>OY754336.1:37600376-38200376 GCA_963573305.1 Pyrrhosoma nymphula | reverse complement strand
TGGTTTCCCATTGCCTTCCACTTCGCAGTAATACAGCCATTAAGGTATATCCCCTCCTATACCTGTAGTGTAATTATTGTCTCTGTACCAGCCCACATGGTCTCCACCTCTCATATGAAGGAGAGCTGCTGCCTCCTCTTCTGGGTTAGAAACATCTGCAATCCCCCCTTCTGGATTATTGGCTGCCTGTTAGTTAGCGGCATTCATTCACCAAGTAATGGCATCTTCATGGGTTTTTAGAGTATTCCATATTACCCAATGATGACCCCCCTACAACCTCGAGATATCACCGCTTTAATTCCACTACTGCTTACCGTATATACTATAGTATGTATAAGTCGAAATATTTCTTCCTATTTTTGGTCAAGGAAAACCTACCTTCGACTGGTAATAGTCACAAAATAAGGTCACTTTTTCAGGGTGAATATTTCTGCATAAATGCTGTATATGAAATCCTATGCATCTCTGTTACTGACAAGCCAAGGAGAATATTCGCTGAGAAATGTGCTAGATTAATCTTCGAAGGACCTCCCACTAACAAACACTTTGTGTTTCTACTTTGCCACATTAATACATTCCATCAGGCCAATTACATTATAAAGATATCGCATATCCAACCCAAAACACGATTTCTGGATTAGTAACGGGCAATGCCTGGGGCTGTAAATTTACTGATCGATATGATGCTAATTTTTTTCATGCCATTGATAAAAATAACGGAGAAAAATTGCATTCTTGGAATGGATTTCTTGTCTTCCATTACATCATCCATATATGTTCTTTTTTGTCCCCTTGTTTTTTTTTACTGGGCTTTCAGGATCTTATTTGGCATTTGTTGACCGATTTTTTTCCACATGGCCTAACCATCGTTGAGATCTTTTAAATCTTACGATAATCTCATATTTAAAGATTTCATTTATTTCCTGGTTATACCTTGGCCACAGTGCCTTTGTCTCCTAGAACCATTTTCTATAACTGGGCCATTAATAAGTTGGTATGACGCTACTCACAAAATTTCTCAGCTCTTCTTGGTCCAGTTTTGTAACTTCATATTGTACTGCCATAGGTCCAATGAGCTTTTTTCTCAATCGTTTAATATTTGCATAATATGCCCTATTCCCTACTTGCATTCTAACTAGGATTGTCTTGTTCATGCACCCTTCTTTATGTTGTTACCTATACTTATACCTAAACTTAATCACCACTTCAAAGAAGTCCTTTACACACAGAGTATATATTTTCCTTCTCATCTTTGATGCTGAAACAACCAGATATTTAGTTTTACTTGTATGTACGGTTAATCCCATTCCAGTTGGTTTTGACTGAGTTCTTCATAAACTTAAACGAGGCACAGTCCAGCCATAATCATGATATCATCTGGATAAGCACATATTTGGCTAGTTCTATTCATTATTGTTATACATAAGTAACTTGGTCTAGGAATACTATAGACCTACCAAAGCAGAGAAAGGAGCTGTTGGAACAATTTATATAATGTAATTTAAAAAAATAATTTTTTAGAGCATAGAAGGGTTAAGTCATTTAGAGGCAGAAAAACATTTTTAAGTGGTGGGGATATCAGGAAGAAAATTGCCTAAATTGAAGAGGGAGAGAATTAATTGCCTTAATGGGGGAGAACTGATGACCGGAACTATTAAGGTATTAAGGACATGAATAAAAAGGTGTCTAAAATTGTACAGAAACCCAGGGAAGAGGATTGGTCTTAAAGAGTGAGAGAAGAGGTATAGGGTGTACAGCGTTGTAGCTAGGGTCATGAGCGCCCCTGGCAAGATTTGAATTTTGCACCCCCCAAGACTTGTTTTATAGGATGAGAAACAACACAGTAACTTTGAAAGGGTAATTTAAGGTATGTAAATTAGTTCTTACTTACTATAATGTAGGAAGGGAAACAATACAATACGAGTTCGTTCATTTAGGCATTATAAAATCTCTTAGAAGCCTACTTTTCTGGCCGCTTTGGTCGGCGTGTGCCGGATAGTTGAAGAACAGGCAATTATTTTGTGTGTTACGTTAGGGGCGCATATAGTAATCAAGAGCAATTTTTTAAAATGTGAGTTAGCATCATGTTTTAATTTTGTTTTCCTGTGCCCCAGCGGCCCACAGGCTGTGGATCTGCAAATTGGCAGCAGCCACCCGCCTGGCCACCCCCTAGCTATGACACTGAGGGTGACAAGAGTTGAAGAATGAATGAGTGTTGTCATGAGATTGTATGAAAGATTAGTACAGGTAACCTCATCTCCTTCTATGCGTTAATCAGAGGACCACCACTAATAAAAATGTTCAAAGTTAGATAAGAGCATCGAATTCCATTTATAAACAGCCCTTGCTATTTGTTTACAGTCATGAACATCAACATACAAATCTAAAATAGATTTCTCATCAACAGCAGATAACATGAAGCAGGATTCCACAGGACCTCTCCATGATGCTGCATTGACGTTACAATCGCTGAAATAAAAAAAAGTAAGGAACATGAAAACGAAGCATGGGGCCATCACGTCCTTTTATTTCATCAGTTAAATGCAGAAATTCAACACTTAATTTATTAATCCACATGTTTCTAGATGTGATCAATGTGCGGAGGGGTGTTACGCTAAAAACATTTTGTCCGCGAGGGAAAATGCAATTCTGACTGAATTATTTACAATGAAAGGGCACGGGCCGGTCAGTCATACCCTCTTGCAACCATGGCCAATAGCGAATGCATGAATCTATCTATATCCATGAGCGAATGCATTCAGTGTAGGCGAAAAAGCAAGGAAGTCGTGAAGTTACTTCTCAGATAAGGAAAATATTGAAAATTTTCTTCATTTCAGCTCTGGGATTCACACTGTTCACACCTACCCATTCATGTTTTTCCAGCTGGTAAGCTAACTATTCGCAACCGCTTTGAGGTGTCTTTCGCGAGTTCCAGTTCCATTTCATTTACTTCCCACCGATTTTCAGGCACTATCCTTACTGCACCAAAATAAAGAGTTCCTTCCTCCTTCGGTCCTTTGACTGGAACTTCAAACTTGGCTTGCAATCCATCACAGTAATTTCTTTCTCTATCGTCTAATTTCAGCCTCCCATCCTTAATTGGCTCCCCTAAAAGAAATACAGCCGGCTTATGGCTGCGCAGAATCCGCATTGCTGAGACAAAGTAATCTGAATTTTTGAATCTTCCAGTAGAAGAAAAAGCCGCTGCTAGCAGTGATTACAGCACCGTATACAGCAATTTTATATAAAGTCTTGTTCGTTTTGTCCCACGCCATTTCTTCCACAACACATATGCAATAATAATATCAACCCAATTACTAATTACGCTTAACCTATAACGCGTACAAACTTCAAAATTCCCAAATATAAAAAAAAGGAGCAGTAAATCCTCCTCACACTGCCAATAAACTGATAAAACGGATAAAACTAATCAAAGATTATATACACACGATGCACATCATACACATTATTCATTCGAACAAATCCAATCTGATCCAATCCGTCCCGTTCGCCGATCGTCATCGTATCAGTTCAGTGACCACAGCGCCACAGCCACGGCCACATGAGCCACACAGCGCCTCGCCTCTGCGTAGCAGGGAAGTCAGAGTTAAAGAGGCGGCGACGATTGTGATATGCGAGAATCGTATAACTTGTGTTCCCTCCACCCCCTTTCATAAAGTCACGAATATAGATAAAGTTATCGTATGTCTATCGCTGACAATTGACCCCGGAAAATTCGACAACATCGAAGTCCATCCTTAACGCGTAAGGGGCTTGGAAAATGTGTGATAGTCGACGAAGAAAAACATCACATGGTACTTATGCGTTTTAAAAGGCCAGTTTGAGGAGTGGGTATTTATGATTAGTGAGTAGCTCGGATGTTGTCTTAATGTCATGAGTCTAATTCTGTGTTTGATGAATGAAATTTGCTTTTCAGATATTGAATTTGTAAAATGAGTGAAGCTGTCATAATAGTCCATGTGTACACGGTTGAAAAACCATTAATCCTCTCCCTCGGGAGTGATCAGACAGCTGAAGATGCTTGCATCGTAGCGTGTAGAAGGCTGAGTATTGGCCCTGTGGGTAGACATTTATTTGCTCTAAGGTTCCATAATTCAAACTTATGGCTCTGTCCGAATTTCTTGCTGTCTGAAACTAAGCACAAGGAGTTCGACCTGCGCCTTAGGTTTAAAGTTCCCAATCATTATGTATTGGCTAAAATCGATCCTGGTGCCTTTAATTATTATTTCCATCAAGTAAAGACAGACCTTCAGGATGAAAAAATACCAGGAATCACTTATGACAAGTATAAAGATACGCTTGTCGGCCTTGGTATCATTAATATGCACCGTGTAACAGTGGAAGAAGGTGTACAAAGAAGTGCTGTGGAAAGCAATTATAAGAAGTACCTGCCCAAGGAGTTTTCGAAGGGTGTGTCGATTTTTGTGAAGAAAATCGTTCGCAACAATTTAGAGACTCTGAGCAGTAACGATTCACGTTACATAAAAGCTGAATACCTGTCCCAGTTTGAGATAATTGCTCCGAAATATCTGATAGAGACTTACGAAGCTGTCACGGAATATGACAGAGAACCGTGTCATATTACCATGACAGTTAACCCGTACGACTCAGATATGCCAGGGATTTTGTTTTGCATCAGTGGGACGAAAGAGGTGAGTATATTTCAATTGCCCCATGAAAGCATTATTTTACATAAAATAAAATAGAATTTCACACGAAAATATTTCTTTTTGATGATAGCTAGTTCATCGAACCATGAAACGATGATTTTATTTGAAGGTGTCGATGCCTGGGAAAGCATTTAACAAATGTTTATTTGCTGCCTTCACTTAATACCCACTCTTTATAGGAATGAGTATTTCGTTAATGTCCCATTTATGAGAATGTTTTGATATGTAGTTAAAATTAGATTGAGATGGGACTAGCCTTTCCCAGGATTGAATAACTGTTGGTTGCCTATAATTTTTTTTCACTTCTTAAAAACATTTCTGGCTTATCATTCCCAGCTGGCACAGAGTATGCTCCTTACTCTTTTCTTACGGGATACTTACGTAAGAAACCGGTAAGTAGCTTACCAGGAGGTTAGGCGCTTCCGTAAGAAATTGCTCAAAAACCAGTAAGACAGTGGTAAGGAACGCCGTCAAATAGCGTCACAATGGGTGAGCTACTTACATACAGTAGCGCAGCACACGACGGAACGCTGTACTACTACCTAAACCAGCATACATGATTACCTACCGTGAGATATATTAAATCATTTCCACTATTTCTCGATCACCTACCGTGAGTTATATTGGGCAACTTTAAATTATTTCCACTATTTCTGCAGGCACACACAGTGGCACTTGAATAAGGGAACATTATTGCTAATGACATCAAGTTGAAAAAATGAAAAAATAACTTTTGAGGAGGTAAAATTTACTGAATGAAGCATAATGAAACAATATACATTGCAAAAGTAGAAAATAATCATCACTCTTTCAATTGGGCGTAAACAACCACACAATTTTAAACTCTCAAATAACACAATAATCCTGGCCAACGACAATATCCTACTGCTAATTGCTAATGAATCATTACCTGCCTTAAACATAGACGGTCTAATTATTTCAACAAATTCACATTGGACACAGCAATGCAATGAAATAAAAGGATGACACTTGGGGTGGCAAAATTCACTGAATAATAATAAAAAACTACACTATTTATCCTTTCGCTGGGACGTAAACAACCACACTTACAAGACAAGAGCAATCCACATAGTCACCAAACTTCACTTTAATTCACATCAAACTTCAATTCACATAGATTCCACATCTTAATTTAGTCAATACTAGAAACTACGAAATTATTGCTGTGAAGTCTCCTCCAACATATCAAACTACATTGATAAGGAAAGCTGCGAAAGCCTTCAAACAAAACATATTTGTAACACTTGAAATATACCTCCTGTCATGACACGTTATTTAAAGAGATAAATCCTTGCTAATGTACATAAAGATATCAACACTTACAAGGAGACATCGCGTGAGTGATGTTAGGGACGCAAATGACGCAATTATTTTCTGAAACTACAGAGAGAATGCGGGAAAAGTGTCACTGCTTTTTTCCATTTGAAGCCGGGTTCGAATGAAAAATGCAACTAAAGAATTTCCCTCCGTATAAATCCTTTTAAATGCCAGCATCAGATAACAGAAGCCGTGGCTGAGTGGTTAGAGGCGTTGGACTTACAACCTTAGGACTATGGTGCGGGTTCGAATCCCAGTACTGTCAACTTTTTTTTCTTTCGAATATTTTACGGAGTCTCTGTACATTACCTATTCCCATACAGTTATGGCAGTAACGACAATGTTTTTTAATTTTCTACCTATTTTCTGGATATTTGCTGTGACCTTTTTGCGGAGCAACATATTATATTGAAGGGAAGCCTGTATCGTGGGGGAGAGGATGATATAAGATTCCAGCTCAAAAAATATCACGCAATTTGATAACACTATTTCCTTTCCCACCTCCTGTTTATTTCAATTGAAGGAATTCAACTTTTTATTCATGGCGTGGAATTGCTTACTTTCGGATGATATTCATCGTATAAACATATAAAGCAAAGAATATTTCTGCTCCAAGCCAATTTGTTTTCTGTTGCCAGAACATTTGCATCTGATCGGAGGCATATCCGTTCTACAAACTTCAGACCATTTATTTATATTTTCTCATATTTTCTCGGATTTTAAAGTGAGCCTTAATTCTTTTACTGCGGGTGAAACACATGAACACGTGCAACTCCTGGAAATACGTTCTTCTACGCTTGAGCCGCTCTTCATATCTACTCCCTCAGCCCCTACACATCTTTATGATTTTATTAACCCAAACTAGTTTCCCTCTCTCTCTTTAGGGGTTGCCAAGACCAACGACCCTACATTTCAATGGTTTGTTCAAGTCATTCTCAAAGACCTCTTTGTCTAGCGTTCGCTCCGGTTCTTACAAGAAGAAGGGGTGGATATTTTGGCGGAAAGAAAAAGTGGAAAATTTTTTTGAAAAGACAGTGGGTGGGTTGGGGAGAGGAGGTAATGCAGGGAAAACCCTGCGGAAAGAATATTAAGATGAAAGTAGAGAAGCGGAAAATTCAGGGTAGGAGGATGCATATTTAGGGTTGAGAAGGGGTTAGCCCTTAGGATAGATTCCAACTTAAAAAATGAAACGTGCTGATAACAAAGTATTTCTTTTTCGAAATTATGTTTATTTCACTGATGAAATGTAACGTATCAATTATGTCGTTGAATTGCATACTTTTGGATGATATGCATGGTAAAAACATTTAAAACAAAGAATAATTCTACACCAAGCACATTTTATAAAGCTCCCACCTGAGCAGTTACATTTGCGTGAACGCAAATCATGTGGGAAACACATTTCTCGAACATTGCTGAATACTGTCCTATCTTCGACCAGTTTTGATGCATACCACGCATATCTAATCATCGTCACCGAATACAGGCGAAGATAGCTGATGGTGCAGCAATGAATGTATTTTAATACCATCATCCCGGGATGTAATTTCTCTTTTTTCTAAAAACAAATAACTGCTATTTTGGTCATAGAAAATATTTTTATAAAAAAAGGTCATCGAGGTTATGCAAAAAAATTTTTTTTGCATAACCTCGTAAACAGTTACCATCTCTTTTCTACTTATATCATGTTCGCTATTGAACGAAAAATTGAGTCACAAAAGTCATAATTCGAACGCAGTTCCTGGGAAATTTGAAGTGCATGCATTGCTGTATATTAAAAAATAATAATCCGTTCATTGTTTACCGCCTTGAGAAAGATCCACGACAATTCTAAGCCCATCCTATTCACGGAAATATACTTGTATTTTCAAAATCTACACATTTTAGGCATCTCGGCATGTGACCTCTTTTCGGCCAAACAAGAATCCCGAAATTAGCTCCAAAAGTCTCCCAAAGGGGCTGATTGAAAATCCAGAAAATTGGTAGAAAATTAAAAAACATTGTCGTTACTGCCATAACTGTATGGGAATGGGTAATGTACAGAGACTCCGTAAAATATTCGAAAGAAAAAAAAGTTGACAGTACTGGGATTCGAACCCGCACCATAGTCCTAAGGTTGTAAGTCCAACGCCTCTAAACACTCAGCCACGGCTTCTGTTATCTGATGCTGGCATTTAAAAGGATTTATACGGAGGGAAATTCTTTAGTTGCGTTTTTCATTCGAACCCGGCTTCAAATGGAAAAAAGCCGTGACACTTTTCCCGCATTCTCTCTGTAGTTTCAGAAAATAATTGCGTCATTTGCATCCCTAACATCACTCACGCGATGTCTCCTTGTTAGACGAATGCAATCCAGCTCAGCAAATAAATAACACTTGTAATCACTGGCATGTTACAATGGACATAGTCAACGTATTCAAAACACACGATAAACCTTTGTCTACATATTATCACAAAAAAATACTTATTTCTTGCACATTGAAACTTATAAGTGATGCCAAATTTATTTAAACTTGAATTTAAATAATTTGCCATAGATCGTCACAGATAAACACCAAATTATTGTTCTCGTGGTTTCCGTTTCCTCCGAAAAAGGGAACAGTTTGGGACCATCAGACCATTCCTCAATTATCCTTTAGTACCTGTTTTGCCCTCAAGGAGTCATGCCATACGTGTGTAAGAAATAAGTAAGTGACTTACATTGTAAGCTACTTACCAATTTATTCTTTAAAAGTTACCTCAATGACTTACATTGTGCCAGCTGGGTTATTAATTAGTCATCCGTCCTAAGTTTGTCCTACGGAAAATTGACTTCCTTATTTGTGCATGTTGTGTTCTTTTATGTATGTACTTGAACTGTTTGTGGGAATGTGCCTGATGTGTTCCAAAAGTGCTTTTCGTGAGAAATGGGCCATCCAGCAAGGTCCATGAACATTGGAGGTACCAATCTTTCGGACTGCTCCAATACATTTCAGTGACAGGAGAGGAACATTATAGGCACAGTTAGGGAACTAAAAGTAAAAAGCTCTGAAACATAGAGGGAAATTGTCTTATTTTCATCACAAACCAAGAGTGAAATAGTCCAAATGAACGTTATAATATAATAATTTTATTACATATCATTATTCATATGAGACAATGTTCATATTATATTGCAGCATATTACATCATTACTTAATGATTGATTGATTCAGTCAATTATTGTGATAACGTATGTGCTTATTGTTAGAACAGAAATAAGGGGTCATGCATAAACTACGTTACCATTTTCTGTGTTTATTCTTAACCCCCCCCCCGACCCCCCCCCCAAAAACATGTTACGATGTCTCTGAGAATGAAACTTTCAATCCAAAAATATTTTCTCAATTATTGAGTTAGTTTATTTTTAGGGATGGGATGAAATTATACAAATGAAGTAGCCAAAATAGATCTAATGGAACTATCTAATCTCAATTGGAACAAGTAATGTTCTTTTTTAAATTCTAAAAATCAACCATGAATCAAGGTGCTGTGCTCATCTACTTTGTTCTCTCCCCTGTCCACATTTCTGACTGCTTCCTTGAAAAGTGTTGTTATGAGGTCCTTGTTTTACCCGCGGGAAGGTTAAAATGTAAGTAATTTGATGGTATGAAGACATGCAACATTGAAGAGGCAATGGTTGAGTTACATTGAGTTAAAGTCAATGTAAGAAACATCCCACATGCTCTTACTCATGTTAAACTCTGTAGTATTGTTGGCGGCATGTTGATGAGTAAGTAACATAAACAGGTGTATTGTAACAGCTACATTACTTTGAGTGAACCTCTCCCTCGTTACCCACCGTAGGTTTTTAGGTGACCCCCCCTAAGTTGGTAACATAGTTTATGCATGACCCCTAAGCGTTGATATGATCAATCGAGCATTCATTAAACAGATATGGAAGAGTTGGGATCATATCAGGCACATTAAACAAGCTGTTCTTTCATGGTGACATTTGTTTGTAAAATATGGAATACGAACGCTTGGAACAGAATTTATCAGCTGAAGCAGTAAGCAATGAAAGAACTCTTCAAACAGTCCAATTTTGCATTCCATCAAATTTCATACAATTTCAAATTAGCCGTGATTATGAGAAATCTGTCACAACGTATTACATTGGAACAAAACATACATGACATAACTGAATATGATGACCAGTGGTCCTTCATTGAAGGTTTCTGATCAATACTCATGGGGAAAATTATGCCAAAAACATTTTTTTAAATGTATATCAGTATACTGATGGAATTCCAAAATGGGCTGTTCCACGATCATGTATGTGACATTTGTAAACAAATTTTCTTCAAAATATTTTTTTTAAATGTATTAAAACCAAATATTTTGATGAAATTTTTTTATTTAAAAAAGTACACTAACTACACTAATGCAAAAAAAATTCCTACACATCGTATTCATCAATCAAAGGTATGATAATTAAATTGTATCTATCATGTATGTGAAAATTTTTGGAAGTGCCTTTTCATTTTGAAACTTTCAAAATTAATTTCAGCAAATGCACAATGATTTCAATGTTGATATTTTTTGTCTATTTAACAATTAAACTGAAGTTCATAAAAATATTTTTTTTACACTCCCCCAGGTCCAGGTAGATTTAAAAAATTAATCCAGGTGTCATGTTTGTGACATGGCAATCATGTAGGTGACAGAGTATGAAACTAATGCAATCTTTTAAGCACAACATTGTTAGATAAATTCTTGATCTGTACAGAGCTACAATTATACTAAGAAACTCATATTTGTGAATTAGCTAGTAATGCGTAGTTCAAAATGTTACAGTAAAACCTCATTAATTCGAAATTCAAGGGAACAGAAAAATTGGACTTCGAATTATCCGGGTTCGAACTAAACTTACTTTCCGAAAATTAACTAAAAAGATCCCGTATTTTCCGAGATAATCACCATACTGCTAATTTTTTTGTAAAAAGGCAAAGAATATGCACTAAATTGGAGAGTTAATGGACAATATTCTTCATGTTTATCAGGTTCAAGTTATAGTTTGAGAAGTGCACACGAACAGACGTGATCTCACGGAAAATAAAAACAGAATGAATGATTTCGGGCATGTGTCAGTAATGCCACATGCGGTGTATTTTCCAGGTCACCAAAAATTTAGCCGTAGACTTTTTTACCGGCCTACTCTCAGCCCATTTCCCCTAAGACTTTTCTACGATGAACTGCTGCATCATCATCCTTGCCTGCCAGAAGTCCCTTATCAGTTACGACCGCGATCCAAAAGTATCACATTTCACTCATAGCTTCCCCACCCCCTAACTTCTCAGGTGGTTTCCACTAGGGGAGGGGCTTGGGAGGCGGGATAGAAGGGTAGGGGTGGAGTATCATACCAAGGTCGGCGAGGAACCCAGAATCCCTTAGCCCTCCGAAAGACAATCGAGGAATCTCAAGAAAAAATCGCTGATGCAGTGTCGGGCAGACACCACCCAGAAGTAGTCCCTATATAAATTTGATTGTTTCAGGCTTGATTTCGGGGAAGAGATAGATATCCATTTTGAATAAAAAAGTTTTTATTCGAAATGGATAGTCCCTATAACTTCTGCCTTCCTTACCCCTTGATTCACATTCGAGTTTGGGGAGATGGGACAAGAGTAGATGGGAAAAGCGTAAACCAAGCTGAGAACCATGACTCATTAGTGATTCGGGGCAAACAAAAGAATCTAGGGAAGCACGCAAAGCAAGATGGGAGGAGTGGCTACTAAACGATGAAAGTGCTCGCGCAGGGTAAATGGTTAAAGGATATCACACCATTCGGAAAATACTACTCCACCATGCATGGCGATCCTACAGTCATCACTCGAGGAGGGGAGGCTTGGAAGGAAGAGAGGGGAAGGCATTAGTCATGGCGCGAAAGCCCTGAAAAAAGTTTGGGATGGAGCGGCCGAGATGTGTATGTACTCGAGGGATATTTGATTTGGGCAAACAGCTACTGGCCTCCACTTGAGGCACCGCCTTTTCGAAGGCAGCTTATGTGCCAGGTGGGGAGGATTGCGTGTGGTTATGATGTCAAGAGCTATGCCGGTGGTAGTTTAACAACTGGTAGGGCCTCCCATGCCGGACAGCTCCTGACTGAACCGCCAGACAAAGTGTGCCTCACAACAATAGGGCAGAGGGGGATCTTATGCGCTGAGAAGTAAACGTCTCTGGGGGAGTAAACCCTGAACACAAATCCCGGTCCTCCAGGATGGGGGTAAGGCGTGTGGCTAGCAACTTGTGTTGTACAAATGAGGTACTTATAACAGTAGGAACAAGTCTATCATAAATGTGACATGCAAATTTTGTCTTCCATGGACATTGATTGAGCAAACAACAATTAAATGAATGACAATTTTTAAAATGTTATGTAAAGGGTAGCAACATGCTAATATTGGTCTGCAGTATTAAAAAGATTAAACATAATCACTATTGAGTATAATTAAGTTTTTTAGATGAAAGTCGAATACGTGAAATATGAATACTTATTACCTATTAACTAAATTTGAAGCACTCACTTTTAGGCCTAAACATTTTTGTACATAAATATAAATAGCACCATTGGAAAGAGCATGTCTTTGACATAAAATAACGATTGTTACCCATTCAAAGAAAGAAAAAAAAATTTTTGTGCTCTGGTTTCATTTTTCATGGAATGGCCCAAATGCCATTCTGGTTCTTGAGGATATTAGTGTACTGCTTCTCAGCTTTCTCAAATGCCCTCAGGCATAAAGGTTCCTTTGATCCTTTTATGTGATGAATGAGTTCACTACTCTCACAAAGTAATAAAAAATATCTCAATTCACGGTCACAAGTTCTGTTATATCAGTTATCCTTATCTATCCAGTAAAACACCAGCAGTTGGTAAAGTTGCCCAACCTTCATCAGTACCAGTCCTTGGGGAAGTAGTTCAACACCTGCTCCTACTTCTTGGCCCTCTTCTTCCCTGAGAAGTTGGCACTTGTTCCAGATGTTCTGATTCTAATTCAGAAAGATCATATTCGTCATCTGTCTCTAAAATTAAAGGCAAAAATAATGATGAGAAATTGATTTATCACTGTAAGAAAGTACAAGTGTCAGATATGTAAATATTCACATTTACTCACCTAGTAAATAATCAGTACATAACATCCTGTTTAGTATAGTCTGGGTTATCAAGAAAACTGTTTGAGTTGCTCAAATCACTGTCATCGCCAATACTTCTGACACTAAACTTGCTAGAATTTCCTCTTTTAATGTCTGGATGTGGCAGACAAGCCATTTTGCTCACTTCTGCTCGCACTCGACACGTGGAAAAGAAGACACACTGCTCTACACCCTTCAGTTTAGAATCTAGGTGTCATTGTGTGGCCGTTTCTTATATTACATCCCATGAGTACTTTTCAAACATGCATAAACCATGTCCATTCCCATTCCCTAGCATTAATAAACATGTAAATTTGAATCACATCAATTGAAAAGGTTTGCAGCAAGTGTTTATTTTACCTCATTATTAATCAATTATGTTGTGCCGGTAATAGTAAGAAAGGATTATTACTTTCCAGTGGCAACGGCTGTGCACTATTGAAGATTTATGTTATTTGTCAGTGAGAAATGATGGAACTGTTGAAATTTCTAGAAGGAATGGAATACCATCTTATTTGAAGTTTGAAGATAATCGTGTAATGCACTCCTTTGTAAGTTTAATTGATGGCTACTACAGGCTGATGGTAAAGTGGACATTTAATCTTTGTAAAGATGTTGCTACTCCATCCCTACTGAAACTTCACAAACTGAAGTGTCATGGTCCGGTCGGGTAAGTAGAATGACATTTCTTGAATGAAAGCTTAGCTTATCTCAATTTAAATTTTAGTTTTTATTTATAATGTCATGGTCATTGGTGAAAATGTGAGTTACTTTGCAAGTTGGCCCATGAGGTGTTAGATTTTTCTACTGCAGTACCCACTGCTCTGGTGACATCACACTGAAATCTAGAGACATCTAAATGTATTTTCTTGCCCACATTCCCATGCCACTCTCTCATCTCCCTTCACCCACCATCATGTTTAAATCCTCAATGAAGATCATCTTTCTTATAATATTAGCAGATACGAGGTGTGATAAAAAAAATAATGGGAATTTTCGTTTTTCTTAAAGAATATTTATTCATTAACCAATATTAATTCTGTCCCCTTCAAAGTAATCCCCCTTACATATAATGCACTTGTGCCAATGGGTTTTCCAATCTTGGAAGCACTTCTGGAACTCACATTTCGGTATAGAGTATAGGTCCTTCAGCGATTCTGTTTTTATCTCATCAATGATGGCAAAACGTCTTCCTTCCGTGGTTCTCTTCAGCCTCGGGAATAGAAAGAAGTCACAGGGAGCCATGTCCGGCAAATACGGTGGTTGAGACAAAATAACAGTTCGTTTTTTACCAAAAAATCACGAATAAGCAGTGAGGTGTGAGTGGGAACATTATCGTGATGCAATTTCCACTAGGTGTATTGCCACAATTCTGAGCATTTTCTTCAGATTGCTTCACGCAAACTGCGCATAACTTCCAGGTAGTATTCCTTATTGACCGTATGACCATATGGCAGGAACTCTGAATTATTGAAAATCGGAATTATAAATCACGCAAAATTTAAAAATTCCCATTATTTTTTATCACACCTCGTATATATTGTAGGTGATCATATCCACTCTTTACCTCTTCCTCTATTTAATAAGAAGTTAGCATCTATGCCTGGATTATGAATTTGTCGAGTATGACATTAGTAATCTTTGTTAGTATAATCCCACACACTGGCCAACCTCCTCAAAATTGCTGAAACTGAGAAATCATTGTAAAGATATTTGGAGTGGTTCTTCCTTGCCTTCCCCATTACTTTCACACATAATTTTTGCATTATTCTTTCTGTGGTGGAAAAATCAGTAAAAAATTAGTTTGTTTTGAAATTTGTGGCTCGGTTAAATTTCTAAATGTGTTTTAAGATCAAATCAATGGTTCGTGAGTTCACTTAGTTTATTTTTTATTTTTGAAAACATCATGTTTGAAGATGCAGGAGCTTCCAGGAGCAATTTTATTTGAAAATTATCAATATGATAAAAAGACTCAAATTCCTAAATGCCTCACCACTTATGCTTCTTGTGTCTTTGCTATTGCAGGGAATTTGTATTTCGTATAGGTTACTCCTTTGGGATTGATGTTGAAAATTAAATTTCATAGACATTGTTAACATTTAATGGCTTTAGTAACAAGGCTGGAACTGTTCTGTAATAGTGAACCAAGAGATTGCAGATTTTTACTTTGATGAAATTTAATGCCATTAATAGTTTCAAGCTTGGAAACTTGTTATGAAGTAGTATTCCATTTATGTGGAAAACCGAAATCTCTTTTTTCATCACTCTTAATTTTTAGTTAACTTTGTAATTGTTGCATCATTATTAATTTTTTGTACTCCAGTCAATTGTAAAAAATGCATTGGAAAATTGGGAATCAAAGTGTACTTGCACAATAGTTGTTGTAGGCACGCGTAGCTGGGAAAAGCCGTGACGTGTGACCCACAAGAATTAATTAAATATATAAAAAGAAAGGAACGAGGGAAGAGCAGGAAAGGGAAGAAAACTCACTGGCTGCCTTAGAGGGGTTTGAGACAACCCAACAAGAGATCCATGATAAGGAGACACAGGGAGCTGCAATTGCCAAGCAGCGGACACTTGACTACCAGAATCGATCATTATACGAAGGGGCACAGTTGTCCCATTACCATCCCGCACATGAACTAACCCAGTTCTGAGGAGAGTCAAGTGTGCAGGGTCACAATGCACACAAGACGAAAGGGCAGTCATAGAAATTTGCGATTGTGAACGCACTGGAGACCCGGATGCCTGACTTAGCAATGCTGATGCCTGAATTGGAGAGTGCCTAGAGCTCAGTTCAGAATGCAACGTGGTGTTATGATATCTTTTGCAAATATTGCAACACATGCCCTTCTGCTGACACCTAGAAGCCCAATGACCTGGCTTCAGAAAATTAAAGCAAAGCCTTTTCGAGCATACGAAACCCGCACGATCCGTAACGCTCATTTCAATATATTTCGGGCACTTCACTAGAGAAAGAGGAAGCCCACACAAAGGACAAGTCCTGACTCATTCGCCTTTCTCCTTAACCACGTGGATATTGTCAACGTAAATCGGCATGATGACTTTTGCTGTGAGCGTGGATTTGCAGCAAGAAACTGAATCTTTCACATTAGGACCAAATGAGGTTTGTAAAACCTTGATCCTTTTTTTCACGAAGCTCAAAAGTTGACAAACAGAGAGAAATGGCTCATTATTCAAGGTCTCCTCGAAAAGAGTTTCTGGATCAACGACACGTGCTGCTAATCAGAACAAAATAAATTCCCCCAAATTAGGAATGTTTAACGTGCCCAAGGCAGCGTGAATTTCGGAAAACGTGTTCACAAATAATTGCATGGAAGACAATGATCCTGTAGATGAAACGGGAAATTCCAGGATTCTATCAAGATAATCAAATCCGAGGATTCTAGGATTGTCATAATGCTCACTTAACTCCCTCCAAGCGGAATCATAATGAGCTTCGCCAAATGGGACGGAAGTGATAAGTGCTGAGGCTTTACCTTGAAGAGCCACCTTTAAATAGGTGAATTTCTCAACTGACAAAATATCCGTTCTATCATGCACAACGGAGCGAAATAAATCACGGAACCCTACCCAATCAGAAAATGCTCCAGAAAAAAGAGGTAATTCAATGGTAGGAAGACAAGATCTTTTACCCTGAACGGTTTCATTAACCAAATGAGTAGACTCATTGACGGTGGGAGGATTCGATACTTGACGAAAAATGGAAAGAATAAAATATTACTTTTCTTCCACTTCCTGGCCAAGGTTCCTATCCACCAGACATGCATCGCTTTGATCGCATTCATGGCAATACTCAAACATTTTGGTCTGAGCATCACAAAATGCTGAATATACAACGTCCAATTTGGAACATGTGCAAGAAATATTTGCAACTTGGAATGGTTGAAAATCTCCAAACCGGAAGCATTGAGCTCCTCAGAAAGCGAAAATGCGGCACTAATTGTAGATTTTAATTGATCACGTTTAAAATGCAATAACTTTATATGCGAGTCTAATTGCTCCCATGTAACCAGCGATTTACCTTTCGCCCCTTCAACTGGCATTGTAAGAACAAAAGGAAAAATACTACTCACAAAACGGAATGAACTCCCTCAAAAAGCTCCCTGGTTCGATCCCGGGTTTTGGCACCTGTGGCTGGGAAAAGCTGTGATGCGTGACCCACGAGAATTAATGAAATATATAAATAGACAGGAATGAGGGAAGAGCAGGAAAGAGAAGAAAACTCACCGGCCGTCGGGATAACATTCCCAATCAAGTCTCTGTCCTTAAACCATTAACACTCAAGAGACTTTCGCTCTCGTCCCGCGATGAAAGAACTCAGCTGCAACTGCCCCTCCCGCCTCGTAGGCACACCCCCTCTCCCCACCCTCCAGATGGCGCGATGAGCAAGGATAGGGGAAGGTCAAGGAGGAAGATTCAAATGCACAAAAGAAATGAGTGTGCATCGTCCCAAACAATTGTTGTACACTACCTATGTCATGCTTATTTTCATTACTTCATTACTTTGTTCTAATTAATTCTTTGTTCTATTTTCAGAGGTGAGTTTTCATACAGAAAATTGGAAGAGAAAAGGGAGAAAAAGCCAGGCTGTTTCATTTTGCGAGAATCTGAATTATACTACGATACATTTGTCGTTGATGTCTGTGTCCCTGGCAGGTGAGATCTAAATTTTAGAATCTTATGCTTGAACTTTTATTCCTATCTATGAAAAATGTTGTTCCTATGCCTTCCCCACATTCTGAAGGTTTGAGGAATTCTGTTATGGTTCCTTACTTCAAAAGGTCATTAGAAATATCAATGTGGTACATATTTCCATGAACCTTTTAAATGCCATTTTGCTAATGAGGGAAATGCTTTTTGTAAATCAAATAAAATAGGTTAACTTCTAGTTTATACTTAGTAGGCATACAACAACGAGAATGTAGTAATGGAAAATAGCAAATGTGACTCAAATATTTAAAAAAGGAGACAAACAAGACACAGGAAATTACCAACTTTTATCGTTAACATCTTTCATTCATGAAGTAAATAAAATACAAAGGAAAGCCAGACGCTTTGTTAAAAACTTCTACAAGCATGCTGAACGTGTCACAGATCTGATGGAAGGAATAGGTTGGGAACCGTTAGAAACTTTGGAGGCTACATACTTGGCTTAGGGGTCGTGCATAAACTATGTTACCATTTTCGGTGATATACCCCCTCCCCCCTTCGTTGACAACCAAGCGTAGTGAGCAATTTAATTGTCTACCGCTGCCGTTTAGCAGCGTGGCTTCCTTGGTCTAGGCCTAATGTTCAAGGTGTTGTCACCGTCTGCATAGTGGTGAGCCCACCTCCGAACGGTGATTCAATTAACATCCATCCTTCTCGCCACCTCAGAGATCTAATTCCTGAGGCTACCATCCCAGCAATAACGCATCTTTCAGCGACAGAGCGCCCTGAAGACTGAGCATGTTCGATTATGACAGTCTAACACCAACTGTCTCTGAGGTTTGAAGCACATATTCATGGATATGCTCATCACATTGCCAAAAATATATTCAACGGGTGAAAATACATAATGGTCAAATGACATTTAGATCTTCCAATGCTCTTATTATTTTTTAATTCATGCTTAATTACTAGAGATATGTTATTTTTGCTATAGCAAAAAATGCAAAAAAAATTAAACACTCTTAAAATACATGTTTTTATAATTTTTCTTTATGTTTTGTGGTATTTGGAAGCATTTAAAGTGGTTTTCTGTTTTGCAAATTAATGCTAAACAAGTCTTTTAGAGCGGATAATTGATATTTAGCGAAATAGGTGCTAATTTTGCCATAATTCAGACATTTTTACAAATTATTTCCCGTTTTTGTTAATTAAATATTTGTGCCTGGGATTTCCGAAAATACGTGTTTTCAAGCAGCCCGCTGCCTCCTGCCTCGATCTGGTTCCCGAGCATCTATTTGCTAGACCTCCCTCTGACAACCATTAATGCTTTTGTCGAGGGTACCAATATTTCCACAGGAAACTTACAAGTCAAGTTCGAGATGGTGAAAGTGTGGACCTGATTCAAATCCTGATGGTCATGAAGGTGATGAACTCATCATTTTCAGTGCCAGCATTACAAACCATTTGGGTGCCAGTTAACAGTGTGGATGTTGAAGGTTTTTTCAGCAAATACTACCTGATCTTGACCGACAAGAATGAGAACCACTACAATGGAAACGTGTTCCATGCTTTCTTTCAATCAGTGAGAAGTGAAGCCAATCAGTACCCTAATGGGACTAAGAGAGCTAGATTTGATCGACATTAGGCCTAGGCCTACTTTATTCTAATTTATTTTTAATTGTACATAGTTGTCTCCAAGAACGAATATTTGGTCCAGGACTGCACCGGTCCACAACTTAAGCCCTGACAAAAATTGTATTTTCAATATTGCAAACAAAACTAGGAATAAAATATAATTATGAACATCTTTTGTCTATGGTAGTAACTGCAAGGTTCATGTTGTTTAAATAAAGAATGATCTAGGCCTAGAGGCTTGGATATATATTTTTCGTTTACTCTTCAGATATCACTTTTTATCAACATATCCATTCACAAACTACATGAAAAACTTACAAGTAGGTACTCCATTCATAACGGCGTACTATAATTTTGACCAGAATCCTCTATTTGTGACAATTTCAATCCCTAAAATCCAACTTTCCACATTTTGCTATTTATTTGCAAATTTTCTAATAATCAATGCTACAAAATGCTAAATTTCAAATAATTAATGCTAAAAATACAAAAAAGTTAATGCTAAAAAAACTTTTCTCTATTCTTTACAGATTGGAACCATCAAACAGGATCAAAAGCTATAACATAAACATAACTCCAAGAGGAGATTATGAATTCCAGTTTCAAAAAAAATGTTTTCCTACAATTGTGGACTTAATTAATACATATCGCAATAAAGATGGTCCATTAGTGCTTGAAGAATGTCTTCCTCCATCGGAATATGGTAATTTCCTCTTTTAAGTCTTATCTTTTGTATGACATTGTAATTTTTATCACTTATGATTAGGGACATGCAAAAGTCGCAAATGCGATAAAGCTAATTTTAACGTGAATTCTGGGGTATTCCCGCTAATATGCGAATTTCGTGTTAATCGCGAATTTCACCAATTTAAACGTGATTTTCATCATTTTATTCTTCTGCTCATGCTTCTCCCACGAAAGTTTTTTCGAGGCGTATGTTTATGGCATATTGCTCCGATAAACTGAGGGTTTTGATAGCTTTCTTGGCTAATTTTCACTAATATGTGGTAGAATTACAGTACTACTATATAGGAATTGACAATCGTGAATGAGTCGTCAGCGAAAAATCACTGCATAATGTTTTCACCAACAGTATAAAATTTTTACGCGGCTCTAATTCATTGCATTAAAATATTCCCGGAGAGGATGAACAATTAATAACGATAGAAAACTGGTAACTAATCGGTTATATTCATAATGAGCATAGATAAACTCAGTATATTATATGAAAATAATACGCACAAGAGAGTTTTTGAAAAATACCTTTCTTGTCGAAAGATGACATCTAAGCATCAAATACGGTGAAAAATTCTCAGGAATTTTTTAAAATAAAGCTGCCTTCCCGATGTCCTCAAAGTAACGAATGATGTTCACAAAGTAACACATTTGAGGAAAAATACGACTTGTTTGTCAAGAGGATGTCTAAACCACGAGTGGCTACTTTGTAGCTACGGTTTCGGCTAATTTGTGAATGGGTTCACTCAATGTCTACAAAGTAGCCGAAATTCCATTAAGTATTTCTTATCGCCACTACCGGCACTCCCGTTTTAATCCCGGGAAGGCTCGAAAAGGAAAGCGGGTTAATAGTAGCTTACCGTCGTTTAAGACATAGGCATCGTGAATTTATTTAGTTTCGTTGCATTCAAAAAAAGTATAATGCCGAAGTGGGCAGTGACCGCAAAACAACGCAAAGCAGAATTTTGGGACCACGGATTATATTGTGCTGATGACAAAACAATATTTGTCAGGAAAGAATAAAACTTTGCTAGTTCCACATTAATTTATTCACTCGCGACCGGTTTCGATACAGTGTATCATCATCTGGCCAGTAGGTCTTATCTTTGTATTCTTGGGAAATCAGTTCTTGCAAAATGGCGTGTGCTAAAAAACCCAAATCTAATACAACATCAGACGGCACAGTTAATCTGCCCCTATTTAACTCAGTAACATATAGGTCGGCTTAAGAAGAACCCACAATCAGATCCCTGCATTGTTCACATCCAACTAATTTTTCCGTTTTGCTTGAAGCATATCTGCAAACGTACAACAATACACTTGAATCTAAATTGAAATCTGGTATATTTTTTCGTCATTAAGAAGCCCAACAAAAGGCAAAATATCTATAGAGATTTGATTGCATTTAGTGGAGTCTGATAGAATATCGGGATCGAAATTGACTGATCCGTATTTGGCAGAATTAGTTCCAATAGCTCTCATCACTCGCAGCTTTTTTTCGGACTCGTATATCTACATCGCGGAAATGTTGTAATTACCTCCTGAAAATTGCCTGTAATAACTAAATCTTGACTCTAAGTTGTCCATCTGCAATTTCCCAGGCAATACGTAATCCACATTGAAATTCTTGAGTGAATACTCGATGAAAATTAAAACTACTTTCGTAAAGAGCATTCTACGTATCTCTCGTCAAACATGATTTTGATTCAAGTGAATCCCATTTCTTTAACCACACAAGAAAATCTTTTAAAAACTGTAATCTCTCATCATTTAGATCAGTGAAAGGATGGCACAAATCCTGCCTTTTCAAAGTCCCCAAGATGGGATTCTTAATATTCATTACATGCCACCATTTGGTGATTAAAGAGGTAAATTGAACAGTTCCTGAGTGACCTCCGCATTTTATTTTCAGTGCTGTAGTAGTTGTTTCATTGTAGATGTTGACTACTAAATTAACATTCTGTCTCTCTAGGTTGCTGGGGTAGACTGTTTTATGAGTCAAACTAGGTGTACTTCTTAACAGCTAGTTGATTTCTTTTTTGTATATTGCCACAATATCAGAAAATTTTGCATGAAGCATATTTAATTTGTTGAATGATGGGAATTTCGGTGTTTAGTCATTACCTTTTTAATTTATCCAATTATTTCTTATGCTTTTAAAAATATGCACCGTATCATACATTAAAAACACCGGTGAATCTCCTAGTGAGAAAGAGAACCTATAGGGAGAATCTTCGCATATCTGAGCGAACATGGTCCTATTAATCATGTTATTGTCAGTTATGATAGCCACAATTTTCAATCCGCATTATTTGATAAGCGGCAAGACACCTAGTGTTAAAGAGCATAATTCTTTCCCAGAAAGCTTTTTGACTCGCAAAAGAGAAATTACCTCTTTAAAACGACCAAATGCTGAAGAGACCATGAATACCACCACTGTTCTGGCTTCTGAGGTGACATTATTCACAGCGTATCCACTGACTTTCCCACCATCAAAAGTCAAACAAGGTTTGACATAAATTTCGTCAATCTGAAGCACAAAAAACATGTCTTTTCCTGTCAGTTTGGACGTAGGGCATTTTAAATACTGGATGTTTTCTTCTACACTGGTAGGTGAGATTTTAAAGGAACAAGGCAATTGCTGCCAATATTTAGGGTGGGGCAAAATTAACACTGGATTTGACCTTAGGGCCGCATAACACGCCGATGACACCTGGTAAACCATAAATACGTGGACTATTATTTCCACTGAATGAGTTTTGGAACAAATATTGTTGGGATACAAATATAAATAATATTGGGTAATTATGTTAATCTTAGGTGTGTCTTATTTCTGCTGTTCATGGCCTACATTGCTAAATCTATACGTGATCGTTTGCCGTTATGGTGACATTTTCCTTAAAGTCCAAAGAATTAATTGCAATGAACATGATCTTTATGTAATGTTTCCTCGTACATTCATTCACTATTGGTTTGGGTTTGAAAGATCTGAAAGTCTGCTCACCATTAATGGAGAAATGCATTAAGGATTAATATCTCGTAAAAGCTAATTTCTTACAGCAATTTTGAGACAACAGTTATTTAATTGAAGGCACCTGGTTTTCTGATTTTGAAACCGACAACTGACCTTTTCTCCTCGTTAGCATTATATCGCATGTAATGCTAATGAGTTTTATCTTAATCCTAGACGCGCATTGCGTTGCTTTTGTATAAACCTACTTGTGTTTTAGCCTAGCAGTAAGTGATTAACATCATGATCGCGGCGCATTACGCTCATCCTGAGGAAGCCAAGGCAGTGTACATCGGAAATATTTGCCGCGCATTTTTTTAATGCCTGAGATTCAGATGGTAGCTGGCGCACACTTGCATGACAGCTCGTCGGAGTACGATTCGTCCGACAGGCCGGACGAGAGCGCAGATCAACTCATGCCACTGGCGATCACAGAATTATGTTATGGAACATATTATATGGAATTATGTTATAGGATCACAGAATGTGTTATGGAACCTCAACTAAATGCATACCGACTCACACTTACTAAAAACTTTCCTCAAATGACAATGCGTGTTTTCATTAACGAGACAACGATTATCACAATTGTGATACAAGGTAAGGAAAAGACAAAGTCATACATTAGGTAATCTCGGCCCCCGTACGTAAGACAATTTAAGACGAGCCGGAAGAACCCAACTCCCTCCCGCTATTCACTTTCGACGTAATAACTGAATGGGACATTACTCATCTCGATCCCAAGAAAACAAATCAAGGTCACCGACCACCCCTAATCCCAAAAATGTGATGCTGCTCACCTCTTGTGTTCGTTTGCAGCGGCGCGCTTAAGAATTGATTACAAAATACTTTTACAGCTTATGTTACCACCTGTAGTAAAGTGGCTATGACCGTTAACAAAAGGCAAACAATGCTTAGTTTTTCAGTTTAGAGATCCAATCGCGCATTCCTATTTTAATGTATTTTTCCAGTACAGGATTAGCTTATCACTACGTCAACAACTTCGTATTAAAACTTAACGTTGTAAATAATATTTGCACTTCACCAACGTGAGGTAATTCCCAATAAAATTTTCCTAACTAAAGTTTAATTGTCCGAAGTTGGCTACGCGAAATCTACTTCATTCGATATGTTGATTGTTCGTCGAAGCGATGGACGTCAAGTACGATTTATATAGTCTCTTGAAGCAAAAAATTCTTCCGTCAAGGAAAATCCTTTCCTCATCAAAACAATAGCCTCACCTCGCCAACTTATCTAATGGCAAAATGACCTTCTTGGGAGGTGGGAGCCTTCAGTGCAGAACTCAGGCCAGTAAGAAAAGCCTAACGAGGTGCGGCCATAAAAAACTCATAACTCCCTTTGTAATCAAGATAAAGTTACAATTCTTTCACCAAAAATAAATTTATAGTTTTATCCAAATTTCATACGCAGCATATATGGACTGATACTACAGTTAGTTGACGACTGCTTCCCACCTTACAAAAATCGGAAGTTTAGGCCCAAAGATACTTAACTAAATATAACAACGTCAAAACTCAGCTAAAAACATAAAAAGGTTTACCGATATGGTAAGTAAGGTATTAAACCCTTTCCCTGCAAGTTTTAGGCTGTTGTTGAGAACTGTTAGCCGACAGTTGAATGAAGAAGATAGCCACGGAAAACTGCCACGAAATAGCAAGCGGCTGAAATAATGGCACGGTACAAAAACTTGAGAAAATAAAAAATTCGTAACTCCTTTCGTATTCGAGATAAAGTCACAATTTTTTCTCTAAAAATACATTTATAGTTTTCACCAAATTTCATACACAGCATATATGGACCTATATAGTAAGATACGAAAGTTAGCAGGCGATCGCTTTTTACCTTGCAAAATTCCAGATTTTTCGTCCAAAAGATATATAAACAAATATAACAACGTTGAAACTGAGTTGAACACAAATTAAAGTTCACCAGTATGGAAAACAATGTACAATAAACGTTTCCTGCAAGTTTCAACTAAATACTGAGAACAGTCTGCCAGCAACAGGTTTAGGAATACAAACTCGGAAGAGCCAAGTTACTACCCGAAATTCAAGGAAATATTTTTAAAACTCTTGTTATGAACAAAATCGACTAACTATTGTGACCACTAATCGTAGCGACCCTTTCTGCTTCAGGATATATTTTCAGGCTTGTGGAACAAGCAAATTCATAATTTGTCAGAATTTCTTCCTATGCCATCTACGATATCCCTCCCGAACTACATCAAAAATATATAATAATTTTACGCGTGCGTTGATCCCTCTATAATATACTTACTCTATGATATAACTAATGCCATGCAGGTGCTCAAATTGTCTGAGGCATTGTTTGCATTTAAGTGCCTGGAAGCAATTTGGACCCCCTGTGCAAATGTGGACTCAGAAAGATTTCTTTCCTGCTATAGCACTGTGTTAACAGCTAGGAGAACAAATCTAAAAGAAGACAATTTGGCCACGATGGCAATTTTTTCATTTGAAAATACAAAGTTTAATGCATAGTAATTTGTCTTTTTATGTAAGTTGAATAAATGAATATGTGAAGAATAAATATATATATACATAATGTGAATTCAGTCAATACACCATGTTTATTATTGCTTAAATTATCCTTAGTCAATATCATCCAAAAGTCAGGGCAACGGGTGGGCCCACTAAAAGCGTGGCACTCAATCAACATCAATTATTTTGTCGTTAAAATAACACCGATTTCAGGGTAAAATAACACCACTTTTGTAAAAAAAATATCACCACTTTTGGCTAGAAAATAACCCCACCTTTTGCATGTCCCTAATTATGATTTAGTGAGCAAGGTAGGTTGATTATTAGAATTTAGTGGCTCAGGTGGCTGTAAACATATGTACATGCTTCCTTTTGATGGTTACATTGTCATTTTATAGTGAAACATGATCTTCATTGTGAAATTTAGTAATACAGTGGAACCTGGTTAGGACATTTTTGAAGGGGACACAAAAAATGAACGTGCAAACCAGGAAAACGTGCTAACCAGGAAAGTAAATATTGTAATTTAGGAAATTCCAATCGGAGGAGAAGTCAAAACAATTACCATTACTTGCATAAGTTCTCATATTCATGCCTTCCTTAACTATTTTCAAGCTTAAAATTAACAAAATAAGTGCTAATTTGCCAAACGAATGCAAACTGAATGATAACTACGTTTCATAGCTTTCCCAGAAATATAAATACAGTGAAACCTCCATACAACGAACACCCATACATTGAAGTTTTTATGGTAAACTCCCTATTTCGAAGTCATTGGCCCAGTCCCGGACCCTTACAATGGACAATGCACGCAAAAAAAAACCTTCCGTAACGAACCTCTCTAGCTACAAAAACTCTGTACAACGAAGTCTGCGCTTGGGCCCAAAACATGAAAAGTGCCCCTTTAGAACGAATTATTGAGAAAAAAACGTAGCATTCTTCATTTACAGGAAATTTTTCCATAGACATTTACGTAACAAGCAGGAAGTAGAACCGCAGTGGAGAGTACCGCGTCTTAACCCTTCCGCTCCGGGCTTCGAAAATGTTCCCATCCGAGACCTAGAGAGCAGAGGGCATGAAGGAAACTTGACGCTCTGGCTCGTTTACACGTTTCTTATGGTGGGAGCCGTCAGCTCTGACGGTTCCCACAGTAAGAAACGTGCAAGGGAAGCCAAAGCTCCGCTCCACGTTAGCTGAGCCGGGTGATAGTTGGGTGGATAAGTAATGCACCAAGAGGGGAGGGGGAATACAAGTGCCAGCCAGGCAGCCGTAACCCAATACAGAGAGGTAATCTGAGAAGGTTTCTGAGGGCCTATTCTCTAACTCCAAGCATCGGAGCTTTTTGGCGGAAAGATGCTTCAATAAGCTACTTGCTCCCATCGGTATTCTCTATCATGGAAGCTACCGGAGAAAGTGTAAGCAAGCTTATTAGGCTCCCACCCGTATTCTGTAAATGTCACGAAGCTACTTCCATAGCCCCAATAAGCTCCCACGGTAGCCTCATGAAGCGCGGCCTCTGAATACCCTGCTTAAATATTGGTCATTTTATAACGCTTATCTATCTATAATTATCCAATGCACGGGTATGTTTCTTACATTTATTAAATGTGGATTCCTTGCATTTTCACTGGGTTACTTTGTCATTTTCGCCATTTCGCCTTTTTCACAAAAAAATATTAACTGGAGTGACAGAAAGCCATATTTACCTTCGGTAAGTAACGTGATTCCAGCCCAGAATGGGATACTTATTGGGCCGTGGTAGCGTGTATCACCTTCACATTTATTTTGAAAGCTTCATCTTCGTATATTATTTAAATGATTTGAAGCAACTAGTAATTGACGAAAGCAAATAGCACGAATCATATTGAATCATATCATCGACATGAACCCTAATTCCCGAATATATTTACGAACAATCTTATTTCAATTGATCAAAACAGCCAAGATGGACGTCGTGCATTCGTATTCATGAGATTATGTGAGCAAAAATAAAAAATTTTAGAATTTTGCTCGCATGATTTTTAATGCTTGGAATTTTTCGCTAAACACGATGAACGAACATCTTCACCGTCTAAAACGGCCTTAAAACAGGTTTCACCAGTTTTATCCACAGAAAAACATTGAGACGAGCTTTCCCATTGGTTCTAAGAATGACGTTACCAGAAATGAAGTTTACGCGGATTTGGTTTAAAAATGTTCTCATACCCGCCTTTCGACAAACCTCTCTCCACTTCCTATTAAGTTCTTGAGAATGCTCCCACAAGTTAGAGAATACGGTTGGTAGCCAATTATGGTAGCTTATTCGAAGCTACTGCATCGGTAGCTTCGAGATAGGGAATAGCTCCCCTGATCTGATGTTCTCAGAGTTTCTTTCTGTATTGTGTTACGGCTGGCCGGCTGGCACTGACTGGTATTCCCCCCTCCCTTCTTGGTGCATTACTCATCCACCCCACTCACTCATGCACCCCACCTCATTTGCGAAGTGGTGTGGTGAGGATGGAGTTCAATTTTCCCTTTTTAAATCATATCAGATTACTTTTCCGTATTGGGTTAAATTCCCGGGACCCCCGAGAATGGGAGGAGCTCCATGTTTTCCTCTAAAATGGTTTCAAATTACCTTTTGGTATCGGATTTTATTTTGGGAGAGGCAGGTGGACGGTTATCGTAAGACTTAGGAGGGCGAAGTATTCAAAACTTCATTGGTTGGTGTTCAACCAATGAGCGCCAATTTTTATCTACTCTGTCCCCATCCCAAAGAAAAATCTGGAGTAACCTCTCTACTCTATCCAAATATTGCTATTGCCGTCTTATCCTTGATGGATGTGGTCTGTTAACCAGCAAGTGGTGCGTTTGCTCTAGATCGCCCTAATATTTGCTCGTTTGCTTGAGGATACCATCTTCATTGTGTTTATGGAGTGCCCATAACTCGACGGGGATTGGATCCAACTGGAAGAATTTCTGAGCTTTATTGGATTCCACATCAATCGCCAAGAAATTTAATATTTGTGACGACAGATTGGGTGTATACGTTGCGGAAGACAGGTAGGACTGAAAGCATTCTATTTGATGATTCTCTACCAATTTTACTATTACGTCATGAAATTATTTTGCCGTTTAAAATCACAGGACACTGGAGTTTTTAAGTATTGCATCTCGTTAATTAATTGATCTGTTGCAGTTGTACGATAATCAAAGGCAATTTATTTCACGATTTTGAATTTAATTATCAGTGATCCTTCAAGATATAGCAATTTTTACTACGTTTTGGATAGCAAAATATTGACACTCAGAAACTGTAGCTCCACTTTCAATGTTAACTACCGTACAAGCTCGTGTAAGAGGCGCTTCTTTTTTCCCAGAAATCGCAGCCGAAATTGAGGGTGCGCCTCTTACACGAATTTTTTATCTGCCAGCCTTCGAGCCTCGGTCACAATATGAGCGCCGGGCGGCAGGGCGGTAGTGGCCACGAAACGAGCAGTGATTCGACCTAAGATAAGTTCAGAATCAGAAATGGCATTACATACTGTCTTTAGACAAAACGTTCTCGGCCGACATATTGCCACAGAATAAGTAGAACAGCAGAGCGACACAAGAAAAAATTAATATTTGGGATTGGCAGCGAGCGGCACATATGCCGCTCACATCTATCATGGCTGGGTTCGAGTGTTTTCCATGTCAAACATTAGGAACATAAAACTCAGTGTTGCCGCTCTGTCGCTCACCTACTGCCACGCCGCTCGTATCGTGGCCGAGGCAAGTCCCTGGAGAGCTGAGTGACCTTGGTACTTAGCGTGAGTCATCAAGGGGAGGGTATTGTTCGCTCACTTGTTTATGGGGGACGCAGTTGCATAATAACTTTAAAAACTTGTTGTATGATAAGCCAAGGGTGTGGGGTGCAATTGGGGGACAGCGATTGGCCGCGCGACAAGTGCAAGCAGCGGAATTTTCCACCCCCCTAACTTTCTCATTTTCTGTCACCGGACAACTTTGAGTGACTCAACTGTATGCACCTGCCTTAAGCACAACTGAGAGAATTCTGTGAATATTAACAAGGGATCTGGAGGACATCACATCATTGAAAATTTGTGCATAAATGAGTTTATTGGTATATAAGGGAAGTTTAATGTTTAAACAGTACATCACATTAAGGCAAATTAGTTTTGGCATTAAAACATTTGTTCGTTGTGACTGCTGTACCAATTACATTTTGGACTTTATTGTATATACCGGTGCAACAACTGATGCTGACGAATCTCGAGAGGATCCAGGGAAAATCAGGTGATATAGTGGCTTCACTTATCAAGCCTTATCTAGGGAAAGGCCACTTGCAGTTTGTTGACAATTTGCTCACCAGTTCAGCTTTATTTTGTTGGCTGCACAATGAGGCAACTAATGCGTATATGGTACTGTGAGGTGGAATAGGAAGCTTGATAAGTTATAATAGGGGAAGTACTAGAATTTTAAGAAGATCTCTGAGAAAGGGCTTCAACATTTTGTTGGAGAAACAAGAGCGCAGTCGTGGAAATGTCCATGAATACAAAATAGGTAGTAGCATTTTCAAGAGGGCTAATTCTTCACACATCTTGGAGGGGAATATGTACATCTCGGCATCCATGTCAAAGCCAGGGAATCTCTCTCATCCCGTGAGGGAGGAGAGGACCCGGCAGATGTCCTGTGGTACCGGCTCGAACAATACCCTGAGGAAAAATACACCCTCAGCTGGGCTCTGCATTATCTTGCAATGCTATTGCATACATGTAATGTAGTTATATAGAAAGCATTAATCTCATGTGCATGGAACTGCTCTTAATTTAAAATCGTTAAATATTGCAGTAGTTTTATACCCTTATTTTTTTACAGACAATGCTCCACGGTTACTTAAAAGTAGTGGGAAAGGAGATGGAGGGATGAGTGACTCTGGAAACATGGATGGTGTAATTTCTAGGGGTCCTTTGTGCATTGATCTAAGAGATATGCAGCTTTATAAAGGTATAGATATATATTTCATGCATACATTTTTATTTTAGATTGTGTCAAAGTCACCTTTAATGAAATTAAATATTTTTAGGGCACAAAACATCAAAGGTTGGAAGCGTTTGTATTGTGTATCGAAGTATCTGGAGAGCAGTCAAGGGGAAGAAAGTGGAGGTGGCACTCAAGGCGCTGAAATCAGAGTCTGCAGAGACTAGATTAAGGGTGAGGAAACTTTTTAAGTGTGATAATAGATTAGGTCTATAATGTTAGTACTAGTTAATTTTGTCTTTACTGATGTTATTGGAATTTGAGACTGAAACATGATGTTCTGTGTATAATTATTATAAGGTAATAATATAGAGTTTAGGTCATGAAATTAAAACCGCTATTCTTTGCTGACGTTTCGGAATTTAATTATTCCATCTTCAGGGCTAAATAAAATAAACAATGGTTAAACAACAAAACAACAACACAGCATTTACATCAATTTGTCAAATAATTATCTATAACATATTACATACCTTAGAATACATTCATTGGAGACCTTCAACATCAGGTCATTATTGTAAATGACGAGTTAATGACTCTTAAATAGAAACCAAGGTTGACAACGAAATAAATTACAGAAGATACACACAGAAATACATCAAAAAACTTTTTTAATTTTTATTTTAAATGATTCTATATTTGTATTTATATATATTTTATACCGATCAAGGATTTATTATATCTAGTAGACAAGAATATTATGTAGTAAAAATAAATATGTATAGTTTAATTTAGTGAAAAAGTGTTACAGTATTGTTTGACACCACTTTATTTTGGTTTAAAATATTGCTGTAAACCTTACTCTGCTTAGCCACATCCGTTTTTTTGTTACAAGTATTTTTGCTACGGGTTATGTGCACCATTAAATTCTGAAACGTCAGCAAAGAATAGCTGTTTTAATTTCATGACCTAAACTCGATATTAGGTACTTCCTTATATTAAATTGTGAGGTCGATATGATTAACAACGAGTTATAATTATTATGTCCTCTTGGTAAATGAGGAATTGAGAGTTAATGGAATACTTACTTACTTATGCATGCAGCTGTTGGTGCGGCATGTGGCAAGGCAACAGCTCTCATGTGTTGCAGTAATTATTTCAATGAAATTGTTAACTCCTTTATAAATGGTTATGAAATTTCCATAGCAGTTTGACTTTGAAAATATGTTGCTGCTAAGATTTTTCTAACGAAAAAATATTTATTAACTCTTTGGTATATCAGTGATTAGTGATGACTGTTATTTTCAACGTATGGAGATGCTTTTACACCACTCTGCTTAGCTAGTATTCAATGATTAAAATTTCCCTTAACAATAATGAAAGCCCTCTGCTTGGATTGCAACATTGATGGAAAGGCTTGTGTTTGAATGACCTGTAAAGCTGGACTGGTAGGGTCACTGAAATGACTTCTGGTAGTGTCACTTCTGTTATGGTTATCTATAGCTTTCCGGACACTATGCTGGAGAGACTGAAGGATTGGAAGGAGATTAATGACTATTTGAACATGGTGTATACCTTAGTAAGGTGACCCTGGAAAAGTATCTGGATCAAGGGCTTCTCAAGTGATGGTTACACATGAAAAACACTCCTGGGAAATGCAACTGGAGCCATCTTAATTAATTGTTCCAAACTAGCATGGACAAGTTAAATTTGGAAATAAATCCTGAATCCTGGCTCCTGCAGAATCAACCCACTAGGGTGGTTGTTGTACCTAGTAGCAGAGCCTTTGAGGTCATCATTTAATGTAATCATTTCCTAGGAGTTGAGAGGAAGACCAGAAGATTACCCTAACAATTAGGATGGAATTTAATGCTAAGCTGGGATGGAATGGAACACTTGGATGCCAAGGACGAGAAAGTTAGAAAATATTGAACAAGAAATGGAGAAAAAAGGATTAGATGTGATATAGCTTGAGCAATGCATGTTGGAAGGTTAGGGGAAATTGTTGGAGATGTGGCTTCAGAGTGATTTACATTGGGGACTAGAGTCAGTTAGGAGTAGCCTCAGTTATGAAGAGAAAATTAGGTGATAACATACTCAACGTAGAGCGGGTGAGCTATAGGATACTGCTTGTAGGATTAAAGCAGACCCAGCGAATCTAATTTTAATACAATCAATATTTGGAGCAAGTGGATATAGAGATGGGCCACTCTGAAAATTACCTCGGTAATTTTCGTAAATTACCATGGTATTTTTCGTAATTTACCCCACCCCTTGAAAATTACTGTAATTTTCCAGATAATTCACTTATATATGAGATAATTTTTCATACAGATAAATGCCCAATAAGTAGGGATAGGAAAATTTCGCGATCGCGAATTTAGCGAATTTAGACAAAAATGTCCTAGGAGTGGTAGTTAGTTACAACATACTCCATACTGACTGGGGAAGTGACTTTTGAACTCGCGAAATGTCGCGAATTTTGCTCCAAAATGTGAATTTTCATTTTTATCAGAAAATGGTTGGAAGTACATTTCAAATGCTAGAAAAACATTAAAATTGCTAGCAAATGTTCTCAATTCGATTTAAACGAACTCGCGTGCATATATTCCTGAGGTATGCGTAAGTTTGCAGTTCATCGTAGCGTAACCGGTGTTAAGATAACAGTCGCGGGAGGATGACATTGGGTGCTTTCGATTTACGGCGCTAACCGGCAATACACAGCTCGTCACGCCGCAGTGCTATCTATTTACAATTAGTGGAATAACCATCTATCGGCATCTATGATCGGTGGCTCTCCACTCCGAGGTGAGTCGAACAAAGGAAAAGCAATATGCGCATTTATTCTAAATTATCTGCTACAGCAGGGTTTCCCAAACTTTTCCTCCGATGGAACACTTCGTTAATCCTGAAATTTTAACGGAACATCTTTTGGACTTCACATATATTGAACCATTGCGTTAAGGTAGCAGTGTATGAAGCCACTATAGGTTACTCGAAACACCCATTAGCCTTCCGCGGAACCATGAATATGGATATTCATATTCATGCGTGGAACATAGTTTGGGAATCCCTGTGCTACAGATTTGAAGATGAGACGGACTGCGCATGTGTGAATAGCCGCTTTGAGTTGCTTCATTTCGATGGGCTTGTTCGCCAAGAGTTTTTTAATGCTAGTTATAGTTTGAAAACTAAAGAGAGACGTATTTTTCCGATTTTTTATTTTGGGACTTCTATATTCAGCCATGTCTTGCTGAAAGTACCGAATTCCTAATTTCAAAGTACCGCCTTTCTCCCTCTCAACCCACCGAAAAATTCCTATCCCTACCAATAAGTTCTTTTAAGCCAAGTTCACATTTCCTACGTGTTTAATTATTAATTGAGGCATGTGCAACTCATTTTTGGAATATTTTACTTAAATTATAACACTATAGAGTAATGTACTAGAATATTTTTCTGGAAAATTTCTCATACTTTGACAAAAGAAAGCCAGATTGCGTGTTGCTGCCGTAGTTCTTTTTGCAATTTAAAAAAATTCTATTAGATTTATGTTGTATTAGGTTTGGTTTAAACATCGTTATTCCCTTCCTATTGATATTAGGTTTCATAACCACTTCCCTGACAGGTTTTTTTTTACAAAAATGGAAAAAAAATGTTCATAAATTTTTATTTCAGATTCAGAAGCATTAAACTGAGGCAAATGCGAGTATTTTTTACTTAATTTTTCATTCCAAATAACTAATGACTTATTCAATAATTCATTAGTTATTTGGAATGAAAAATTAAGTAAAAAATACTCGCATTTGCCTCAGTTTAATGCTTCTGAATCTGAAATAAAAATTTATGAACATTTTTTTTCCATTTTTGTAAAAAAAATCATACATTTGCTGTAAAATGCTTAAAACTAAAAATTACTGGAAAATTACGGTAATTTTCAAAATTTACCGTATTTTACCATGGTAATTTATCTCAGATGAAAGTTACGGTAATTTTTCCATCTCTAAGTGGATACAATTATGGATGATAAGGAAATGGTATACTTGGAAGGGCAATGGCAAAGTATAGACTAGGAAATTATGAGTGCTGCGGAAGGAACCGTGGTATGTAGTTGTAAATGTGGTAAGAATTAGAAAAGGCTAGGGAATTAAGAGAATGCATCAACACCTTGGTGGCATTTCAAAAAGAGGGGAAATCTGATGAATTATGCAGGAAAGCGAAGGAATTGACAGTTTGCCTTTTTACAATTATGTACTACAATGTCTTCTTATAATTTGGTTCACGTCTGTCCAGATGACTAGAAGGAAATTCATCCAATTGCCTTTAAAATATCCCGATTTTAGTTACTATTGTCTAGGAACATGGTACATTAAAAATTGAATGCTTGAAAATAACTGAAACAATACATATTTTACTCATTTTTCTAGGAATTCCTGGACTTGGCCAATAGATGGGCATTTATTCGATCGAATTCCATTGTTAAGCTTTATGGCATTACTCTGAGTAATCCCGTAACAATGGTAATGGAGTATCTTAAACTTGGCCCTCTTGATGGTTATCTGAAAGAAAATAAACTCCGAATGAAGACAGTAGATCTGGTAGAAGCTAGTGCATATTTGGCAACTGCATTGTGGGATTTGGTAAGTGTGTTAATCATCTGCATTTAGCGTGGCACATTGATTCTTATAATTAGGGCCCATTGGTATGTGTTGTATATCCCTTACTAAGTAGAATTTTTCACACTGCTAGATACTTATGTACTACACCTATTAAACCTTAATACAGTCCTAGAACTCAAGAGGTATGGTTGGGGTTCCAATGGGCTCTGTCCTCAAATCACTACTTTCTATTTAGCACTAGAATGAATGAAGTAATCAACCATTTATCTTGAAATTTTGCATGCTGGTGAATGATACATTTATTTAAAATAAAAAATTCGAATATGGTCTCTATTGGCACTGGAAAGAAAACTTGCTCAAACTCTTTTAGGGAAAATATCATCGAAGTTTATTGTGTTCTTCCTCACGCCCCCCCCTGAAACTGGAATGATTTTTACTGTTTAAAAAATAAACAATTTCAGTTAAATAGCTGAATACTATATGCATCATTAAGCAACAAAAGGGGCAATTTTCACTTATTAAAAATAACTAATTGTAAGATGATAAATGAAAAGTCAGACACTCTTCTGTATGAATATATGTAACTACTGTATTATTTCTTACATTTATCTCTCCCATTGAGAATCAATGGGCATTTCTGCTAGTATTTAAATAAAACTGTCTCTGGTACAGTTGCAGGTCTCAAGTCACAAAAAATGTCTCGGGTACAATTCAAGCTATATTTTTAAATGCTGAAAGAGTTATTAGTTATATCATGAGTTATATAATGGTAAAAAAAATACCATATTTGCATAAATTTAAGAGAATGTTTTTTTCCCTTCCGGGCTTCCAAAGGTCTTACAATTGGAAGCAAAATCCGTGACTTTTTCCCATTGTGGATTTCCAAAGAAGGGGGGTCGTCTTAGAATCTGGTTCATCTTAGATTCGTGTAAATACGGTATATATCTTAATGGAATCTCCTGATTATCACTTAAAGTTTGGGTGCCAATTGAATTATTTTTTTTCTCTGTGGCATTTTCTTTGGGGAATTAAAAATGTTTCTTTGAAACATTTTTAAACATGAAATGAAACATTTGGGGCAAGAGCCTAGCCACGTTGAAACACCGGTTCCCATCAGAACACCGAAGTTAAGCAACGTTGGGCCCGGACGGTGGTTGGATGGGTGACCCTCCTCCATACCTCAACCAGGCATGGATGGAGAGATGATACTCCCTCCATACCTATACCGGCAGGCGGGAGGGGCCAGGCCAAACCGGGCTGGTTGGAGGGAGGACATCCTCTATACCTGGTACTGGGGTGAGGCAGGGGGAGGCCAATCCTCCATACCTCTACCGAGGTGCTCTTGTCCCCTGTCTGCAAGTGGCAGACAGGCATGGGGTTGGAACAATGGACCAAGAAAGGTCTAAGTGCCCGGGCTCCTGACGAAGGCCCCCCCAACAACAATCTACAATCTACATCTACTGGTGAACATCCCAGGTAATCTGATTACCACAGAGATTTTATTATCTTCTCTGTGGTAATGATGGGGCTGCCCTTAAGTTTTAGCTGTTACTTTCAACTAGCATTATGCAAATGAAGGGTTTGGGAAGTTTTCCAATAATTCAAAGAACTGCTGCTCAAATTCTGTAGAAAATTCTGATATTTGTAACTCAGTGTGCTTAAAGTTTTTCCGAACACAACCTGCAGAGTGAATTTACATTTATGAGTGAATATGTAGATATGTACTGCCAGTAAAAAAACTGGAAAAATAATTCTAATTATTTTTATCCACAATAGGAAGAGCAGGGAGTAGTCCATGGAAATGTACGCTGTCGCAAGATAATGGTTTGTGCTCATGATGACAGTGCATTTAAAGTCAAGTTAAGTGATCCAGGTCTTCATGAATACACACCCAATGAGTGAGTTTCAGAATTTATCAGTTGGTAGTGGAATTGTGTGGGTGCATTTTTGTTTTTGCATTGATACAATGAGTTTGTTGGATTTTTAAATTGCTAACCTCTGATTTGGGAGCAATGCTGGACCCCTCAGTGTAGCATAGTCTTCTCCTGGAAAGATTTAGATATTCATTGTCTTTTATCTTTTATGTTGTACTTTTTTCTAGTGTATATTGGATTCCAGTTGAATGCTATGCCAACCCTTTGTGTGCCCAGACATGTGTTGCTGCTGATGTGTGGGCTTTTGGCACTACTTTATGGGAAATATTTTCATTTGGAGAAGCCTTACCTCATCCTGAATGTGTGGAAGCAATTCAGACAGTAATCAATTTATTTTTTCATACTGCCATGCATGTTATATTTTAGTTTTTTATTCCGTATTCAATGTTCAAATGCCGAGAGGTGGACACAGTTAATTGAAAAGGAAGCATCATTGACTACCTATTTATCTGCTCACCTTAAAGTTAACTGTAGTTGCTGAATAATGGTGTATTCATCATATATCCGTTCAGGGCAGGATTGGTAAATTTGGGGCAACTCTGGAAGAATTTGTGAAGGTCCCCCCTTTATGTTTAAGGCAAAGACTTTCGGTAATGCTGTGCACACCCGGTAGCCCCCAATCTATATGGCCCCCCCCACATTTCAGGGTTTTGTGGGTTACAGAGCTGGCCCTGTATGCCATACAGATATGTATCAAAAGACAAGTCTGTTGAAAGCATTTTTTATTTTGGTGAATATAAAATTAAGTTTCTGCTCTTATCCTTGTACATAGTCCTAAATATTATTCAAACAAGAAAATAAGTGATATTTGGGTCGTTTTTAACTTATGAGAATTTATTAGTCTCAAAAATTATGCCTAGGCTATCAAGCATGTTCATTTCACACATTGCATAATCGTTTTGCATCTAAGGTTTCAAATCAGACCTATATCCTTCAAAATACCTACTTTTTTCTCTGGTTCATTTTCTGTGCAGAGTCAGTTTATGTCGTGATTAATATTAGCATACCTCATAGGTTTACTGTTGACTATTTGACTACCTGCATAGGTAATTGCTCATTTCTAACATAGGGGCTTAGTTTACCCTTGGTGTGTGGAAAATTAAGTTTTCTTTGTGTATTTGTTGCATACATAATGGATTCTTTTTGCACTAAATATTATATCTCAAGGCATCGTGTGTAGGTTAGTGTATGGGTTACCATAGGAGTGCTTCCCCTCTGAAAATTTGTGGAGACAGTTTATCACTGGCACCTGAGTTGAAAAATTGGGTCTCTTCTGAAGGAGTTGTCATATGGCCATGCCCTTTTCAAAACAAATTTTAATAAGTAATTTTTTATGTAGAGGAATTAGGGCTTTCAGCTTAACATGCCCCCTCCTTGCCTTACCACCAACCCTATGCTCACAATGATATCCTTAGTCCAGTGCGGCAAACATTGCACCCCTTTATGTAGAGTTCATTGAGGAAAATAATTAGTTAATCCAGGCATTTATCTTTTTCTTGCATTTCCATAATTTGTATTTATCTTTTCCATTAGTGAAAGCTGTCATTTTATTTATTTATATTGTTCAAAAATACTGATTGTAATTGCTGAAATCCCCTCCCATCTCTGACTCCTCTACCAATTCTCTTTTCAAAAGCATTACCAACATGCAAGCGTAACATGATTCAACCTCAGTCCGAGTTCTGGCAGAGGCATTCCCACATTTACTTTTGCTGTAGACCAGGGGTCTCCAAACTTATTGTAACGAGAGCCACAATAAGTGCCTGAACACTTTGCAGCAGGTTGTAATAATAAAATACATAGGAAACTCTAGATATGAGTTTTATCGAAATCAGAAAATTTTATTAACTAATTACAGATTATGTGAAATTAAGTTAGCGGATATTGATAACAACAAACACTACCAGCAAATTCTCATATTTTTATCACAAAACCATGACAATGAATGATGTTGCTGTGTTTGTGTTTTTAAAAATCTTATTAAACTGAGATTTAAATTTTGAAACTCTGATTTCTTACAAGTAGCAATCATCTTACTAAAAATTAAGTGGTGAATTTCTGCCTAATTCTTCTACGGGCTGGATAAAATCATCTTGCATGTGGCCCGTGGGCCATACTTGAGAGACCCCTGCTGTAGACTACATTCTAAGCCATATTTTGATACCCTAAGCAGTTTTGTTACCTTGATTTTCATGTGCATCTCTATAGAAGTTGTTTCTTGGAACATCCATTTGCTGATTATGGGAATAACCAACCTTATGTTGAGAATTAATCTTATGTATTTTTCCGTGGGTTGATAGATGTGAAGATGCAAGTCTTCCGGGTTTTCCTCAGTGCTAGTCCATCTTCTTCGGACTATAAAAGTTAGGGAGTTATTAGTTGACATGTAATTGCATATGATATTAAGAGGTTGTACTTAGAAAGCGTTTTTATTTATGCCTGTCATAATTTCACTCTCAGTAATATTTTCAATGTATAAATAATTAAATGTACATAGTTGTTATCTAATGCATGATAATTATTTTTAATTTATAGAAATATCTTCGTGGAATGAAGCTTCCCATACCAAATGGTTGTCCTCATGAAGTCTATAGTTTAATGTTGGAATGTTGGGATCTTGATTTTCATAGCAGGAAAAAACCTCAAGCTGTCATGAGAGACATAAACCAAATTTTATATCAAGGTGAGTCTTTGTATTGATTTTCATGAATGCTTCTTTGTTCTTGTAATATTTCATTCATAAATGTTGCTGACTAGATGGTGCTGGTAACGAGTAATTCATGAGCATCTTCTTAGCATCAAATGGTGAGCAAGGGGAAGATGCAATTGATGCTTCTCAACCTCAGTTATCAAGCAAGGTTCAAAATGTTATAAACCTTAACTTACTGATTTTGATTAATGTTCTATGACAGAGAAGCAATGGAAACCACATGCAATAGGGCCCCCATATGTTCAATAGATAAGTTCCAAGACCTTCTCTGGTTAATTGATCCTTTAAATGAGTACGCTATGAATTTTCATTTTTCCTTCACTTGAATACAATTGAATTACCATGCAAGGGAAATACCTTCCCTCTATTTTGAATGATGTGTTTTTGTTGAAATATTATCCATTTTTGGCACTTAAAAGGAAATTTCATATGAAATACCATCTCACTATTCTAAACTACACACCAACTTTTTCTTATGCTACACAGCCTTACAGGGGCAAGAGATACCATTTTCCTTTTTCAACCTGTCCCTCCTTCCTTCTCGTAAAAAGGATGACCAGAATATGAGGATTTAGTGTACAATACTTTTCTCAAATCAATGAAGTTTGGGTGTCAAAGAACAGCATTGCCCTCAAGTGCTGACTGGCCGGAATTATATATGTAGTTTTGTCTACATTTCAAAGAAGCAGGCCATGTGGGGTCCTCCCCGAGTCCGTAATCTCACACCCCCCTTAAGGTTTGTCCCAAAGAACAAATGGCTGCTTGAAAGCAATACTTATAACACCCCGTCTCTCAGGCTAATCCAACCAACCTCAAAATCTTGTGACTCTTAGTCTGTGCAGTCGAGGACAACAAGGCTTATTGAAAGGACTTATACCTTTCAATACCACTAGATACACCTAAGCAGATCCCACTCCCCTTCATTGGAAATATTTTTGCCAAGAGTCAAGCTTTTACTTTTGCAGCGGGCATTGCTGGCAAAACCTTTTGCATGGTGAGATGTTTTCTTTCTTATAAAATAAAACAGAAATAACTTTGTCAGTTCCACACTAAATTTATAACCTATCATGGTTTCAGCGAGTGATCGCCATTTTCAAGTTACAGAAAGCTGTAAGCTTATATACCATGCATATATACAGCTTAACATTTTCTATACATAAAGTACATAAGTTACTCTTTGGCAGAAGTTTTCATATTTTTATAAGTTGGTAAACAAAATTATGTCTCTATAATGGCTAATGAAAGCCTTAATCTGAATTGTTACAGATGTGATCCTGACTACGTAAGGAATGTTGCATTATCTCATTGGTGCTGATTGGTAGCAGTACTAATCACCGCAACATTTGCTCAATTTTCTCTAATTGCATGAACAGCTCATAATTTATTACACCTATCATTAAATATGTAAATGTTGCTATGATAAAACATGTCCATTAATAAATAAGGCTTTGAATGCTGAATGAATAACAAATGGCTCTATAATGGCTAATGAAAGCCTTAATCTGAATTGTTACAGATGTGATCCTGACTACGTAAGGAATGTTGCATTATCTCATTGGTGCTGATTGGTAGCAGTACTAATCACCGCAACATTTGCTCAATTTTCTCTAATTGCATGAACAGCTCATAATTTATACACCTATCATTAAATATGTAAATGTTGCTATGATAAAACATGTCCATTAATAAATAAGGCTTTGAATGCTGAATGAATAACAAATTATGGGTGCAAAATATAGTTTAAATGGAAAATTCTAAAGGGCGCATCCAAAATCAGCATCATTTAAAATTCCTGGCATGCAAATCATAAAGTGAAACCATCGTTAAGTAGGGGGTCCACTGCGTTCAATTTTATAATAAGTGTTAAGTAAAAATGCATTATTTATGTTATGAATATTTATTCCTAGTGTCAAAATTTCTTTTCCCATATTTTAAGAATTTTTCAGCTTCAAACTCTGGTGGTAGATCAAAGCAGGATAATATGTAGTTATTTATCTGGTTAAACCTAATATTATACATATGGACTCATGTGTATCCCATTTCTTATAATCCATCTCAGTGTGATCATTAATTATTTCAGTGTACAATGTAATTCTTTTTGCCAGTGTTCCTAGCAAGCATATCTATGTATATTGTAAAGTAAATATGTGCATTATCTCTTGTGATTATTACTACTACATTTTCTAACCATAAACATTTTCAAACTTAATGTTATCTCTTTGAAAAAATACATTGCCATGGGAATTATCAAAATCTTTTCATACGGTGGATGTTTGTGGAAATTTTAACATAGCTAACTGTCATGAGAGGGTTCCACAAATTTATTGCATGGCCAGAGTTTACCTATCATTATTTGCAAGAAATTTAGCTGAAATGATCCTTGACAGTGGATCTTAGCTTTGCTTTAGAAACCCTTTGTTACTTGATGCCAGTTGATACATATTTCAGGTATCATTTGCCAAACTCAACCCATTTATTGCATTTGACACCAGAAAAGTAGCCTAAAAGTGAACAGTTAAGGAATTCATTGCAATTGTCACTCAGTTATTACAATTTTTTGTATTTCAGTATATAACTCAAGGCAGACGCATTCTTATGCTACAACTTTTCCGAGGAATTTTGATAGGATCCGTGGTGACCCTGATTCTCTTACTTCAATTTCATCGGGCAGCATATTCTCTGGGGCTACTGGTAAGCATTTTTGATATGATTAGCTACAATTAGCATAAACCTCACACATTGTCAATATTTGTGTTTGTTAATTATTTAAATAATTGTATTCATTCATTCATTTCAGTAGTCTACCGGTTAGAGGTAGGTTGTGATGAAAGTCAGAGAATCTCCAACGAACTCTTACACGTGCCGTGCCCTTCCTACCTCTAGTATTTCTTTCTTCATCTCAGCATAAGTCCTACCTTTCTTCATCCCGTCCATAAAACCGATTCTCTTCCTTCCCCTTCCCCGCTTACCCAACATCCTACCCTCTATCACGGCCTTCAGCAAACCATCGTCCCTCATCACCCCTTCCAGCCACCTACCTTGCCTTCCCCTAATCTCATTTATAAGTTTCCTCTCCTCACCCACCATGTCAAGCACTTCTTCATTTGTCTTCCTTTCCGTCCAACGCACCTTCTCCATTCTCCTCCACACCCACATCTCGAAAGCCTTCAGCCTATTTTCGTCTTCCTTTCTCAAGGTCCACGTTTCTGCCCCATACAACGCCACACTCCATATCAGACTCTTTACCAGCCTCTTTTTTACATCCTTACTTAAGGTCCCCGTCATCAGCTCCCTTCTATTATTGAACGCTTCCTTCGCTAGCGCTATTCTCCTCCTTATGTCTTTGCTACTATGACCTGTTTCTTCTAGCGTACTACCCAAGTAATTAAATTGTTCTACTTGCTCCAGTTTGTGACTTCCTACTCTTATCACCAGCTTCGCTTTCTTTGTCCTACAGAATCTCATTACTTTTGTTTTCCTATTATTTATCTTCATTCCGTATTTCTCACACTGTTTTTCCAGAGCATCTACTAAAGTTTGCAATCCTTTCGATGACCGACTGACCAACGCCTGGTCGTCTGCGAATCTAACTGACTTTATCCACTGGCCTCCTACTTTCATTCCCACATCTAGCTCATCCCATGCCTCTCTTACCATTTCCTCAGCATAGATGTTAAAAAGTAAAGGCGACAACGGGCACCCTTGCCGTACCCCGCGACCTATAACTGCCCACCCTGATTCACCGTCAGCTACCCTTACCTGAGCCCTCTGCCCCATATATAAGTTTCGGATGAGTCTCCTATCGCGCCAATCTATTCCTATTTTCACCAGTATCTGCATTAGCTTCTCCCAGTTTACTCTGTCAAACGCCTTTTCGAAATCTACAAAGCAAGCAAAAACATCCTGATTATGCTCTATATTTCTATCTATAAGTGTCCTCATTACCGCTATCGCATCTCTGGTTCCCTTCCCCTTCCTAAACCCAAATTGGTCGTCGCCTAAATAGCATTTTGCTCTGCTCTCCAACCTTCTATTTAGTACTCTAAGCAACACTTTTGCCGCGTGCGAAATTAAACTGATTGTTCTATATTCCTCGCATTCTGACGCTTTATTCTTCTTCGGGATAGGTATTAATACTGTTTTCATGAAATCCTCTGGCCATACTCCTCCCTTGTAGATCCTGCGAATAAGTTCGAAAAACGATTTTCTCCCCTTACTACCTAGATTCTTCAGTAGCTCCGAAGGTAGATTATCGGTTCCCACAGCTTTTCTACCCTTCATCTCTCTTAATGCCCTGTCTATTTCGGTGTCAAGTAACTCTGGTCCGAGGTTATCCTTATCTATTGTTCCTTCATCCTCTAGATCTAGGCTAAGGGGTCTATTCTCGCTGTCATATAGCTCCTCTACGTATTCTCTCCATCTTTCTTGGATATCTTCATGTTCGATTAATATCTTCCCTGTTTTGTCCTTAACCTTTGGTATCGTTTGACCTCTCTTACCACCCGATAACATTTTCACCTTGGCGTACAAAGCGCCCACTTCCCCCTCCTCCTGCATCTTTTCCATTTGCTCACATTGTCCCTTCCACCAGTTTTCTTTTGCCCGATTCGTCACTCGCCTCAGTTTGTTATTCAATTCCTTGTACTTCCTCTTGCCTACGTCGGTGTTCACGTTTTTCCATATCCTTCTCTCCTCCATTTTCTTTATCATTTCTTCTGTAACCCACTGCTTCTTCACCCTCTTCTTTTCCACCGTTCCTATTGTTTTCTCTGCCGCTGCTGCGATGCTTGTTTTTATAACTTCCCATCTTTTCTCTATGGTTCCCATCCGCTTCTCTTCACCTATGTTCTTTTCTACTAGCTCTTGGTATTCCCTCCTTTTCAACCCTTTCAATGCTTCAAGGTTCCACCTCTTTATCTTCCTACCTTTACAAAGCCTTTTGAATCTAACTTCACACTTCATCATCACCAAGTTATGATCCGAGTCCGCATCCGCCCCTGGATAGCTACGAGAGTTTTTTACACTGTTCCTAAATCTCTGCCTCACCATTATATAATCAATTTGGTATCTCCCAGTATCACCCGGCATTTTCCATGTGTACCTACGCCTGGGGTGATGTTTAAACCAAGTGTTCGTCACTACTAATTTATTTCTTCTACAAAATTCAACTGCCTTTTCCCCGCGATCATTTCTTCTTCCTAGCCCAAACCCTCCTACTTCTAATCCGTCCCTCCCTTCCCCCACCACTGCATTCCAGTCACCCATCACTATCAGGTTTTTCTTTCCAGGAACTTCTCTAATTATTTCTTCTACTTGCTCGTACACCTCTTCCACCTCTTCCTCTCTATGGTTGCTCGTAGGCATGTACACCTGGACCAGTACGAAATTCGTCGGCCGTGCTTTTATTTCTACCACTAGTATCCTGTCGCTCACCTGTTCAATGTTTACCACCCTTAGTCCCAACTTTGTGTTCAGTACCATGCCTACCCCCCGTTGACTCTATTCTCCCCCACTATATATTACCCTGTAGCTATCACTCCAATAGTCCCCGCTATCGTTCCATCTCACCTCGCACAATCCCAAAACATCTATTTTTCCTTTTTCCATTTCCTGCTTAATATTTTCAAGCTTCCCGACCCTCATCATGGTCCTTACGTTCCAAGTTCCTATTTTTACCTCTGTTTTCCTCCTCCTCTTCATCTTTTTCTTCTTCTTCTCCCTCCTATCCCTTGTATCCGCCGATGATGCTGCTGTGCAAGGATTTCGTGTGTTGACGACCGCGGAGGCCTTGCCTCCCCCGCTGCCGGGCACGACACCCGCCCTAGTGGGCGGCGTCCCGTCGTTGCCAGGAATCAATACTCTTTGAATGGCTTTCATGTTCTGGGAAGTGATAGTTGAGAGGTATCCCACGCGACTCAACGGTATTTTTAACGTGACACCATCACGGAACTACCTTTCGTCTGGCTCCTACCCTTCGACCTATCTGGCATGGGTGGCCCTACCAGGAGCAATTTACTTGCTCCTGCCAGTCCAGCTCTAGGGGTCATTGGAACGCACAAGCCCTTCCACCACGTCAAGGTCGTAGTTCAAGGAAGAGATAATTGTATTATCAACTATAAATTATGAGACAAAATTTTGTTTCATATGCACAGTAGACCCTCACTACAGTTGAGCCGGCGAGAGTTGTCCGATGACAGGTAGAAGGGTCTAGTTAGGGGTAGGGGGCAAGGTTGTCAGGTCAGAAAGGGAAACGCCCACGCCAGAGGTAAACAAAAGGCTTCCGTGAGGAAAGAGTCAGGAAAGGCGACGGGAGGGAAGAGTGAACGGAAGGAACGCAGTCATCATTCCCTTTTTAAGCTATTCTTTCCTGCATCTCTATCTCCTCTGAAAAAATCGTGAACAGGCAAAAATTTCGAATTGCTATCTAATGAACCGGTTATTGAAGCAAATATACAAATATGCTGCTTATTTAAATGCCAGAGGAGGAAGAAAAACATTAGGAAATTCATAGAAATGACTCTGGTTAACCAATTGCTGTTTCTTATTTGATATTTATTATTTCGAACAATTTTCCTTCTAGCTATTTCCTTTTTAAAAACAACATAAGGGTAATTCCTTCCTTCGGGATAATAAAATTTTCTTGGGATATTTTCCTTGACTCCTTGATTTATTAACTCCTGTGCGAGCAACATACACATCACAAAAAGGAAATACGCTGACGAATTCTGTTGGTGTGAGCTCTTGCACTGATCTGAAGTTTCTGAGAGGAGAGATCTGGAGATTGTGCAGTTTTCTGAATTCTCCTGGGCCTTTACCTACTGGGAGTTCTTAAAACAGCAGCTTGTGTATTCTCATCATTGCAGTTCCCATATTTTTCTTTCAGGATTCTCCCAACTGATTTAGAACTAATTCCGCATGCCTCAGCAGCTCTTTACATCACCCTCATCAATGGAATTATGGGACTGCCGTGAAGCTTTTCCTTCTCAAAGTATTCATAGACATGATCAATTCACGAGTTGGTGAATGCAATGTCACACCGTGACCACGTTTCTTCCCACTCATCCTAACAGAAGAAGTGAACATAGAAAAATACTTCGATAAACGAAGAAACAGCAGCCGAACAGCACAAAACACTCTCGGAAGCTTTCTATAAGCACTTCAGTAAAATACTTCTGTTGAAAGCACCCTGAAGTTTTGCTGAAAACGTAGGAAAAGGCACCAGAAAGTTTCAAAAGACCACTGCAGCCAAACGAACGCATGCAAGAGAACTAAAAGAGATATGAATTAAAAGGGTTGTTTTGGTGGTTCATATGCACATGACAACGTTGTATGACAAGGCGAGGTTGTGGGGTGCATTTGCGGGACAGCGATTGGCTGCGCGGCAGGGTTTTCCTCCCCTCCCAACTTTCTCTTCTGTGCTAAATTTTAATTTTGAATTGCACAATTATTTAGAGAAGTCCCTAAAATTGATGGTAATTCCTGTACTGTACCCATGGTGAAACAAAACTGTTATAAAAATTTTGGACTATTCTACAATTCATATATTTTTATTTTTCCGTTTGGATTAGTGAAATGCAGGCCAATAAAGGACGTCTTCATCTGACTTCTGTCAATGCGCAAAAAACTTTCTTTTTCAGGTGTAACAGTACTCCCATCAGGGGATGGAGAGGGTAACTCCATATTATCTGGCAGCACTGATCACCTTCTGGGTTCAAGTATGTTTCAAGATTTATCCCCTGGCTTTAGTGCTGGCAGTAGCCTTGAAGCAGCTAGCCTTTTAAGAAGCTTGCAGGTAAAGTGAAATAATGTAAATTTTTCATGTACATGCTTGTCAGGCTCATTTTATACTTCACTTAGATACAAACCAGGGTTGTTTCTTGGTGGCATTATGTTTAAAAATAAATGGTAATAATTTTAAATGGAGGTGTTGTATTAATCATGAACTACTTTCAGGATCAAGATGACCAAAGTCAATATTCATTTGGATTCTCACCAGTCATTCAGCCTTTTAGGTTCCCAAATGAAAATGCATCACTGGACAGTGTCACCCCTATATTTGAGCTTAATGGTGACTGTAACATTGTCTTGCAGGGACGAATTGGTGAGGTATGTTTTGCTAATATGTATTTGGCTCAAAATACTGAGATTGTGAGGCAGTTTTCCAACAGTAAATCCAGACGTATTTGGTAATCACGCAGTTGCACTACTGAAATGGGTCAATATCATTCGTTGCTTTCATTCAATGCATTCAATGGTAATATTTTGGTCTTTCAATATGTCACCTCATCTAATAATGAGTGGGAATTATTTCCCTTTGCCAAATGGAGACTGACTACACATGCTTAGCATAGGATATATGGGGGGCTGAGAAACGTAGTGATATAAGTCAAGTTTCATTCCATTTCAGTAACAATATAATGAAAAAAGATCTGATGCTTTACCGGCGTATGCTGGTAGTGAAGGCTGCTTGGGTGCTCCACCGGGCAATGTACTCCATGACTGCCGACGTGTGACTTAAATAAACTTTCGGGAATGTCCCGAAACGTCGGCAGCCATGGAGGAGATTACCCGGAGGAGCACCCGAGCAGCCTTCACTACCGACAATATAATGTCTCCAAAATGCCATGTATTTTCATTTGTAGGGAATTAAGTCCATTATTAGGCATTATGTAGCAGCACCTGCTGGGAGCTCTCAACAAAGACATCTAATATACTCGTGCACATCATTTCTGTGATGCATTTCTGGGAAGACACTACATATGTAGAGTCCGATTGAAAGTTGGTGGCACCTAAATGTGCGGAATGACAGCGAGTGGAGGGGAAGGTGCCTTTGGGGGTGGTAGTTAGGAGGGGAAGGCAAATATATATCCCTCCGCTTGGGAGTGTAGGGGAAGGCTGGGTCTCAGTGTAGCCAACACAAGAGAATTTTTGCCCAGTAGCAAGCACGCTCTCAGCCCGCAATTTTTATTTTCAAAGTAAAATTTATTACAATGTCCCCGGCCTTAGTCGTGGGAAGCCAGTACACTAGTCACCCCACCAGACCGATCTCCTACAAGTTAATTCTTGTTCTCGTGAATGTCAAATTGTAATTTGGAGAAGTGCAGTGACTATACGTTTGAAATAATTAGAGTATGGTTAATAAATACACATTATATAAATAACAAATACATTTATTTTATAAAAGAACGCAATGCAAACATGTAAACGAGGGAAGAAACTATGAAGGTCATGGCTGGCATTTTCAGTATCGTAACGGTCGCGCGTATGTCAGAAGTACAAAGTTGACCTGAGGAAGAACAGTAACGACTCACTGAATGTCAGGATAGGACATAAGTAAAGCAATGGAATCTGGAATGAATAGAAAAGTAAGGCACAGTGCAGTGCATACAATGTTACACAATTTTAGACCGAATTCACCATGTGTGTATCTCCTACATATTTGCGACCTTCGGTGGGTTAATAATCACTTTCAGAATCGGAAAAACTTTCATCTTCAGTCTCGGACAGAGTAATTAAAAGTTCATTCTCGACTTCATCACGCACCATTTCACTGCTTATTTAATTGTTTTCCACCTCTTTCACCTATTCACACACTTTGCACCACTCGTCCTTACCAATTGCAGCACTTTTTTCCTGAACCAGAACTTTCACATCGTCCAATTTGAAGGAAACGTTGTGCATTGCCACCCAATTTTTTAAAATTCCCCATATCTTTTCTATCGGGTTGAGCTCCGGATGGTAGGAAGGCAACCTAACTGTAGAATGTCCATATTCAGCCAGCCATATACTGTCCACCTGGTATACCACAGACCCCCTATTTCTTTTAATTTTTTCCAATAACTCAATCTTTGTATCCTTCGCCGAGTATTCCACCCCTCTGGTGTCCAGCTACGCCTTCATGGCATCCTTCTTAGCACTCATGCTCGGACTGCAATGCTGTTGTATATTGTGATACGACGCGTTGTCCAACACAAGCACAGAATTAGACGGCAGGTTTGGGATGAGATGATTTCTTAGCCACTTAAAATAATTTTCATGATTCATGTCACCGTGATAATCCCCTGTTTTCAGGCCTGATTTAAACACTAGTAGAGCTCCTGAAATGAATCCCATTTCTCCACCTGTAAAAATGACAGATTTTTATAAACATAAACTCTACGAAGCATATTTCACAGTCAGCAATGAGTTATCTATGTCAGTTTAAAAATTACTTCCTATACTAACCAGCATGAATGATAATTAATCTCTGTCCCTTAGATACAGGTGCTGTCAGCCCATGTGCATCTCCACTCGTCCACTAGAAGGGCGTGGTGTGGGATGAGTGGATATAAGTTTCATCTATAAATACTATGGGTTGCCCTTCTTCTCTGAATTTCATGATTTTCCGCAGATATGCCATCCTCTTCAAGCGAATATCATACTTTTCACTTAAAATTGCCTTGTTATTAGATGTTTTTTTCCATCTGTGGGGAAAACATGACCATTAAAAAGTTATGCCAAGTAAACATGCATTTGAAAAATCATTTCTGTTAATTTTACTTACTTGAAGCCAATACTTTCCATGAGTACATGGAGGGAACTCAATTTTCCATTGAAACCGGTCTGTTCTGTAATAACCGGTAACAAAGCATGGAGTGTGGGATGCCTTTTTTCCACAGTATGGAAATTATGCACCGTTCTTCTTATCACTTGAACATCAAAATCGTCCACAGTAGACTTTGGGTTCTTTTGAGGCTTCTTCTTTTTCGGAGAGACAAACTCTGCCTTAGAACCACTGGCAATTGCTGCTCCCTCGTTAGCAATCTGTATCAAGCTGAGTTTAGAAACGCCGGTTGCGGCGGCCACACTTTCATAAACGTTTTTCAGAGGGATTTGCAACCCTTCTGCTTCGCTCTTCATAAAATTCAGCACACTATGAATAATTTCTCGCGCCTGACTGTGGAGAATCTTCCCTCCCCTTACTTTGGATTTCGCGTTTTCCATCACGAAAAATAAAATACGTTCGAAACAATGCAACGATGACCTTACGATTAACAATGACCCTATGCTATAAACAATAAATCTATCTAACTATCTATGCTATATCTGTTCTAACCTAATTTTAAATGTAGAATGATAAACTAATAAAATATATGACTAAAAGTAGAAAAATGCAAAGCTAATTTAAGTATTCAAGAAACGGTTAAAATTGAAAGAAACATAAATTATGCAGCATTAAACTTGAAGTACGAACTACGAAAAACAAAACAGCTAAGATAACTTACAAATCTACTCCAAGAAATGATATTATAAATGAAAGATCGGACTAACAAACCAATGAACAAATTGAAAATAACACGTCTAAATTACAATAATCAATCCTATGCCTATACTAAGAATGACAAAATATAAAATAACTAACCTTACTATAACCTACCTAAGCTATCTACGTCCTATTATAACTAAAATAACTAAATACTGAAAATGAAGATGAAGCAAAAGCAGTTTGGTTGGCAGCGAACGCACGTGGTCTGAGACAAAGCCCGGGAGAGAATGACCACTTTCACCCGCACCCCCTCCAAGCTCGAGTCCGTCACAATGGACTCGCCCAGGTAGAATTTGAGCTTCTGCGGAGGTGCCACCAACTTTCAATTGGACTCTACTAAGTTTCTCAGTCCCCCCTATGTAATTAGTGTATTAACCTTAAAATTAACTTTATCTCATTACTTAGTGGCTCATTCAAATAAAAAGTTTCACCCAACACTCAACCCGAAAAACCCTGGTAACACCTGGAAATTTTTTACTTCAAATTCATCAATGAACTAATATTTTGATATGCATTATATTCTGAGTTTATGAAACAAAATATTTTCCTTTTAACATTGGTAGTTATGGACATATAGCCTGGTACCAAACGGTATGACTTGGCTATTGTGTATAAAAAATTGAAATTTATAGAATATTTGGAAATTTATATGTAGTTTAACAAAATTAACTATTTATTATTTTTTGCATAAAATAAAATTTTCAAATATTTTTATCACTGGAATTCCCAAAAATATTTAAACTCAGGATGGCCATATCAGTTCCAAAAATCCGCAGATATTACATTTCACGGGATACTGAAATGAGATCCTGATTCATTCCAAAAAATCAGATCTGGATCAAAAATATTAAAATTCATACTTTAGTAAATAACGTGTCCCATAAAAGGAAGTAAAAAGAGATTAGGGTTCCGATTCTCTCTTTGTATGTGCTGATGCACTATGTTACGTGTACTATTGGTGCAACACTGCATTTCAAAGCTTTCTCGGGCACTACGCAACATAATTTCAGGTAGTGGAAAAATCATGAGGAAGTGTGAAATCTACCTCACCGCTTCTACCAGGTTATGATTTGAATTGACTGAAATTTCCCAAAAATTTGCATTGAAAAATCAGGTGATCATCGTAAAAATGAATATATGTGATAGATTGCTCATTTGACCTGGTGCACCATGCACCATTCTGTGCCATAAGGGAAGTAGATGACTTTGTGTGAAAGGGGGTTGAGCTGCTTATGCCCTTGCAAGTTAACAAAGCATTTAAATTAATGATGTGGTTAGGATCCAAGGATTTGATCTTATTCGAAATTCGATCGAATCCTTCCAAAAAAGATTCGAACCCTGGTTGTGTGGGTGGAATATGTGCCACGTTGCAGTATATTGTTAATCGTGGTACAATCTCACTTTGGAATTTAAAAATCTCGACGTCTTTTTACTACAGACATGTTGGTAATCTGAGTTAAAATTCATTATGTCATAAATATGTATATTTGGGTAGAATTTATGGATATTAATCATAGAAAGTTTCATTTTTTTCAACTTTCCATAAAATTTGGGGCACGGCGCATGCGCATACCACCTTCATAACCTCTCTGTGCATCATTTTCAAAGCTGATGCATGTGCCGCACACCATTATGTACCTGCCGTTTATGGTATGTGTTTGTTTTGGTGTGCTTGGTATGTGGCGAGGGAGAAGTACATATTTGATTTCAGGATTTGGATTCCACCCATCACTTAAGAAAATTCCCATAATGTTGCTGCCAGCAATTCTTGTCTATCCAGGTCGCTTGGCTCTCAAACAGTCATCTTGAACAGTTCAATGTACAGACTATCATGTGGAGAAAGAAACAGACATGTTCCTCGATTAGAGTTATTCATGTTAATGTCTTAAACCAACTACTCCTGCTTCCTGTACCATTAACACATTGGATCTCGAGTTTACTCATGTTTTGCATGCCATGGGTTAGGGATGGGTCACGAGATAACTCGTGTTTTCTATGTTCTATCATTAGGTACCATCTAGGTGCTATCGGTAGGCTAGGTTAGGTACCTGCTATGATCTCATGTAACTCCTTCATCTATTTAGGTGTTTACATCAGTAATCACTGTATTAAACTCGAGTTTTTCACATGTAAAATAAATATCGTAAAAAGTTTATGAGATGCAAACTCATTAATAATTGACTGAAAAAAAATGCCTGGCAGAAAAATTCCTGGCCATAGGGGTTACATGGAAAAAATACATATCTGGTCCTTAATGGTTAACATTAGCAGGAAAAAAATTAGCTTGATTTTTTATGTAAAAATTATGAAGAATATCGTGTATTGCAAGCTGTGGTTTGTATGTGGTAAATACATTATTCCCACTAACCTAAAGCCATTTAATTAGTATTTGAAAAGCCAATTATAATATATTTATTCAGAAGTATGTCTATCTTCTGTGTTTTTGTCTGTTAATATGCTAATCTCTTTACAGGGTTATTATGGAGAAGTGTACAGGGGACAACTTGAACGTGATAAGGATTGTGAGGAAGAAGTTGTAGCTGTGAAAAAATTAAAGAAAAATGCACTCTTGTCTTGCATGGAGGATTTTCAAAGGGAAATTGATATAATGAAGGTAATTTCCTAAAAGAATCTGTAATGGGGATTGGGTTGCCAACTGTCCGGAATTTCTCCGGACAGTTCAGATTTTTATGCCTTTGTCCAGAAAGAAGAATTGCCTCATTTTGGGCAGCACTTTGTTCGGAATTTGTGAAAAAGTCACTTTTGCACAACATTTTTTTAAATTTAAGAGTATTTATCATAATTTAGCAAGTAGTTATTGTTCATCAAAATGTAATAATATCTAGAAATTTACAAATTGGATAACGTTAAACTGGATTTCAATTTTTATAACGTTAAACTATATTTCATCTTTCAGAAATTTTTTTACGGAGAGTGCTTGCATGTGTTTCATAGAAAATTTAAACAAAATGCTAGAATTAAATGGATAGCTATGTTATTATTATTTATTATTATTGTATGAGTTGATCCCAGATTCCAATCCAACGATATATCCAAGTCAGTGAATCTTTAAATTACAGGAAAACCTCGTTAATTCGAAATTCAAGGGACCAAAAAAATTGGACTTCGAATTATCCGGGTTCGAGCTAAACGTACTTTCCGAAAATTAACAAAAAATATCCTGTATTTTCCAAGATAATAATCGTACTGCTATATTTTTGGATAAAAAGGCAAATAATATGCACCAAAATGAGGAGTAAATGGGCGAAATTCTTCACGTTTATCAGATTCAAGTTAAAGTTGGGGAAGTATGCACTATCAGATGCGATCATGTGGCAAATAAAAACAAAATGAACGATTTCGGGCTTGTGTCCAGTAATATCACATATGGTGTATTTTCCAGGTCACCAAAATTTTAGCTGGAGACCTTTAAATTTACCGGCCTGCTCTCAGCCCATTTCCCCCAAGACTTTCTAAGATTAAGAACTGCTACATCATCATCTTTGCCCACCGGAAGTCCCTTATCAGTTACGACCTTGAACCAAAAGTATCACATTTCACCCATCCCTCCCCCATGCCGTGGGTCTCAACTTTTCAGATGGCTTCCACTAGGGGAAGGGCTTGGGAGATGGGAGGGAAGGGTAGCAGTGGAGTATCATGTCAAGGTTGGCGACGAAGCGATAATCCCTAGCCCTCCGAAAGAAGCTCTAGGGAACCCGAGAAAAAAATTGCTCACGCAGTGTCAGACAGACACCAAGAAGTAGTCCCTATATAAATTTGATTGTTTCAAGCATGACTTCATGGAAGTGATAGAAATCCATTTTGAATAAAAAATATTTTTATTCAAAATGGATAGTCCCTATATCTTCAGCCTTCCATACCTAGTGATACACATTCGAGTTTGGGGAGATGGGACTAGAGTAGATGGGAAAAGCGTAAACAAAGCTGAGAACCATGACTCGTCAGCGATTCGGGGTAAACAAAAGAATCTAGGGAAGCACGCAAACGAGATGGGAGGAGCAGCTACCAAATGATGAAAGTGCTCATGCAGGAAAATTGTTTAAGGATATCGCACCATCTGAAAAATACTACTCCACCATGCCTGGCGATCCTACAGTCATCACTCGAGGAATGGAGGCTCTGAAGGAAGAGAGGGGAAGGCATTAGTCATGGCGCAAAAGCCCCAAAAAAAAGCTATGGGAGGGAGCGGCCGAGATGTGTGTGTACTCGAGGGATATTTGATTGGGGTAAACAGCTGGTGGTGCGTGGCACACCATAAGCATAAGCAAATGTTCAAAATAGCTTGACAACACTTAAAAGTAATTTATGCTAAAAAAAGCGATACCAAAATCACAATGACTTTGAAATAAGCACTACTATCGGCACAAAAAAGGTAGAATGCTGAACTTTAAACATTTGTATGAATTTTCGCCGGAGCTCCATAGAGTAGTGTAATATATCGTTTTACTCCTTGTTTATTTGGCTGGAAAATGTATTCATTGAAAAGTGTTTAAATGTAAAAGATTAGCATCTACGGTTGAAAGAGTGAAGAAAAACATCCAAAAAACTAGGAGAATGGTGAAACGGTCATCTTCTTCATTTCATCACGGCCAAAATATTTGATTGTTGCACTTCATTATTTTTTTATGAAAAGAATGACATCTCCGCATTACAAATATTTAGGGATGTGCGAGTAGTACTTCTTGATCTCGAGTCGAGTTGTAGTTACTCGCGAGTATCGAGTTGAGTCGAGTTGTATGAACTATGGCAATTTCCCAACCAGGCAATATAATAATGCATGCACCAACATATTCTTGTTTTCCCAATACCCTTGTGCATTTTCTCTTTTTAACATATGGCCTGATTTAAAAGGGAAAAATTGATAGGGAATGTATATTGTAATCGTGACAGAATTAGGAGATGAATTAAAATTAATGTGTCTTGAACAGTTCCAATAGGACAATTTGAATGAACTAACCTCTTGTAATTGGTCAACAGTTTTATTTAATGACTGCATTGGGTTGAAAACTTGTGTATCCAAAATTCCTAAGAAGAGCCCAGAGTAGTCGTAGCAATTAAAGTTTGACAACAAGCAGACTCTCAATACCTAATACAGTAGAAGTCCATCATTACGAGTGAGGTATATAGTGAGAATATGGATGTAGCGAGTGATTTTTTACCAATGGTTGGTCTCGTGGTAATTACTAAGGATGGGTCGATTCCAGTTTTTTTATATTCCAAACCCGATCCCGATTCCTGTGTTTTCAATTCTCGATTCTGAAATGGTACTCTATTGCAAAGTTTGAATATTTAAATCTTTCAATAAGCAACAAATTATATATAGCCAAGCTATAAAATATAATGAACTATAAGTTTTGGATATTTTTTGAAATCTTTAAACAAATAAAACTTAAATAAAACTAACACAAATCTTAAAACAATATTTTTTAACTTCTAAAAGATTTTTCCACATTCACAGATCATGCAGTCAATTGTTTTAGTTTTTATTAAAAAACAAAATCATATTGACCCTCTCTGGATCCAACCTATTTCTTTTGGCATCTACAATATTCCCTGCAGTGCTGAAAAGCCTTTCACTGAAGACTGTAGCTGGGGGTATGCAAAGATACTTAAGAGCAAGCTTTTTCAATTGAGAAAATGGCTGTTGTGCCAGTATCTCCCAATATCTTCCATGCTTGCTTCTGGGTGCAATGTACTCTCACTAACATACTTATTTAGTTCTTCCTCACCTGATGTTTCCTGGGGAGTATTCTCTGCAGAGGTAACAAGATTCTTATATTGTGACCAAATCCCTAAACTAGTGGACACAGTGGATGTTTGGGCCACAGAATCCAGTTCTACTTTTGAATCTTCTTCAGTGGTTTCTGAAAATATGAGCTCTTTGACATTCTGCAAACTTTGTTCATTTGTAAATGGTATTTGCTTGAACCTTGGATCTAGAAATGTATCTTGTGCCAATGTAGAATCATTCTGAATTCCAGAAAATCTTCTTTTCAATGACGACAAAAGTTCATTTTTCAGCCCTTGAAGTCCTGAACCCATGGGTGCTGGTGCTTCCAGATTGTGCTTTATGAGTTGCACTAGTGGTATTATCTGCAGAAAAAAAATTATGTTTAGGACGTAGCAAAAGAGCTAGTAAATATATTGGCCAATCAAAATAAAACCTAATATTTTTAAAACATTCAATGACGTGAATTTATTAGATTTTTGTCATCTGAAACATTTTTTATATTTTATTTTTTATTCTATACTAAACATCTATGGTCACTTGAAGAAACAATACATTGAACTTCCCCTAACTTGTAGGGAAACACAATATTTTTATAAACTGAGTTGGAAATTGTGGAAGGAGACTATAAATTTTGCATTGGCTGCCTGAGTAGACTGGTACAGTTGCTTACCTCTGATGAAGTTGATGTGGATTTACTTAATTGAAAGGTTGCAGTATCAAAGACTTCCAGAAGTTGCACAGCAGCCTCAGTGACTCGCCCTTCATCAGCATTCAATTCAGCATTTAGTTTTATATCAGGTGAACCTGAAATCAGAATTATGGCATTCTTCTGCTCAACCAATCTTCTCAGCATGTGCAGAGTGCTGTTCCAACACGTTGGCTCATCCTGTATTAGCCGGTGTTCAGGCAGACCAAGTTGTTTTTGATTGCACCTCAACAACTTCGAAAGCTTTGATGAATGTTTAAAGCTGCCTACTATCTTCTTGCATTTAGTAATGATGGCTCTGATTTTAGCATTATTGAGTAAGCCATCTCTTACAACATTTTGAAGCAAATGTGCAGTACAACTAATATCCTTGAACTCTGAATTCTTTAAAGCAGCTTTGATGTCTGTGCCTCCGTCTCTCACCACCGCAATGATTTTTTCTGTGAGTCCCCAACCACGTAATGTCTCTCTAATGAAATTTAAAATGTTCTTTGCAGTATGACTAACTTCCGGGAATGGAGTAACTTCTAAACATCTGTGATATAATTTCAGAGAATTTCCAGATTCTTTAAAGAAGTGACAAGTCAGAGCCATGTAGTCATTAGTACTGATTGAAGTCCACATATCTGTAGTCACTGCGACGTATTGGACTTCGGCCAGGTCTTCCCTTACCATTGTCGCGACAGCACTGTACATTTCCATTAGATACTTGTTACCAAGGATTTTTCTGGAGGGCATCACGTATCGTGGTTCGATGTGGTGTATAAGGTTCTTAAAGTCCACATTTTCAACAACACTAAATGTTTGAAGGTCTAAGCAGATCATCTTTATGATCAATCTATTGATCTTCACTGATCATGGATCATTTGACTTGAATTTCCTTGTTCTATCACAAAATTCACCCAGTGTCGGTTGACGCAGCTTATCACTCATCTGTATACATTTTGGATATACTTTGGGAGATGGGCTTTCCCAAGAAAATGGAAAATTGGAAGATTCACGACACTGAAACTCAATGGATGATGAAAGAGAATCGCTAGTCGTAGGGCTCACGGGTGGATCAACGGTGACACTCAAGGGTGACGTTGGAGGTTGAGAACTTTGTTGGAGGATGGCACTGTTTAAATTGAACTTGATATTGTGTCACACAGAAATGTGTTTGTTGAGGTTGGTCATTGATTTACTCTTTCCTCCACGTGAAATAAGTTTGTTGCAAATATTACATTTCGAGTAATTTTAATTGCCAACGTCAATAGCAAAGTATTTCCATACTTGGGAAGACATAACAATAAAATTAACAGGTTAATTGCCACCAGTATAAATAAATTCACTGAATATCTCCACAAAATTCGCTGAGGACGTATTTCACCATGCCCTCGCGCACTGTGGGAAAGGAACACAGGCAATAAAAGACGAAAGAAAAGAAACATGGGAAAAACGACTTCCGTTGAAGTTTGCAGGATGATCTACTAGAGAGCGTGAGCGCGTGCTCGTGCTCACCCAGGAAATTTGAAATCACGTTCCGTTTTGGTTGGTTTTTATTTCTTCAGAATCGACTTTGAAGGCTTCGATTCTTTGATTCTTCGATTCTGCTAAGAATCGGTGGAATCGGGAATCGGAATCGACCCATCCTTAGTAATAACATACGAAGTTGGACGGGTGTAGTGAGTGGTTATTTATCTCGTATCGTCATAACGAGTATGTTTTTTCGTTTACGTCATCAAGGTTGCATAATTTACAGGCACATTCTGCTACGAGCGACAAAGTTATTCAAATAGAAATTGCTTTGCGGCAATGTATCACCTTGAAAAGAAAATGTACCTAATTTGAGATCAGAGTTCCGATTCTCTCTTCGCATGCTCCGATGCTCAAGGTACATTACTTATCCGATTGATGTGACGAGCTCTCTCTGGTGCTACGCAACATAATTTCAGATTGTGGAAAAATCAAGAGGAAGTGCGAAATCTACCTTACCACCACCACCGGGATAAGATTACAATTTGAATCGACTGAAATAACAGCTCCCCTCGATTCGTTCGAGCACAGGCCGTATCAACCCAGTGTTGGCTTTCGCCGTACTTCCGAATCATCTGTAAAAATTATGACGCAAGTAAACAATGGACATTGCAAATTGATAATGGCAACATTCATTGTTTACGTTAGGCGAAGGAGCGATCTTATCGCATGAATCCCATATCGTCCTCGTAGAATGTGTCCCGCGCTCATAAATTTCTCCTTGTCCAACAATTAGCGATGATGTTTTCTCATCCTAAGCGAGAGGGTGGCCTAGGGAGGTGTGAGAGGGGCACGCAGGGGAATTAGCTGTCAATGCTTTTTGAGTCAGCGAGCCTCGGAGCAGCAGGATGCGACCCACGGATGATCCCGGGTGGTGCCAAAGAATCACCCAAGCCGAAATATGAGCCAAGAGGGGGAAGACACTGTCAGCCTGTGCTCATCATGGAATGATTGACCACCATCCTCCCAAAGCAAACTCGAAAAAAGTATCTGGTGTCAGCAGGGTCGGGGGAGAGAGCAAAGATGAAGGAGTCGGCTGAATCGGAGGCCCAGGTTGGCCTTGTCGCTACAATGGCAGCAAACCACCAATGAAGAAGTGCAATATGCTTTCACGCCTTGAGGGGTGTGGATACCAATCAAATAGTCCTAAATAATGGTCATCCTGTGTTGTGGCTGATGTTGGAACCATGGAAGTTGGCAGCTGAGGCTCCCAAAAGGACACCCCCCTCCCCCCCAACTAGTGGAAGCCACCTGTGAAGTTAGGGCATGGGAAAGCGATGAGTGAAATGTGATACTTTTGGTTAGCGGTCATAACTGATAAGGGACTCCCAGCAGGCAGCGCCTCCCCCCCCTCTCCACAAACTGGCGGTAGCCACTTGAGAAGTTAGGGTGTGGGAAAGCGATAAGTGAAATGTGATGCTGACTCGAGAAAAAAATTTCGCTTCACTCCAACCCTGGCGAGATGAAGAAGACCGTTTTGCTGTTCTCCTAGTTTTATCGTGTGTTTTTCCTCACTCTTTCGACCGTAGAAGCTAAATGTTTACATTTAATCACTTTTCAATGAATGCATTTTGTACTAAAATAAACAAGGAGGAAAACCATATATTACACGACTCTATGGAGCTCTGGTGGAATTTCATACAAATGCTTAAAGTTCAGCGTTCCACCTTTTTGGCGCCGATAGTAACTAACCATCGAAGTGTGCTGCCCCGGTGAATTGTTTCGAAATAAACGATATGTTGGGGTGTCATGGGACGAAATTCGACTTCGAGTTACATATAGAGTGTATTTCGAATTATCCATACCTTAAAGTATGCAATTTCCTATTCTATTTGCCGGGGACTGCTCACAACTTCGAATTAATCGATATTTTGAATTAAGAGGGTTCGAACTAATAGGGGCTTACTGTACGTGCCCGGCTATTTTTAAGGTAAAAGGCAGCTGAAACAGACCTCTTGCTTCGCCCCAGACCCTTTTTTTGCCACAAAGTCAGCACTTTGTCCGGAATTCCAGTTTAACCAAGTTGGTAACCATAAATGAGGATGGTGTTTAAAAGTATGTACTGATAAGGCATACCTAGTAAAGTTTCGTGAAGCCACCAGATCAAAATCTGGAAAATGTTCATTTCTGAATAACATTCTCAATTTGAAGAATTAATTTTGTGGAATGTGTTGTGCTTTCATGTGGTTTAAAACTGAATCTAATTTTCATTGCTAGTGAGTTAAATGGTTCACACTATTTATGTTTCAGACATTACGCCATCCAAACATAGTGGAGATTAAAGGAGTGTTAGAAGAAGGGGATGTTAGTTTAGTTATGGAATATGTCAAACATGGATCTCTCCTGAGTTACCTCAAGATAACGGACACACTAACAGATCAAACTCTGCTGAAGTTTGCTCTAGATGTTGCTAAGGTAAATTTTGCTGCCTATATTTTGTGATAGCTTAAGGCTTGTGAAGTTTAGTGATGTCATCTTGATATTAATGTGCTCAATCAAATGCATGTAAAATTTGTGATAGTCAAGGCACTTCAGTGATGGTCTGAAATAATTGTTTTTGTGAACTATTTTATTTTCATTTTATAAGGGCATGGAGTACTTGGGAACCAAGAAAATAGTTCACAGAGACTTAGCTGCAAGGAACATTCTTGTTGCCAGTGAGAACCTTGTGAAAATATCTGATTTTGGTCTTGCTCAAGTTATGGGACAAAACAACTATTACATTTTGAAAACCAACAGGGAACTTCCGATCAAATGGTATGCTGTTAATTTTAGTATTAATTTTTAGGATACAATTTTTTCTGTAAACTTAATTGTTATGTGATTTACCATAGAAACATGTTCATGTGTTCATTGGAGCTCAAGCTATGACTGACGTGACATTTAATTGTATTAGCCAGTAAAATTTACCTTATTTATTTATTCTCGGTGAGGGAACCGATTGCAATTCATTATTAAGGGAAATAATAATTGTGTAGGCTACTGAGAATGTTTTCTTTGTGCTCTAAATAACATATAAAGCAGTCCTTGAACTACTGGATAGAATATTGGAAAGAGACTAGTGCTTTTAAACTTAATAAGTTTTTGATGGCTTTGATTAAAATGTGATTACCATATTTAGGTAGGTTTGTTTGGGCCTCATGCGTGCATAAGCCGCATTATGTTTCTGAAACAATATATAATGCCCAGCTAATTTGCTTCCTCCATTAAAAACTCAGGCTGTGTGTGACTTTGGCTTTTCGGAATCATTTTCCAATGGCTCTCCTGTTATTTACTGTACTGGAGCTGTTTCGGTTACCACACCAGTGTAATGAGTGATGCCACTGACCTGTACAGTCTCCACCTTCACGCATGCTGCTGCCACCTCTTCCTTTTATGAGATGCCTATTTTTTTATGGCAGTCATTAGCTAAGTCATTGCCTCTTCATGGGTTTTCATTGCATTTTTGAGCCATATTACCCAAGGATAGCTCCCCACAACATGTAGTCATTTTGGTCCATGACTGCTTATTTGTGGTGTAAAAAAATAACAAGTATGTACTTATTTGTATTTTTCATTTGCAATCCAGTGGAAGCTCTTGAAGCTGTAAGGTAGTACCAAGGCACAGAGGGTTAGAAGTACATTAAACAACTAAAGGCAGACATTTAAAAAACATATGGACATTTAAAGATAATAATTTGTAGATTTTTTGGCCACCCTTGGTTTATAAAATCGTTGGAGCTTGATATGCTAATGCTTAAATAACAGTGGGGTTTAATTCATACCGTACCTGTTATTATGTAAAGAAACAAAATATTGTACAAAATACTGTACTTACTTGTGTACATATAAGCCAACCTTGTGTATAGACTGACCCCTGATTTTTCAGCCAAAAAATTGTACTTTTTCTATGACTCATGTATAGTCCGACCTTGGGTTTTCTATACTTGGGAGCCCTAGAGAAATGAGGAGAGATATATTTCATCTGGATATTTTGAAGCTCACAATCAAAGTAAATTAACAGACAGAATGATCTTAGTTTTCTACATCATTTTGTATTGTTATAACTAATAATAGAATGGAAATACAGTAAAACCTCTAAATCACGAAATTCAAGGGACCGATAATTTTCCTGTTCGTTCGTCGGAGGCGTTTTGAACGTTGCATCACTCCAGGGGCAACGTAGATAATCCAATAATAAGAACTAAGACAATTCAATTTTCCACAGATAAAATTTTTAATCGATCTGGGTTTCGATGTACTGCATCATCATCAGGATTTTATCTGTGGAAAATTGCATCATCTTAGTTCTTATTATGTTCATATTCCACTACATCGCACCTGATTCCTCCCTTTTTGTAGATAATCCACTTATTCTACCTTGAATTTCAGGGAATGTGGTTTGCAGAATTCAATTAAAGGTAAAATTTTTACTAAGGATCGCATACTTTTATCCTTACTCCCTTGCCTTATAAAAAAACGTGGAATAACAACGAGCAGGTCTTTCAGCAAGTCTGCTTATTATACCATTTACTGCGATTTCTAAAGGCCGGTTTATGATTGGCGTGAAGTTCAAACTTAAACGGTGAATTGTTTTCGCATTGACGCCATCCTGTTATGATCCCCGTCAACTGGAATGTGCATTGGTAACCTGTGGTCGCCTTCATTCATCTTTGCTTGGATGCAGATGTTATATGCCAAGCGCCAACATCGGTTGATTTGTTTACTATCTATAAAAGAGCGAGAACATGGACGAGTACGAGCATTATCAGCTCATAATTGCTTTGATAATTGTAGTAGTGGGTAAGAACCTGTGTATTCAGCTCAAGGGTGAATTACGTGTTGAAGCCAATTGTAAACCAGCCTTAACTTCTCGCCCATTGCATCACAAATATGCTAAAATTGGCGATAGTAGTTTCTTATGCTGCCACTTTCAAGAACTCTAACTCAATACGGTCACATCCACGATGCATTTAAGGTTTTAGAGAACTGCTATGTAAATACAGCACGATATATGCAGGCTTTCGTCCCAGCAGCTTACACATTTTTTCGAGAAATTTTTTCAAGATGACGGTGAGTGAAAAAAAGAAATTCTCAGATTTGAGACGTTCGAATTCCAAAAAATAATGTTATTACAGTTATAAAAAGGATAAAGAAATGCACACAACATAAATGACTAATTAACAGAATTTCATTGCATTAGGTGTGTTTCAAGTATGCTAAAGAAATATTTGACCCGCGATACGAAAGTTAACTTTTGACATTTTATAAATCAAGCATGTATATCAATTTTTGCAAAAGCGTGGGGAATAAATTACTAACTTACCTTGCAAATAAGTAGATAAATTACCAGACGTAATAATGGCCACTTAAGGTAAAACCAGGTTTCACTTGCAGAGTTTGAAATTATTCATTCAAGTATACTACAGCTGATGGGTAGGTTCTTGGACAGTCCCAATTCTGCATCCCAATCTCACGAAAATGAACTGCAGTAACACTCGAGTGCAACCAGATTTCACTCGCAAAGATTGAAATTGTACACACGATGATGAACTGCAGTAAAACTTAAGAATGCCGACCAAATCACTAACCACGCCGCTAACACATTACTCAAATCACTGAGGCAAATTACTGGAAATGTAATTAACTGGATAAACAAACAAGAAAGGAGCTCTCTGATTGGCTTGTTAATACAGAATCTCTGATTGGTCCTTTTCACTTTCAAAATGGCAAAAACCTTGCAAAATGTTCAAAACTAACTTTTTTTAAATAAGTTATGAAGAGGTAAATATTACAAGACAGGGCTAATCTTTCATTTCGTTTATCAGGAGTTTTCATAAAGCAGCAGTTCGTTCATTAGAGGTATTTACCAATGCATTTAAATGGGAATTTGGTGGGACCAATAGCATTTATTCGTTCATCGGAGTTCTTTGTTTAGTGGGAGTTCGTAAGGTAGAGGTTTTACTGTATTGTTATTTTTGCCACTGCTTAATCTAGAGAAGAAAATTTTGTAGGCATTCAGTTTTTAACTAAAAGATGGCATGCACAAGTTTTGGCAGATGAAAATTAAGCCTACACCAGCAAAATAGAGGTAATAATCTTACAGGTCATTAATTAGTTATTCATATGGTTTTAAAATAGTATTTCTCGTATACCTAGTTTCCTTAAAGTACTGTGGCATTCAGTCATGATTCTCAACTAGCAGTAACAACTTTCCAACCAACCCTCAATAAATGGGCTCCGGTAGTTGCAATGCAAGCCCGTGAAACTTGACGTTGCGAGTGAATTGACTGCGAAATGGTGTGCGTAACGAGAGAAAAAAATGAAAACAACCTTAGCTAGTTTGAAGTAACTTCAATGGCAGCATTTGTATGATTACAATTATTACAGTACGAAACAAGCCCGTAGGCTAAATACCGTTAACCTTGTCTTCAAAAGACGATCACAAGTTGAACCAAGCCGATACGTCCTTCTCCAGCCGCGGTCAGTTTCAAAGTGAGCTGCTATGCTCGCAGTGCAGTTTGTCAGCGCAGGAGGGGAAACAGCTGGCCAGTGGAGGAGTGGGGAGAGGAGGGGAGGTGCTATCACACTTTGGATTGGTGGGAATGTTCACAAGTCGGCTTACAAATTGAAAAAGATGTCAGCACCAGCGCGGACCGAATAAAAGGAGTGTTCCTGCTGGAATCGCGATGACCTGAGCATCCGCGTTGACCGGAGCAGATCGCGGCACTTAGCTCATCGCTCTCAGGCACTTTGCGAGACGCGACGTCTCCTGCGGTTTTGAGTCTCCGAGGATTTTTGAGTCTCGAGGTTTCGAGGAGGGGGAATTTTGGCACATAGTGTGCACTGACATTTGGAATTTGTTGTATTGATAAAATTACACATGATGTTGCATAAACGTGAATGGTTGATAATTGAAAAGAAAAACTTAGTGAGTTCCACATAAATAGATTTTTATGACGACCTAGGTTTCGTCGCTGAGCGACATCATCTGGTGATGTTTATGTAACGTGTGAATGGTTGAGCTAATTCACTACAAAATACATTTACAGCCAAGCACAGCTGCACTCTTCCTTTGTTCCGCATAGGATTTTGGTGGATTCCAAGATTGGTGGTTGCACTGTAGTGAAACCCTGTGGCCTGGGAAAGAATTGCAACATTTTTTCATCCTAAGATTTAAGCCGTCAAAAGTTTGACTAATGTATAGTCCGACACCCCAATTTTTTTACCAAAAATTTCATCTAAAAAATTCAAACACTACACAAAGTAATAAAAAAAAAATTTACCCCCCACTGCCTCAACTCTTTGACTGGTCTGACCGACCTTTGACCCAAGATCCTTGCACTTTGGGAATGGCAAGGGTATGTGACCCTGTGAACCTCACCTCTCTCTCTTTCCCTTTATAATTATTTGCAATATCTATACATACTACTAGCCAATCTTCCCTTTTTCAAACCAATAGCACTTTGCTTTTGCCCAGGTGATCATGTAGAAGGGTTATCTAATCATTCTAAAATCTTTTATTTTTTATTGATGGAGAGCCTTTCACGATTTCTCATGTGTCTTAAATTACTGCTGTCAATACACATGCTTTGGAAGCAGGATATGTACGGGAAAATTAAAGGCAATTGTCGCAACTATGTACTTGAGAATGATGGTTCAACGAATGTTGACATTAAGAATGCTGTAGACCTGCTGGTGTACATTTTGAAGGATAGGACCTGGCTGGTGACAATGAAATGAGTCATGCAATAAGGGCAAGAGAGCAGCATTTTATAACCCAGAATTCTCTGTGTTTGAGCTTGATGTTGATTATTTTTGGAATTTTCCACTTGTTAAAAGTGGAATAAGGAATCTGTAAAACAATTTATGGGTGACAATAATTTGTCTGGTACAGATTTGGAAATTCCAGATTTTTAGGATCTGTTGTATTTAAATGCAAATTACCTGTTCTGAGCGACTTACAACAACACCAGAATTTAATCTTTAAAGAAAACCTTGTGGGCCCTTGGGAGAGCCTTCCTCCAAAATGGCTGGATCTCAATTGTTTATCACAATGTCATGAAATAATATACCATATCTGATGGCTTATAAAATGCTGTAGCATAGTGGAGGTATCCCCATTATAGCCTAGTATTGTCATTGTAAAGGGGTCATTTTTATGAATGTATTATAAGTACGTTTGCAAATAAAGAAGATTCAGGCAATATTGTGTGGCATTTGAACATTATGGATTGGAAAAAATTATTTTCAATTTCATATAAGTTAGAACAACTTTAATTTTGACCCAGTTTTCGATGATACATTATCATTAAGTATAGGAGTGATTAAGGGATCTTCCTTTTATACCAAGTTCCCCCGTGCCTTCCATATCTTCCCCCCACCCTCCCCAAAACACTTGGTATATGAGGAAGCTCTTTTACTCACTTTCCTAGCTGTTGATGATGATGAAGTACATTGAAACCGGGGTCATGATTAAAGTTGTTCTCACTTGTGGAAAATTGCAAATCATTTTATCCATCTGTATTATATTGGCATATGGTACCCGGAAGTGTTGTTGTGAAACTTCACTTAACAAAAAAATATGTTTATCCTACAGGACATAATATAGTTTTGTGATCATAATAGTTGTATGGAAGAATTTAGGGGTGAATTGCATCTTGCTCATATTTCTCATGCTGCCAGGAAAGTCACATAATTTTTCATTTATCCATAGGTATGCCCCAGAAAGTTTACGAGATGGTAAATTTTCACCTCGCTCTGATGTCTGGTCATATGGGGTGACACTTTTTGAAATGTTTTCACGAGGTGAAGATCCTCGTCTGAAACCTCCTCCTGACCACAGAGCAGGGAGGAACGGTGAGAAGCAGTCGCCTCCTGGGGCTCCGAGAGATGAGAGACTGGAACAGGAGATACTCCTCCAAACTTTAGAAAGTGGCACGCGTCTTCCCTGCCCTGCTCCCTGCCCAATACGCATTTACTCCACTCTCATTGCTCCTTGCTGGAAGTTACATTCTCAAGAGCGCCCATCGTTTGCCGAGTTGGTTAGCACCGTAACTGCATTAATGGACACTTGAACATTTAGCTATTTTTTCAACTTTGCATCATTATCTTAATTTTCTGATTTGTGAGTAACAGAACTCCTGCTGAATTTTAAGTGACAAATCTCAAAACTTGATTTATGAATCAATTTGGGAAACCAACAGCCTTATACCTATTAAACTTGGATATGTGGGTAGTAATTATAATAGGCAAAATAATGGGAAAATAAGCGGAAGCATCTGAGAAGCCAAAGTTGGGAGTTCTTTAAAAGCAATAGCTTTCTGCTGATTGAGACCGCCATGCCGTCATTTTTGCATGGGGTGTTTGTGTCTTCAACTACAAGATACCATGCAATTGAGTGTTTTCCTGGTTGTAAGTTTCTCTGTCAGACCAAATTGCAACTGTGGGGAGAATTTTTAATTAAAATGATGCTCTCAGAGAAAAATTATCTAGGATAACAAAAGCGTGGTGCACATTTAAGCTTATTCCATGGATGATGGGCCATGTGTTATTGGTAAGCTGTACATGAAAATGGCTCAGATGAGCCCAGGGACAGCTTCATATCCCATTAAATTACTTCAAAACCATTTTGGAGTTCTAATAAAACAAGTTGGCATTTGTTTGGTAACTATGTGAAATCATCACCAGATGTATGACCCAGTTTTCGAAGGAGATGTGATGTGTTCTCCTTTTTGTGAACTGAGCAAACAGACTTGCTGCTGAAAGTGCTTGGTTGCAAGAATATGGAAGTAAAGCTTAAATTAGAGCTGTGAAATAAGGAATTTTCTCTTTGAATCAAACCAAATTGAATCTCCCAAAAATATTCAAATCAAAACAAATATGGTTAAATATTTGGAGAGCAAATCAACTTGAACTATCCAGATCTGTCAACAAATAAGTATGAAAACTTTTGCAGATTAAGTAACAATAGTCAACAGCCTGATGTAGTGAGCCAAAGATAAATCACGCTGCTTTGAGTCCCTCAAATATTTTTGTGGTGAATCAGCTGATTTTCTGGTGAATCAAATTGAATATCATCTGATTCAAGTTAATTCAAATTCAAAGCGTTAGCGTAAATGAAAATTTTATCTTTGTACATAGTTGTGGTGTATTTTAAAGTTTCAAATTAATTTAATGGCATTTTCTAAGATGTTTTTTTAATTTAATGAGGCAATATTTATTCTATATAAAAATTATTTTACCAAATAAAAGATACGAAATTTAACTTTTGAAGCATTTTTATTTTTTTAATACTTTTAACACATTGTGTGTGTAGTCTGCCAAAAAAAATGACCTGTATAAAATTCAGTTTTTCTTATTCCTTAACATTAAAAGTACATTTATCATTCCACCAACATGGGTTCACTGTGTTACCTGGCTAGCTACATGGAATACATTATCAACATAACATGATGAGATTAACTCTCCAAAGAACTTCCTTTCTGCATGCCCTTAATGGTATAAAATGTTTACACAATAATAACATATACGTAAGAAGTATGTCTACATATTTGTACATTTACATTATATAAATTTTTGATGAGGCATTAACCAGCCAAACTATTTTTATACAGCCCTGCCAAAGTCCTGGCTGCTATCAGCAACATTTCTCGTCTTGATACCCCCGTCAAAACTTGATGCCACTCCGTATGATCCACCTGCAAAAAGATAATCATTTAGGGACAGCCATAAAAGCACTCAATTGGATTAAAAATGCTTTCCTTATGACTGTGACAATATATCACTTGATTCATTATGCTTTCTAATTTATCGTTTGGATATCCTCCGAACTTTAAAGTATGTCTTTCTAAAGAAATCCTCAGGGTTGCTGATGCATAACTTCCTATTCATGCCAATTCTTAGCAGATATTTTTACTAACATGATGTTGGCAAGTAGTAGTTATTTATTTACGATGCTAATGCACTGCCCAAAAATCTACAAATAACATTTAAGTGCTGAGAGAAATTTATATTCTGGTGTATATATACATATATGTAGATTTTTTTATGGAAAGTGCTCAAATTTATATGTATGGGTATGTACTTCTTCATATAATCTTTAAAAGTCACAACACATTCCATAGAGAATAGTGAAAACTTAATGATTAACACTTAACATGTGCATATGATAAAATTATCAAAATGGCATAAATTCAAATCCCATTTTTATTTTTACAAGAATTTTCAAGCCTCATGCTAAAAAAATATTGTAGAGTTGGATTACTGATCACGCCTCATAATTAACAAATGTGGAATATAAGATACTCAAAACATTCTTAAGCATTCTCAAGGTTGGTTGCATGAATGAAACACTACAATTAACTTTGTTTGAGAAGGCCCCAGATACTTTATTCCACAGGAACATACCTGAAGATGCTTAGCCATCAGGCTACCAATTGTGACAGAAAGCCCAGACCACGACAAAGGATAATCCTTGGGTGTCTCTGCCTGAGCCTGGGCCACTATTGATGCTGGCACTGGAGTCATCTGCGTGTATGTATGCAGCTCAATTCCACGCAGTTTGTCACTCAGAACAATGACACTCACTTCATACCACCTGTAATGTCACAGAAGTATCATGGAGTAATAATAATGATAATCATAATCCAATGATCACTACATGCAGGTACAGAATTCATCAAGTCACAAATAAAAGACAACATAAATATTTGAGAATCAAAAAGAAGCACACACAGTGAACCCATACTCATTTTGCTTATAATTGCTACGAGAATAATATATTTGTGAAAGGATATTTTCCCTCACTCTCAATTTATATGAATTCAAGCACTGAATGTCTTTCATTTGGAGCGAAGCCTGCCCACGTAGCACACTAGCTGGAAAATGCGCTTTAAAGGCGCCTAAAATGGGCACCTGACTACTTCATGCGCCTTAAAGGCACCCACTATAGGCACCTACCCAAGTAGCCATGAATGTTGGCTGAATATTGGCCCAATATCGGCTTCAGATTGGCACATCGGCCCCTCATTGCCATTGTTTTGCCGATGTTGGCCCGATATGGGCAGTCTACATTGGACCGTCATCATCTGCTGATCTTATGTTATGAGGCTAATATTGACGAAATTCTGAAAGCATGCTGAAGCTAACGTGCGGGAATTGGAAAAATTTTGTTTATTCGCAGTAATATTGCATTTATATTCATACTATGTGGCAAAATAGGATAACAGTTATTTGGCATTAATTAATGGTGAAAAACTTTTATCAAGATTTTATTGCATTTCCTCAAACTATCACGGAATAATCATTTAATGATTATAGTTCTCGAAGTCACATTTATCCACGGAAGTGACTACATCTATTGTTTTTATCCTTCAATACAGAAGCATGTTTGAAATTGGAATTAATGGTGATATACATGATTACAATACTAGAGCTTCTAAAGACTTCAGGATTGTCTCCCATAATCTCACCATATATAGTAAAAACCCTGTTTATGCTGATGTGAAATTCTTCAATGCATTACCTAAAGAATTAAGGGAAATATGTTCTATATGTAACTTTAAGAATCAACTCTACCAGTATCTGGTGAGCAGTTCTTGCTATTCTATTGATGAATTTATGTCATTACATTTGAATATCTAATTTTACTTTTTATTTTGTGTTTTGTGTACCTACTTGACTTGTTCTATACATGTTAACCACATGTCCTGGAATTAATAAAGAATTATTATTATATAAGTCTTTCTCAACACCTTTATTTCAATTGTGGGTGTGCGATTAGGTGCGTTGAGTCGTAGGTTAGATAAACATACATTTAGGCATTAGGTAAGCATTAGGTAGATACGAGGTATCATAATACGACGTATTATATTATGCCATTGCACAATAGAACAGTGAAATTGATTAATGGCAATGTATCTTTTTTTATATTGCGAGCAACAAAGTCAGTGGAGAGATAATACGATATTCCGGCTCGTGAACGTTTTCGTCCGCTAGGTTTCCGGCTCACATTTTCTATTGAATATTTTAGGAGCCATGGGATTGGTAAGGATATATTATATCAATGCTAGTCACCCTTTATACAAAAGCCTTACTAGTGCCTAAAATGTGCCTCAAAGTGGTGCTTTTTTAAGGTGCCTTGGAAAAAGGCGCCTAAAAGGTACCTTCAATGTGCCTATTACAGGTGCCTTCTGTGCCTTTTTTATGTGCCTCCAAGGCGCCTTCAAGGCACATTTTCGTGGCAGTGTGCTACGTGGCTGATTTTCAAGTGCAATCCTAAAGTTTTAAGACCCTGGAAAGTAAGTTGCTTTAATACGAACACAGTTTTGATGTATGGCACCTATGTTTATGGTAAAAATTCTGAATACCTGAGTTTTTTGATAATACCGTATACATTTAAGTAAAAGTCCATTTGTATTATAAGCCGAAGTCTTCTTTTTAGGCCAAAAAAATTGACTTAAATCTGTGACTCAAGTGGAAGTGAGAAAATAACTTCATCTCCTTTTTCGTGATTAAAAAGGTGAACCATTAAGAATATTGAAGCACAGAGCAACAAACGCTGCAAAAATGAAAGACATTTTCATTAAATTTATCGATTATACTGTAACGGTCCCGAGCCATTACGTAGTTCTTCAAAGTGGCCTTGGGCCGTGAAAGTTCCGTGCCCTACGGGGGGGAAATTCTCCTTTTACAGTGAAGTACGCAAACACGGTGAAGCCGTCATTTGAGGGGTGAGAATGTGTGTGTGTAGGGTAGAGATGGGAAAATTACCATAATTTTCATCTAAGGTAAATTATCACAGTAAATTACGGTAATTTTCAAAAATTCCCGTAATTTTCCAGTATTTTTTAATTTTAAGCATTTGACAGCAAACGTATGGTTAAATAAGAAAGCCAATAGTAATAGGAAGGGAATATCGATGTTGAACACTAGAAGGACCTACTTACTCGACTCTACTTACTTAATCATATTGCCTACAGTTTTTTTTCTGTCGTCTTAATTTTTTCTGACTTTTTCTGACTGACTTTTTTCACATAGAAATGGAGTTATACCACCTGTCTACCTTAAAAGACCAACACCCGTCAAAATGACGGGTTAGGCGTTTCTATTTTATTTGTAACGGTAACACGAGTTTTATTCAGGAAATCAATTCTCTATATTACGCCTGGCCATTTTGATGTTTTAGTTAGCGCATTTATGCATTTAACATTCCTTATTACATTTTGAATGGAAATAAGCAGCATATCTGGCAGTTATTATACTTGGCAGTTAGAAATGAATTTTAAAAAGTGCATTGTTATGAATTTTTGGAAAAAGAATTACTCGGTCAACGAAACGTACACAATTAATCAAGCAGACTTATCAAATGTAGAGTCAGTTAAATACTTAGGTGTGACCCTTACTCAGGACCTGTCTTGGGGGAAACAAGTGCGGGAAATCTGCGGAAAGGCTAGTCGCAAATTGGGATTTATCAAAAGAATATTAGGAAAATGCGACGAGAAGGTTAAAGAGCAATGTTATTTTTCACTCGTGAGACCTCACTTGGAGTATGCCGCTAGCATATGGGACCCTTACGAAGTAGGAATAATCTCTGAAATAGATCGAATACAGCGGAGAGCAGCAAGATTTGTGAAAAGTTGTTACGATAAACTTAGCAGTGTTACAGAATTGTTGCAGGAATTGCGGTGGGAATCTCCAACTGATCGAAGGGAGAAATACAGGTTAAATCTTTTGTGCAAGTTCAGAGCAGACAGTTTTTTGCCGGAGGTTCAACATATACTGCTAGAGCCAACGTATTACGGTAGAAGCGGTCACAGGAATAAAATAAAGGAAATTGACTGCAGAACCGATAGATTTAAAATGTCATTTTTCCCACGTACAATAAGGGACCATAATAGTTCCGATAGATCAATCATATGAAACTCCCACCCTCAATAGGTAGAGTAGAATTTTCAATTGTGTTTAATAAAACAACATCATTACTAACACTTCACACGGGTCGATTTCTCCGGCATTATTTTATTTTGTTCTCTGCATGAAGTAGCATCTTGTAGCATTCATAAATTAACGACATCAGTAATATTAACCACTAGATGTGTGTATAGTATTGTTCTGCATGTTTGCGTGTTCATTTACGTATCACTCTCCCAGTTTCCGGTTGAACTGCGCACTGTTCTCCTTACTGCTTTGGCCTGCGCCTAGTGCCAGGGGTAGCGTGCGAGGTTCTGACTTGTGCTGGGACGAGTTCTGCATGCCTAGTGTGGAATCACCCCGTGCCACACACCCAAGTGGTGGCTTGCACGGGACTTCGTAGATGTAGCTGTAAATCTGCCATACCGAGTGGCGTGTGGTAGGTCAGGGCAGGGGAAGCAGGAGCGACGTCATCGGAGAACATAACCACTACCACGAGAAATAGGACATCTTTTATTAGGGAAAACCATAAATGAGTAAAATCTGTAATCCCTTACAGTTGGGGGATCCCGAGTCTCCCTTGAGCGGAAGGGATAAAAGCGTTATGGAAGGAGCAGGGCACAGGACTTCGGTGCCCTAGGCCAGCCCAGGGTACCGTTACCGCCTGGAGAAGAAGAATCCCCATTTGGAAAAACTCAAAGAGTAGGACATGTGTACAATCCCTTGTACTACAGCAATTCCTTGTGTCGTGTGAGCAGCAGGAATGAAAGGGTTAGGGAAAGAAAAGGCTGAAAAGGGTTATGTCGTGCGTGGGTGGCCTTACAGCGCATATATGAGTGAGGCTTCAGTAGCTTTCGCAAGGCTTACGGGAGCAGTGCTTCTTCCTCGACGGCAACAAATCGAAGGATTTATACATTTACGCGAGAATACTCTTTCACTCGCAGTGCTCATATTAGAATTAAAACTTTGAAATGGCTAGTCGCCGTGGTTTACCTGACACTGATATATGGAGGTATTTGCAAGAGATTTCCGAAGGAGAAGAGTGAAGGTGAAGACCCTGAAAATTTGTGTGAGAAGAACGAGTTAACTGAAGACAGCAGGGATGAGTTTTGCCCCTTCGCCAGTTTCCAACGACTCATCTGATGGTGAGGTGTCTTCAACAGATGAAGCAGACCACGCAGTCCGTAGAGAGTGCGGAGACGGTGATAGAGTAAATCAACTTGATACACCATTGGAGCCAGGTAAGATATTCTTTACGCAATTGCTCGATAAACTACTCTCATATATGATCCTCTCCCTTCTTTCATCCGTAAGACAGAAATTCATTCCATTACGATATTGCGTCTGCCTATAATTTTTTTTTCTTTTTTATACATCATATAAGGTCCGTGATATCCATTATCTCATTCAAAAAATTATAAAATGAAATATTTCTAAAAATGCCTTTTTGAGAACACTTGAAGTATCGGCAAACGGTCCATTCACTTGAATTTGTTCGCTGAAATAATAGTCTCGAATTCATCATCTTGAAATCTATTTTCTCCCTTCCGTGTTTCAGTTCCCTCAACCTCAAGTCAATGTAAGTCATGGTAAGAGTCGCTACCCCCAGGCGAATGATCAGACGTGGTAGAGCCGGAGGAAGTGAAACAGTGCAAGCACATAGCACAGTAATTAGTGAAACCGCAGCAGATGGATCGAAGTGGACGATCATAGAACCGGGAAACTTATTTGGCCGACGCAGCCATCAGAATATTTGGAGGGAAACGCCTGGACCCACAGCACATGCTAAGCAGTATATTTCAAACGGGCAGTATTCGAGCGCATGGCAACTTTTATTTGACAGCAGTATGTTGGGTAACATCAGGGAATATACTGAGAATAGAGCTAGAGAAGTTCTTAACGATACCAGGACCTTAGAATCTGAGGCGCTGGAAGCGACGTTAGGAATAATGTATGTCCGTGGAGTGTACGGTGTAAAACATTTTCCCATAAAAACTTTATGGTCACAAACCTGGGGTTCACCATTTTTTAGCCGGACAATGGCCAGAAACAAGTTGATTGAAATCTTAAGATTCCTTCATTATGATGAAAAAAGACACGTTCGCAGCGACTTCAGACTGACCGATTCGCAGCTGCATCCCCAATCTGGAATCCCTTCGTGGCCAATTGCATTTTGTGTTACAAGGCTGGCGAGAACATCACTATAGATGAACAACTACTTCCATGCAAGGCTCGCTGTAGATTTATTCAATACATGACAAACAAGCCAGATAAGTTTGGTATTAAATTTTGGCTTGCTGCAGATGCAAAGACTAAGTACATGCTGAACGGGTATCCGTATCTCGGTAAAGATGAGTCATGGCCCATGGACAAAACACTTGCGGACCACGTAGTTTCACGTCTTATTCAACCATTTTATTCAAAAGGAAGAAATGTTACTTGTAATAATTTCTTTACCTCTAAGAAACTTGGGGATACATTGAATAGGAAAGGAACAAGTTTGGTAGGCACCATGAATAAAATTCGACGTGAGGTTCCTCCATACGCTAAAAAAAACACGGGATTGTTATATACAACGGTCCTTTACAAGTTGGGTGACACCACGCTTACCTCCTATCAGGGTAAAGTAAAGAAAAACGTCCTTCTTCTCAGTACGATCCACCTATCAGTGACTATTGATGCACAAAGCCCAAAAAAGCTCCCAGAGACTGTAGCATTTTATAACACTACCAAGTGTGGAGTTGACAAATGACTAGGATGTATACCGTAAAATACGGATGCCACAGATGGCCAATACATGTATTTTGCAATGTATTGGATATTGCCGCTATCAACACATGGGTACTGTACCAAGAAGTCATTGGGGAAAAAATAACTCGCCGGAAATTTATATTTCAATTAGCAGAGGAACTAGCGGCTCAATTCGTAGAAACTAGAAGACCAGTGCCAATTCCACTACAAGCAACTACCAAGAGTGATGTGCGCAAGACGTGTCAAATAGGAGGATGCAGAGGCAAAAATAAGAGCCGGAATAAATGCGTACATTGCAATAAGTATGTGTGCGGGCCCTGTGCAGGAAACGCACAGTACATTTGTATCTGATACAGTGATGATGAAAATTGATGTATTTCTTTTTTTGCTCTGCTAGATTATGCGTAAATAATTTCTATACATGAACAATACGTTAAATTACAACTCCTTCCAATAAAAAAGGCAAGTACGACTTTTAAATAATTTTATAACAGTTTGAAAATTGACCGCTGTTCATTTTAAATTTTTTATTGTAAAATGATTTGTAAAAAAGTACTCAGTTATATTGATAAATAAAGAAAAAGGTTATATTTAATGATAAATTCAACAGATTCAGGCGAGATATCGTGGAAGTTCTTCATAATGTAAGAGAAACAATTGCACTTTTCCACAAAATGGTTTATTGCGTACAACGCGTTTCAGCTCACAGAGCACTTCTTGTACCTGATGATGGCTCTGTGAGCCGAAACCCGTTGTACGCAATAAACCATTTTGTGGAAAAGTGCAATTGTTTCTCTTACATTATATTTAATGAAGTTATCAATTAATTTTAACATAAACTAAGAAATATTTAAAATAATTACTACTCGTCAAAATGACGGGTAATGGTTCTTCTAGGTAGCCATACAACCCCGATCCTTCTGGTGTTAAACCACATCTAATACAACATAAATCTATTTGAAATTTTTAAAATTGTAAAAAGAACTACGGCAGCAATATGCAATCTGGCTTTCTTTTGTTAAAGTATGAGAAATTTTCAAGAATAATATTCTTATACATTATTCTATAATGTTATAATTTAAGTAAAATATTCCAAAAATGAGTCTGACATTCCTCAATTTATTATTAAACACGTAGGAAATGTGAACTTGGCTTAAAGGAACATGTGGAGAATTTATCTGTATGAAAAATTATCTCAAACATAGGTGAATAATCTGGAAAGTTATGGTAATTTTCAAAGGGCGCAGTAAATTACGAAAAATACCGCGGTAATTTACGAAAATTACCGAGGTAATTTTCAAAGTGGCCCATCTCTAGTGTAGGGGTGAATGCCTTGGTTGGCCAAATGGGCCACAAACGGCCAACTGTTTTTAAGAATTCGAACTAGTGTCCGGGGGTGGGAGAGCCCGAGTGTGTCCCCTCAAAACCCCACCCGCAAATCCCTGAGTGCAAGCAGTTTCCCTTTCCTACCGAGTGTGCATATAAAGCAGAGGTGGGAAAAGAAGATTTTTCTGAAAGATCGTGTTGGACAGTCTCGTTGGAGGGAGATTCTGCTGAAAATTTCTTGTTAGAGAGACATGCTGGTAGGAGACCTGTTAGAGAGGGCTGATTGAGAGCGGCTGTTGGGAGAACATCACTCTGTTGGAGCAAGGGTCGAGACGAAAAGCTGGTGGTATGAGATCGGTTCCTGTCACGCCAAGCCCCCTACAGAAGGATTGCTGACCAGATCTAACCGGCAACGGTGACTAGGGAGCAGCTCTCACCCGACCAACAGATATGGCCTCACTCCTTGTATTGCGTGACTCCTCAAGGGTATTGCGTGCCTCACTCCTTCCCCACGGACTGCTCATTACGTGGCTCATTCTCAACCTATAAAGGGTGTCTTCTTGGACTTTCTTGGGTTCCACCCTACCTACAGCTGTTGTTTGTCTAGTCCACCGCCCAAGTGCGGCACTGTAAGTGTGATTGGGGGGAGGGGGGATATAGAGATGATTTGCAAATGATCATTTGTCATAGCCCCCTGCACGATAAAGTAAAAAGCAACAATCGTGATACAACCACATTGAGTACGTAAAAAATAAGAATCATTGATAAACATGTCATTTCCTACATACGTAAAACTATATACGAAATGCCTGTTGCTCACAGTTAAATTTTCTAGGGATGGGTTGAATCCATTATTAATTGAATTTCTACTTTGGATCCTGTTTTCACCAACTTGCTATCAACTCACTCTAAACAGAATGGATAGAGATCCTGATAAGTCGCTTATTACATTTTAGTCACTACTTTACCAAGCTCATTAAGCACCTTTTACATCTCCTAGATGGAAAAATTGACCTGGGGTTTCACTTTTAATTTAATGGGAAATCCAATTTAAAGACTTTTTATCAGAAACACAGGAAAGATGGATCATTTACAGTTTAAAATCTCATATAAACAATCAAACTACAATAAAATGAATGACACAATGCAATGAAGGCAATTTTAACTGCGCACACCTCGGTTAACCTTAATCTGCCAAATTTGTATTCCAGTATTTTTGCCTGAATGCTGAATTTAAATGGATGCATACCCGGAGCCGGGATGTTTTAAGCACTTAAAGCATGTAGGGAAAAAAATTAAAGGGACTTTTCAGGCACGCTAGGCATTTCAAGGTTAAACAGGTCAAATTAAAAAAAATAATTTTAGAAGAGGCGAGAAGCCGCATAAAATTATACTTCATGTGGCGATTCTCAATACATTTGATTGAAAATAACAGAAATACGTATTAGCACAATGATTATTAGACCTGTTTAAAGTGTCGATAAATTGAAGTACCTTTCCTCCATAGCTTCCAGGAGAAAGCTTTCAACAGCAACCAGGGCAGCAAGCGTGTCATCAACTGCAGGGGTGGATGACGATCGAGGTGGCAAAGCACGAAGTGCAGCAATTCTTTCCTGAGCCCCTTTTACACCAGCCAAGAAACCCACAGGTTGAGCAGCAACAACAGATGGCTGGGCAGCTACTCCTCTGTTTGTTAACCATTTAAGTGATAACATAAAATAACTAACAACACTTACACTAACAATGGTACAGCCTCCATCTCACCCAGTGCAAAAAGCTGCTACTAAAAATAATAATCCATGGAGACGATCAAGGAAATATAAGGTTTAGCCTTCAGCAAGGCAGAAGAATTATCATTAATGTGAGTGGTGCCACCCTTTTCATTTGAAGTTCCGACCCCTCTTATGATCAACTACCCCTTTCATTCCCTTATATTAATTGAAAAATAATACCATAGAGGTTGGGTCAAATTTATGCACTGGTGCTCCTCACCCCCAGTATAGGCAAACAATTTTATTCTAACTTGTCTGATACAAAGCTAATATTTTTCATAACAAAAATATACTCACACAACTGTAGCTCTCCCAAACACAGTTTGAAAAGCTTCTCTTATAGGACTAACTTTAACTTCCTTGTCTGAGGCAACAATAACGTCCATGTCCCCACCAGAATCTAATGATTAAAGCATAAAAAGAAAAAATTAGAAAATCTTCGTTGCCAGCAAATGGTGTACTACTGAGAACCTTCTGAAGAGTTATCTCCTTCTAAAGGGTTACTCTAGGGCTGGAGCAAATCCAAAAACCCTTGGCAAGAATCATATTGGAACCATAGTCTGGCACAGAGCATTGACAAGTCTTTTTGTAAAAGATGTGACACAGAGCATCAGTAACTTAAAAAATCAATAACTTGATCTGAACGAATCAAAACTATAAAATCTAACATGTCTTCAAATATGATACAATACAAAATTACACCTCGAGAATCTTAGCCTGTTTCTTGTATATTGATATTTCGAAAATAACTTTATTATATAAGCGAATGCTAAGATTCTCACTTTAAATGAGACTTACAAAGAAATTCCTTCATTTGTGGATCAAGAGTTGTGATCATAGAATCAACTGAATTCTTGGCTTTCTCAGCAACTTTAGACAATAAACCTCCACTGCTACCGACAGCATCTTTAACCCAGCCCATTAAACCCCTACCCCCCTGGCTTGAACTCCCTTCGTGCCCAAAATCCACATGCTGTCCCTCCTTGGCTCCATGTATTTCAGGTGAACAGTCAGTTCCCTTGCTGGGTGGGATTGCAGCGCTTAGATAAGAGAAGATTCAAGGTGTTACCGCAGGACATGACATTCACCTTAATTTACCAGTAGAAAAACCAAATCCCCAATTATTCCATGAGGCAATAATCATGCAAATGAAGCAGAGTCCACCGGTGTTTACCTGAATTTCGGACTGGTTCGCTCCAAAACATGCGCTGGAACCTGAGGTAGGTTAGCAGCAATTGGAGATACCATTATGGGTTGTGTGTTAGCATCTGCGCCAAGTTGTGTCGATGTAACGCTTGGACCACTGTTCACAGCGCTAACTTCATCCTTAATCTGACTCACTGGAGGAGGCGTTGGGATGGCAAAGCTCGGAAGTGCAGAGGGTGGAGTTAAACTAGAGAGCAGGTTTGTCCCCTTGCCAGAATTTTCGGAATACATTATCCCTGCTCGGGCATCGACGCCTATAAAACATGAGAATTAGACAATAATATGAATAAAGGGAAACTCCACCTAAAAAAAATATTGTAACAGCAATAATAGGTATTTAAAAACCGTCACTAACTTGATTTAGACACCACATCACTTAAAGACATAGTTTCCACTTTTTTCTCCACAAACTCAAACGATGACTCTCCGTTTGAATCTTCTTGCATTCTGCCACGTACTACACGAAATTGATTATTTTATTTGCTGGACAAATTACTGAACGACATAGATGTTCGTCGGATGAACAACCTGGTAGAGCTTACTCGATTGCAAGACTGTTTTCATACAATTTAATCAAAATCGAGTACTCCAAGGCTGATCAAGTATAATCCAAAAACTTCGAGTCTGTCATCCGTCTCATAACATCAAAAATTCTCCAAAACGACTCAAGCTGAGAATTCGACGGATCAAGATCGTCACGAAAACAAACACACACTGAAATTCGTAGCTCCCGAGTCGTCGTCCCGAATGTCATGAACACATGAAATCCGTCGACCACCGTGGACACTGCGGAGCCCACGGAGAAAAAAGCGGGTCTTAGCAGCAATTTGTTGTAAACTCAAGTTTATTATATGAAAGTTATCAATTTTTTATAGCTATGTTATTCATCGTTTACCAATTTAATCAGTGTTGAAACTAACCTTCAATATGGAAATGTCTAGGAAAGAAATAAATTTTAAGCGCTTACTCAACCAGTGCGAAACATTAGTTTTAGAGAATCCGAAAATGGATTGGCGATTAGAAAAGGTAGAGTTGGATTTTCTATCATAATATCTTAGGTATCTTTTACGTGATGTATTAGTGCAGTGTCAATGATGATTATTTGTTGCAGTACATTTCGGCGCTGGTTCCAATGGTCGACGAATTGCAAAGGATTCCTAAGTAAGATATTAATGTTCATCTTTCGTATTGTGTCCTGCCTAAATGCTAACTTTATCTCTTGTGATGGCATACATTTTGTTCTCACTAATCATAATGTGGTAAACTATGCCCTACGTTTGAATTATTTCAATTTTATATTCGGAAGTTGTTGCTTTTGGGATTCGTAACTGTTGAGCGTTTGTGTATTCAATTCAGCAAGCCGAAAAAGGATTCTATGTCCGAGTACATTAGGAGAGTTCAGTATCTCAAAGGTCTTTTGGAAACAACCAAATTGGTAAGCGCCTCTTTGACGAGAAGGGAGTCTCTGATAAGTTGTATTAAGACTTTAGTTGCGATACATACTTGGGTATATCTCTGCAGGCTACGCCATCGGAGAAAGTTGCCGCTGTGCAACTTCTGTCTCATGCCCCAGCAGCAACGTCAGAGACAATAACGAAGGAAATCCACCAAAAATCTACTTCCCAATTTGTGCAGGAACTCAGAGATCAGCTTTTTCAAACTGATAAAGGTAAATAATGCTCCATGCATTATTAATTAGGTATTAAGTACTTACCTATGTGTTCAGCTGATGGTGGGAAATATCATTATAGTGTTTTTAGTGCATGAATTATCTTTTCAATTACATTGTTGGTTTGTTTTGAGAGGAATAAGCTACGAAGAGCTCACTCATTCAGTTCTTATGGGATTTCATGGATTTCTCTAATATCTCGATAATTGGCGATGCATAAGGGAAGAGGGGTTACGGTCCTCATGTACCATCCTGGACAAAAATTATTAAAACTTCGGAGAAGAAATTTTTTAAGTACTGCATTGACATTGATATGACAACCCAGCCGAATCTCGCCCACACACGGGAGAGCAATAGTCTAGACTCGGTCCAGAACAAGGATCCTTCCTCCCCACAGCTAACGAGGGATGAAGGAAGAAATTGACCTGCAAAGGAATTATTTTCAAGGGGAGGGTTGGTTTCCGGACTCCCGTTTGTTAATGGGTGAGCGACAATGAGAGAGAGAGGTCTGTGAAGTTGCCTAAACCCCTTGTTTTTGAAAGCTACTTGGAAGGAAGGATTCCAAATATCTTTTAGAGAATCCACTGTGGTAAGGCAGACTACACTCACTGCAAATATTGCATTTGTGGCATTTATGTATGGATAAGGTAATTTCATTTTACACATCATCATCGTTGAATCATATCTCTGCAAATATCCTGTTAATCAGTTCAGTTTTGGCACTGTAAGTACTTAATTATTTTTCAGGCATTCATATTTATAGCTCATACTCCAGCAGATGCATATGAAAAGTTCAGGGAGGTCTAAAAAGCTCTTATGGAGAGTATTTCAATGAGTATAATAAGGTTGATCTCTCCATTGTTTCTGGGGTTTTCACCACGTTTGAACTTTGTTGATGATGACAGTTTCGCTGGTATTCCAACCAGCATCCTCAGGTCAAGTTGCCAGGTTGAGATTTTTGGCTGCCTTATAAAGGACATTTTTTGTGCCTTTTTTATGTAGGGTGTTTTGGCACCTTGGGTCTTGGAGGACCCTCTTTCATGAGCTAAGGAGAGGGTATTCGTCCTATCTATTCATGTTGTTGGGCGTCTTATTGATTTCGATCGCTTCCTTTGTCAGCCTTGGGTATATTGTTTTTTTCTAGCAATGACCGGTGCTTCGTCAAAAAGTATTTCATCTCCAGGTTCACTCCAAACATGCTCCGCAATGGCGGAAAGTTGAAACTGCTTTTTCTTTGTGGCCCTTATATGTTCCAGGAGGCGGACTCTCATTGCTCTGCATGTCTCTCTATGTACTCTTTACCGCATGAACATGGCACCCTGTAGACTCCTTCATGAAGATCGTGTGGTAGTTTGTCCTTGGGTCCTGGTAAGACGTTCCCCATATTGGTAACACACTTAAATCTGGTGATCACATTGTGCTTTCGAAGGAGTCTGGCGATTTTTTCTGAAGTCCCAGAGACAAACGGGATGATAGCGTGTGCCTTGGCTTGTGTCTGATCATCCTTCTTGTAGGTCCAGCACAGATGGCCTCCCTGGTTTCAACATGCCAGTGACACACATATGGCATCTCTGATGCCAAGTCGACAGCCTCAGAAGAAGAAACTCCTGGTGAACACTCTCAGACGCAACGGCTATGGTGACAGTTTGGCCCGTAGAAGGACCATGGAAGAAGAGAGGAGAAGTGAGGATGGGAGAGGAGAACTAGGCAACAGCCCAGAAAAGGCTTGGCTTCTGTCTGATCATCCTGCAAGAAGAATGATCAGACATAAGCCAAGGCACACACTATCATCCCTTTTGTCTCTGGGACTTCAGAAAAAATCACTAGACTCCTTCGAAAGCACAATGTGATCTCCAGATTTAAGTGTGTTACCAATACAGGGAACGTTTTACCCGGTGCCAAGGACAGATTACCACACGATCTTCACGAAGGAGTCTACAGGGTGCCATGTTCGTGTGGTAAAGAGTATATGGGAGAGATGTGCAGAGCAATGAGAGTCTGCCTCCCAGAACTTATTAGGGCCACGAAGAAAAAGCAGTTTCAACTTTCTGCCATAGCAGAGCATGCCTGGAGTGAACCCGGCCATGAAATACTTTTTGACAAAGAAACGGTCATTGCTAGAGAAAAACAATATGTATGTACTACCCAAGGCTGACAAAGGAAGTGATCGAAATAAATAAGATGCCCAACGACATTAATAGAGAGGACGGATACCCTCTCTATAGCTTGTGGAAGAGGGTTTTCTGAGAAAGAACTAAGGTGCCAAAACACCCTACATAAAAAAGGCACACCAATTTATATTTTATTTATAAGCACCAATCTCTATACAATACATAGTTCTTTTTTATATACCTATCAGTAGTGTAAACAAGAAGTGCTGAATAGTATTTAAATTTTTTTATATCTTCAAAAATACTTTGTTTGCCTTTACTAGCTTGCAAATGTATAATCTCATTTTGTACTCTTGGACCTAAATAATGGTCATGTATATTACCATTTTAAATTCCAGTTCTAACCATTTTACTAGATTACTCATATGTCCAGGTGATGCATCAATCTTCTAGCTTGTATGACAAGTGTCTTCAATTATTAGTCGCTTCAGAGGGGCATTCTTTCCTATACTTCAAGCTGAAGAGTTTACAACAGATAACATAGCATATTTATTTTATTTTGAATATACCAACCACATGCACTTTACTTCCTCACCATCCCACATATATCTATTGTAGTACACAGCTGAAAACTTTCTCTTGTGTTCATCTCGTGGAAAATAAAAATCTTCACCCACTTGTAAAGGACCGATGTCAACTAAATGCTCAATTTGACGAGCACAGAGAATAAATCGATGGCCAAGTGACAGGACCAGTACATTGTATTTGGATATTGCTCTATTAATGAAAAGATAATGCCATGGAATTTACTCTGTGCCATTTGTCGTCAGCATTGTGCCAACATCCCGCCCTTTGCCATCACTGATTGGAGTAAAAATGGTGTTGTAACTTGCTTGCTCACAGGACATAGCTGTGATTTTCCTGTGCCAAGTGAGTGTGCATATATAAGAATTTGTCACATAAATACAAGTATGTTAGTAGCAAATTTAATTCATGCCATGTCAAAGTGCAAAGGGTATGAAGGTAGAATGTGGGAATATAACAATTCCCCAATGCTGACACCATACTGCTTGTATCTGAATGGTAGGATATATGATTTAGAATAAAATTTACCTTTATCTTTCAGTGAAGATGAGTCTACTTCTTTCTTCAATAATTATGATTTTTGTCTTCACATAGATGGTTCACTGGAGTGGATATCACAAGATGCTTGTCAATGGCCCTCTTTGTTTCTCTACAAAATTTTCAATTTCTTTCTTCTTTTGCCATTCCTTGGCACCTTATTCATAAACACGTAAATTATGTATCTCTTTTTCTGCCAGACATTTTTAATTAGGATTTTCCGAGATGCTCAATTGATCGTTGTTAAAATTAAGGATTTATGTACTACCCAACACACAGCATACTGAGTGAGGGATCAGTGCAGAGTTGGATCTGGGCGGAATCACGCACAATATCTATGGTACAATTTCTGTGCACCAGTTATTCTCTGCTCAGAGCCAAATTCAAATTTTTGATTGTGAATGAATTTTAGGACATTCATTTATGACATAATTGTTGTTAAACTAAATCTTCATTCATATTTCTTTTAATTAATGTTGGAAATAATACTCTAGGTACAGATGAAGGTCTGAGGCAAAGAAAGCAACAATCGACTGATGGGGACTTAGATGCATTGATAAAATATCATCACTCTATGCAAGAAAAAATAGCTGATGACATGATTTTATTAACCAGGAATTTGAAGGAACAATCTATGATTGCGAATGCCATCATCAAGAAGGATGTTAATGTAAGTATTTTTACTCCAAAAAAATATGATAATCAATTTTATTATGTTTTCTAAGGTTACGATAGTCACCACTGGTAATTTGCATATTTATCATTTGGAGTAGAAAAATTGGTACATATTTTGAAAAATGAATAAGCATGTCTAATCTCTTGCAATGCATTTGTGAAACAGAATTCCATCATTTGATGGTTTCAGTGCCATGTTCAATTCACCTTGGAAATTTTCTGGGAAATTTAAGGATTGTTAGCAAATAAGCGAGTTTGTTAAATTGACTTTAAAAGCATCAAATGATGTTATAATGAAACAATCGTTGAAGCTGACATGGGGTACACACCTCTGAACCTGAGAGATGAGGATAATCAGAAGGAACTGCCAGACATTGCCCAACAGAAACAAGAATGGAGATCCAAAGTACTGCACGGAAAATTTCCAACAGTTATCCAGGAGGATTGGGTTGGCAAAAGAGCATCTTTAAAATGGCTACAGGATGGCTATCTTTACCCCGAGACCGAAGGTTTTATTATGGCTATTCAAGACCGAGTTATATGCACCCATAACTATGAAAAACATATACTTAAACTAGAAATACCCGATAGATGTAGAAAATGTGGATGCATTGGTGAGTCAATTGAGCACATAATGGCAGGATGCTCAGCTCTTGCAGGGAATGTCTACCTGAATAGACATAACCAACTGGCAAAAATAATCCACCAACACCTGGGACTAACTTACGGGCTCTTAAAGAAAAATTTCCCACCATACTACAAGTATCAGCCACCTGCTGTAATCGAAACAAAAACCCATGTTTTGTACTGGGACAGACTGATACTCACCGACAAAACCATAGATTACAATAGACCGGATATCCTATTAATCAATAAATTAGCAAAAAAGGCTAATATAATCGATATAGCAGCACCACTAAGCCACAACGTAAGGTCCACCGAGAGAGAGAAAATCTCAAAATACAGAAATTTAGCCGACGAAATAAAAAATATCTGGAAATTAAATGATGTCAGCATTCACCCGATAGTAATCTCTGCGGAGGGAGTGATGTCCCATATGTTTAAAAAACAAACTGAGAAGCTGGGAATTAAAAAACTAATAACTAACCTCGGGCAAAAAGCTGTGCTACTCCAAACTTGCCGAATCGTGAGGAGATTCCTAAGCCAAGAAAATTCGGACACATTAGGATAGGGTGAATTCTCTTCCTGAACTTCCGAGACTAATCCTAATCAACCTTTAGGATAGGTGAAAATTTTCCAGTTGGTGTAATACTAGCTGAGACAGTGTGATAAGTCGAAAACAATAATAATAAATTTATTAATCCAGCGATCCTTTTAAACATGATATAGGACAAGTCAAAACAAAAAAAATATAAAGAATACATAAGCAGCAAAAAAAATCAATCATTAATGAATTCACTGACACTGTAGTACATTTTGTCCAGTAGAAGATACTTAACCCTCTTCTCAAAAACTGAGCCATTTCCAATGCATTTTAGATTATCCGGTAAGGCGTTGAAAAGTCTGCGACCCATCGAATTTGGGCCATGTAGGGCTGTTGTTGTACACACAAAAGGCACATATAAGTCTTTGGCACTTCTTGTATAATGATTGTGCACAGTGTTCTTCGTGTTAAATTGATTAATATTGCTATACACATACAATAACACATACCAAATATAAATACAAGGGAAGGGTAGGAGGCCCAGCTTCCTAAAGATAAGCTTCCTAAAGATGTAAATGCTTTCAAGTGAACGTACTCGCAAACTTTTCACAGGATTTTACTTTGAGATAGACTAATTTTATGCGGGCAGTGAGATGTGATTTTTCACCCATACTTGGTGGCATGGACAGGTCGTGTACTTCCCAAGGTATAAAGAAATGTTTGGTATTCACAGTTTTGTTGCATTGCCACTAGTCATGGCACATTCCCCCATTTGAACCGATTTGTAAGATGTTTCTCTTATACAGTGAGTGAGTAACTGAGAAATAAAAATGTGTTATTTTTAGCCAGGCTTGTTACTAATTGCTGACATTGTCCATGGCATTTAGTGGCTGATTAAAAAATCAAGTAATTTTTCCTGAAGGGTACGGTGTATGGTTACATTTTTCTGTGTAGAGCTAATTTTTTCCTTATAAGTCAGCGCTGAAAGTTTATTATGTTGTAATTGTTTAACAGTTTGAATCTTTCACTGAAAGTTTCTTCTTTAAATTAGGCTGCATGAAATATTCCATTGCTTTCTATATTTCAATATATGTATATATTTTTTCTTTGAGACGCTGGGTTTTTAAATATAATTTCACTGAGCTCTGTTCAATCAAATTTCTTATTAACAATGCAAGTACCATTTTGTTTCAACAGACTATAGAAAAATCTTCTGACTTGGCTGAACAAAGTATGACACAATTGAAAATCGAATCTGAGCGATTGGAAATGCATAGAAAAAAGGCTAGCAAGTGCTGGGTATTTGTTATTGTGTTTGCTGTAATAATAATATTTGTTTGTGAGTAAGACTTCCTTAACTGCTGACTTTTGTATGTTGGTGTGGGAATTTCTGAAGAGTAATTATGGCATGTTACATTTCAGGGACTGTGGTATTTATGAAGGCATTCAAGAAAAAAATCTGATTGTATCTTGGCATCTGTCAATTGTGGTTCATAATTATTGGAAGATAAAAACCAAATGCAGGCATGTTTTTATCTTGAGATGTGCTACATGAACAATTACACTTTTTTGTGTTACTCACCATCAAAAGATGCATTTATGTAAAGTACTATGACAACTTTTTAATATATTTTATATTTATATAATGCATAATGTGAAACGTGTTACAGTGGAGTAGATAGAGGAGATAATTTTACCTTCTATGTCCCTGAGTAAGCAATTGACTGATTTCCAGGAAACTACATAATATAAAACAAGGTGGAAGTTGTTTTTGTGACATTTTGCATTTTGAGTGATTATATATGTTGGGTAAAGTGTGCCAGAAAAAGAGCGAAAGAACTGTGAAAATGCTATAAATATTTAAATGACTGAATGTAGTTTTACTTCACTCTTTCACAGGTGCAAGTTGTGTAGGTAGTATACATGTAATTTCTCTTAAGAAGAATGTGCATTTCTGGAAATGTTGTCTGCCAAAACTTCCAAGGTTGCTGTACTTATAAAGGGGAATAATGAAGAATAATGAAGAAGTCATTCTCAGTTTGATCACAGTTATGATTTGAAGTATTTTTATAGGTGAGATTATATTTACCAGTTAATTTCACTATGAAATATCAATAAAATAATGATGGATTTCATGCCCAAAGTGTCAGTCCATCATTAGATTTTCATTTCAGTCAGAAGTTGAGTCATTGAGCTGACTACCTGTTCTGAATTTATGCAAGTGTTAGTACTTGCATTTAAAGTTCTTTAAATTAGCATTCATGGGCTGTTGCACGTGGCCAAACATTTCAGGGTATTAAGCTTACCCATAGCCGTTGAAGGACATCAATGAAAATCTCAAGGTTGATCTGTGTGGCCTGAGTTTATTTTTTTAATTTCCACATAAGTGGTCCCTAAGTTTTCATTCGTGCAGCACCTGCTTCTTGCAGAGGATAAAAGTTCAATTTCATTTGATGAAGGTATTAGCTTCCATTGATTCTTTTATTTATTGATATGTTTGCAAGTTTGACTGACCCTACCAATTTGTTGAAGGGATCATCTCTGATTTAATAAGTTGGCCTAAATTTGGATTTCTAAAGTTTGAATGTAAGGATCATGTCTAATCCTTGTACGTTTGTTATATCATGCCTTCAAACCCTCTTCATTATTTTCTGAATCTTCCTCTAAAAATGCCTTCACTTACCTCTTATCATTTTTCTGCAAAATTTCCAGATGATTTATTGGAGTCGGAGAACCTTACATTTCATGCAAAAGGTTTCTAATAACTTCTTTGTGTCTTCTAGTAGTGCCTTTTCCTTTTTGTCTTTGTCAAGTTCGCATAAAATGTGTGTGGTGACATTGAAAATGAAATTCAAAATGTGTGTGGTGACTCCTTTGGCAGGAAGTTTATTGTTTCTAAATTGCTACAATCAGCTGTCATGTTCCTTCATTTTATGTCAAGGGAATGGGGAAAGTAACATTTCTTCCTCTATTAAATGAACATTATTTTTATTAGACTGATCTACCGGCTAAGGTAGGTTTCAATGGAAGAGAGTATAAATCCTCTAGAATTTAACAGGTGCAAGTAGAGATAGGCCAATTTGAAAATTACCTCGGTAATTTTCGTAAATTACCATGGTAGTTTTCGTAATTTACCACCCCCCTTGAAAATTACCACAATTTTTGGTAATTTTCTAGTTAACTCACATATGTTTGAGATAATTTTACATACAGATAAATTCCCTACATATTCTTTTATGCCAAGTCCATAACATTTACTACACGTTTAATTATAAATTGAGGCATGTACAACTCATTTTTGGAATACTTTACTTAAATGATAACATTATAGAGTAATGTATGAGAATATTAGAAGATTCTTCTTGAAAATTTCTAATACTATGACAAAAGAAAGCCAGATTTCGTGTTGCTTCCGTATTTATTTTTATAATTTTTGTAATTTTTAATAGATTGTTGTATTAGGTATGGTTTTAACATAGGTATTCCCTTCCTATTGCTATTGGTTTTCTTATTTAACCATGCATGCTTTAAAAAAAAATATTGGAAAATTATGGTAATTTTTTAAAATTACCATAATTTACGGTGGTAATTTACCAAAAATGAAAATTATAGTATTTAGCCATCTCAAGGTGCAAGCGCCTATCTCCTCAAAAGATTTAGTTCTTATATCAGCAGTTTTCATACCTCTCTTCATCCTGTCCTTGAAGTCTTTTCTCTTTCTTCCCCTTCCTCACCGCATATCCTCCTCCCAGTCATGGCCTTCAGCACCCCTTTGCCCCTCATTACCTGTTCAAACCACATACTCTGCCTCCTCATAATCTCCTACAGAAGTTTCCTCTCCTCACCCACCATAACAAGCATTTCCTTGTTCATCTTCCTTTCCATCCATCACACTTTCTCCATTCTCCTCCACACTGCAATCTAACTCCCCTTTTATTCCTTCAGCCCCTTTTCCCCTTACCTTAATGCTGGGCAGGCTGCTCAGGGTATACTGGGTAGAAGAGCGGGGTTAGGATACACTCACATATAACGCTTATATACATATGTGATGTAACTCCTTTACTCAGCAATCATTAAAATAGTAGATAGATAATATATGTAAAAATCAACTCAAATAAAACCATAGCCTAGACGATTAATGTCATTTGAAATAATATTGTTTTTTTTTTTAAATAAGTTCTTAACACAATCAATGATATTGTTCAAGGATTGTTAGGAAAAGTAATTTCTAATTTCTCAACAGTCAAATGTCCCCCTTAGTTTTCTTCAACCTCACTCTCGGCCAGCAATCCTCTACCTCTCGGCGATCTCTGTCTCAGACGAGTCATCTCCTTCCTGGTCTCTTGGTCAGCAATCTGCCTCTCCCCTCTCCGCTGTCCTTTTCTTGGCCTTACCCTCTGCTTTTCAGATTACTCCACGTCTTGACTATTTGGGATTCTTGTGCCCAGCTCTCACATGTGCCCGTTCATTTTCACCCACCCACTCTCACCCTCTACTGTTTTTCCAGTCTTGTTCTTGTAACCACAGAATCTCCCTCCCCACCATTGGCGGATACAGAAAAAACTCAAGGGGGGGGCGCAAGTTATCGCGACGATTGTAGCTTTCAAACTGACTGCCTGGCAGCGACTCTGCTTCCCTTATATATGTAGCTCGGTTGTTTCGTGAACATTCGGTGCCAGAATGTTAGCTTCCAGACTTTTAAGGAGTGTGAACAAATACAAGCAGTAGAATATTCGCGACTTTTCTCGAACAAATGCCAGGCAGAATAACGTACTGAGATCACTAAAATGGCCGCGACTTTTCTCGTAGGTTAGCTATCTATGTACCAGACAGAAACGCATAAAATATGATGACCGGACGCCCGGGCGTGCTACATAAGAAAGTACAACTGCTCGATAACTCGACTCAGAGTCGACTGACGAAAGACACAAACGAATAGCGTGCGGGATGACTGGCGGGGGCGGCGCAGGCAGCAATGCGGGCGGCCCCGCAAGGGGGGGGTGCGCGCCCCCCATATGTATCCGCCACTGCTCCCCACTGCATTGTTTTTTTTAATCCCGTTTCTGATGATGCGTCGCGCTTCCGCCTCTCGTTTGGGATCCCCGCTTTAGTAAAGTTAGTGGCTAATCTCCTATGCAACCATGGCATATAAAATATTTTACCACAACTCCCACATCTCAAATGCCTTCAGCCTATCCTCATCCTCAAGAGTCCACATTTGCGTACCTTACAACTTTACACTCTATATTGAACTCGTCTACGTTATCTTGACATTCTTACACAAGGTCCCTGTTATCAGTTCCCCACTATTGCTGAACACTTCTTTTACTAGCACAGTTCTCCTTTTAATGCCCTTGCTATCATACCCATTTCCCTCCAGCATAATACTCAACTAAATCAATGCTGTACTTGCTCCAGCTTGTGCCCTCCCACTTTTATGACCAGCCTCACTTAGTTCTTGAAAATATCATTACTTTTGTTTTCTTATGATTAATCTGCATTAGTGTATTTCATGCACTGATTTTTAATGCATCTACCAAAGCTTATCCTTTGGATGATCAACTAACCAATGCCTGGTCATCCACAGATCTAACCTACATTATCAGCTGTCCTACTTTTATTCTCACAACAAGCTCTTTCCATGACTCTCTTAGCATTTCCTCAGCATAAATGGAAAAAGCAACGGTGACAATGGGCAACCTTGCCTCACCCCATGATCTATGTTTGCCCCCCCTGATTCTCTGTCGGTGAACCTCACCTGTGCCCTCTAGGTCATTTAGGAAAGACAATAGGGAGAGCGTAACGGTTAAAAAAAATGGAGACGGAACCCTAATCAGTGGTGATAAGGAGAAGGCAAATGCATTTAATAATTGGAATGCAAGTGTATTCTCTGGGATGGTTAATGAATCAGATAATTTGGACATAGAATCCCGCCCTCTAAAATTACAGAGTGAAACAAACACATAAAACACCAAACACACTGCAACTACGAACTCTGAAATCTATAAAAAAATAGAAAAATGAGGACAAATAAATCAGTATGGCCAGGTGGTATCTCAATAGATCTACTTAAAATGGGAGGTAGTGCAAATTCTAATCACATTAATCATTTATTCAGTGTAACAATGAACAACAATGTCCTACCCAATGAATGGAAAAAACACATATGACACCAATCTTCAAAGGAGGAGGTAAGGCATTGGTAGAAAATTATAGACTGGTTAGCTTGACGTCAGTACTTAGTCTGCAAATGATTAGAAAACATCATTACTGATTACCTTGGGATTTATGGGAGAGCACCAATTGGTTGGTCAGTCTCCAACATGGGTACAAAAAAGGGCACTCCTGAAAAATGTAACTATTTACTGGGTTTTTGCAAAGAAATCATGGACAATATTGATTGTGTGTGTGTGGAATTGAAGTGGATGCAATTATACATAGTTAACCTGTCAAAAGCTTTTGGCAAGGTCAAGCATGATTGGCTTTTAGAAAAGACGAGCAAATTACCACCACAGACAGATGGCAGACTATACTTTTAGGTAAATAATTTCCTGAGGGGTTGAACTCCGAAGGTAAAACTGGGTGAAATGCACTCTGAAGAAGCTTAGGTAATTTCGGAAGTCCCACAAGGTAGCATTCTTGGGATGCTTCTGCTCTTGCTTTACCTAATTGATCTCCCAGATAACATTAATTCCCCTGTAAGTGCGTTTGCCGATGGCTGCATAATCTACAGGAAAATAGATGAGGAGAGCGATCTTGAAGACCTTGGAAAATGATGTAAATAAAATGGCAGCTTGGGTATTAAATAATGGAGTGGATATAAACAATAAAGTGTAAATTTATCACTTTAGTAAGAAATTAAATATGTCTAGCAGAGACTACACATTTTCAGGCAAACTTATTCCTAAAAGTAATAGGTGCAAATATTTAGGTGTTTATTTAACCAATGATTTAGGGTGGGAGCAAACGTGGGATACATAACAAAAAAATGATTTAAAACATTACATTGGATGATGAGATATCTCAAGGGGAGCAGTAAAACCACTAAGGAAAAGGCATATAAAACTCAGAGAAGACCAATTTTGGAATATTAGTCTGGGACCCACATGAAGAAGGTCAGGTAAAAGACATTGAGAAGGTACGAAGATAGGTAGCCCGGTATGAAATGGACAAGGACAGAGCATGTAACTGAACTGCTAAATGTTCTGTCATGGGGTTCACTGTGAAGGAGAAGAAAAATTAACAGACTGTGGTTTGTTCCACACTCAAGGGAGAAAAAGCATGGGGGGAACTGGGAAAGTAAGTGGAAAACCCAAGCTACAAAGGGAGGAATGATCATCAATACAAAGTGAAATTTCGGTCGCAAAGGACTGCTTTCTTCAAAAAGCTCTTACAGTAGAGCGTCAATAATCCAGACGTCAAAAATCCAGACCGTCGATAATCCTGATTCACATCCGGCGAAAAATAAGTTGAAGTGAATACAATGTACCTACTATGGGGGAAAAAAGTTTCCCAACAAACGGAGCGACGCTACTATCGCTCTCGGGGAAAATCACTTTCCTTTCTGATGGCATATTATTCTTAGGTCTTGGCCATGACGAGGGAAATTCAAACCCAGTAAGGTGATGGACTGATCGTCCAAATCGCTGATGGATTCCCGGCCGCTCGGCAGCCCCGAACGTGTTCCGCGCTGCCCATGGAGAACGGAGGCGCATTAAATTACCTTGTATGCGTTTGAAACGTTCCATTGAACTCTCTCCTACGGCTCAACCGAAACCAGGTAATGATAAGCATTTTTCCTGATGCAAAACTCGGTAGGTAAAACCTTTAGGCTGCCTATCGCTGAAAGACTCATGGCAGTTGATCGGTAGGTTAGATGGGATGCGGATTTCAATGCATTTACCTTTGCAGACACTTTATTTCTCTGTGACGACTCTACGGATATTCACAAAATTACCGGAGTCCAGGTCCAAGAATTAAAAGTCCAGGAGAGAGGGGATTAATCAATGGGATATTTGAGGCAGGGTCAACTGTCCCCCAGAATTCGAGGGAAATGGATTGGAATAGAAAGACAGTATATTAACTTAAATGCTACAGGGAGGTGGATGAGACGATGGTAACACGACGAAGAAGCGGAGACCAAGATGCACCTCTCGAGATTATGGTAGCAGTATTCGTTAGCATCCTACTGAAAATCCTATTAATATTGACGGAGGCAGTAATGAAGAGAAAATTAAACTATAAAGAACCTTTACAGTGAGAAATCGCCTCCATTGCCGGTATCAGAAATTGCAGACCGACAAGAAAGCCAGCAATAAACGAAACTAATGAAACGGCTAGGATAGATTTCGTTCATTCATACCGGGATATAGACCAATCATACCTATTGGAATATCGTAACTTTCATCGATGACTAAACATTAGAAGTGTTGAGTATGAACGTGTTTAGCAATAAAACACACGCAATTGTCGGTAAATATAACTTTAGCAATTGATGTTACTCTTTAGTACATTTCCCTATTAAAAAAATAATATTCCTCTTGTTTGACAGGTATCACCCAATAAAGTATAACAAGGAAACATTTATCTGGGCATATATGTCTGCATTTTTGGGAAGCAATTTATGCTGCTGTGCCGGGACCGTTATTAAGAACACCACCTCAAATGACGTATGAGGATTACGTCCGAATCCTTCGTATTTTCATCGCTCCCATACATAAACGTAGAAGAACCACCCAAGGACGAAGTAGTACGTAGTAGTAGGAAAATGTAATATCCTTCTTACTTTCGGTTTTTTTTCTTTTTTATTTGCGTATTTATTAATTCATTAGTATTTTCACATTCACAGCTTATTTATTTGCGTAGACATTGAAAATCTACCGCCATATTTGAATGATGCATTGAACATACGTTTGTATTTAAGATTTAAAGAAGAAACTCTTTTTTGTGCTGGTGTTCTGTGTACCGTTAGTTATAAGGGGAGAGGTGGGTGAATCCCAGGCGAAAAACACTGGGCGAATCCCAGGACCTTGCCAGAGTGCGAGAGGAGGAGTGAAGCCCAGGAGAAAAAAAGAAGGAAAGAGAAAGAATGCAGAGAGAGGTCAATGATACGTTAGAAATGCATACATGGCTGTCTAATGCGCCTCAATTTGGAATCCAGCGCGAATAACGCTCGGGAATGCAATCGGCCAGTAATCCGTCACTCGCTTCGACAATGAGTCCACCACATTACTGTGTTCGAATTTCCCTCGTCGTTGCCGAAACCGAGGAATAATATGCCATAAGAGAGGAAGCCAATTTTTCTCCGGAGCGATAGTGGCGGCGCTCCGTTTGTTGGGAAACTTTTTTCCCCCATGGTACATATTTATCAAAAGCATTGATGCGAGACTCGGCGGGATCGTCGACCGCTACAATGTGGTGGTTATGGTTAAATTAATGGTTTTATTTATCTGCTCTAATTATTTAACTACAGTACTAAAGTGAATTACGGTTTTTAGCAGTTTCTATATTTCTAAGGCATCAAACGGCCTTTTTTTTGGTTCTGCTTGAAAATCCGGTCTTTTTGATAATCTGGACAGGGTCCGGTAACAATTGATCCGGATTATCAACGCTCTACTGTATTCCTCAACAGGACTTTTGTGGATTGGAACAGCCTTCCTGCAGAACTATTTGAGCCCCTTCCGAACAATATTAATATTTTTAAGAAGAGGTGTAGAAAGTTTACATATCTTGCAGAATTGATTTTTTATTTTGTGCATCGATTTTAAAACCTTTTGTTTATTTCTTAGGAAAATTTTTGGTGTGATGGTGGAAATCAATTATTTAAAATTATGCACTATATTCATATGAATGTTACGACCTGGAAAATAGCATACCTCCAGCATTAAAAAAAATAATAATATGCAAGTTTGGAATATATTTTCCATTCCTTTTATCTACTCCCTATTTTCATGAGTATCTTCCATATGTTTTCCCAATTTACTCTTTCAAATACAATTTTGAAATCAATGAAACAAGCAAAAACATCCTGACTAGGTTCCTCTCTATCTTTTCCTTCGTCTCATCACTGGAATCACATCCGAAGTTGCCTTCCCCTTCCTAAACCCGAACTGGTCATCACCCAAGTAGCAATTGGCTCTAGTTTTCTATCTTTTATTTATGATTCTGAGTGCAGCTTTTGCCCAGTGTGAAATTAAACCAATTGTTCCATAGTCATTGCATTCCTAGGCTTTCTTCTTTTTCGAGGAAGGGGTCAAAACTTTTCACAAAGCCCTCTGGCCATATTCCCACCTCTTAGATCATACAAATTTGTTAAAAAAATGTACGCCCCCCCCATTATTTCCTAATTTCTTTTAGTATCTCTGAAGGGATGTTATCTACTCCCTCAGATTTTCTTGTCTTCATCTCCCATAATGTCATTTCTATTTTGCTGTCAATTATCTCCGGCCCATGAAGACTATCCTTCTCTGCTTCTTTCATTCTCTATTTCTAAGTTCACAGGTAATTTTCATGCTAGAATGCAGCTCACCCACTTCCCCTACTTTCTGTAGCTTTTCTATTTCCTCACGTCCTTTCCCCCAAAATTAATTTTATGATGCAATTTGTGTCATTTTGGGCACCACTAAGTAGGATCCTTTGTAATATATGTCGACAATGTAATAATTAGGCTTCTTTTATGAATTAAAAATGGGGTTAAACGAATAGAATGAAAACCATGCATGTAAAATATGCAAAAACCAACACATTTTTGAGGAGTTAACAGACATTGCATTTCATAAAACTATGGCGTGGAATTAAAATCCAGAGTTTGGGATTCATACGCAATTTACAGTTATTCTCAGTTCTACTGGGCATCCAGGGGCCCTCGCCCTTTAAAAAGTAGTAAAATTAAAGTCTCAGGAGTGCATTTTTGGAGCCTCTTACGTATATTACTGTTTTATTATGAATTTGTTTCTAAAATATTATTTTTCAGATATTTTTATTTTCCCTTCTTGTTTTTTTTCGGGTGTACGGGCGCCCATGACTAACAATAAGAGGGAAAACCTTAAGTTTATTAGTTAAGGAATGAAATTGAGACATATTTGGACCTTGGGTCATGCCCTTTGCGAAGGATTATCTGAATTTCCCTTAAGCGCATTAGGATGCTGATTGACGATTCCTATAATAGAAAATCTTGGAACTTAATCCTTGCAATAATAGGCATTTGTTGGGTATTTATTTCTCTGGAAGGTGTAAAAGGTTTGATGGCAGTTAAGAAATTAAGTCCCAAGTTAACCTTGGTTAGTTAAGAAATCTTTACTGGCCCAATTGGGAGTACAGGTAAAGAAAAATACTAAAATAGGTCTTTCAAATAAGATGAAAGTTTTTTTATCGACCTAGAATCCGTGAGAAAGTGCGCAACTCCACTATTAATAATATAGTTGTATAGTATAATTAATAGTACGTAGCTGATTTTGAGTCGAAGAGTTTCCGTGGGAACTCGTGATAATATTTCACTTGAAAGGCATTAGCTTTGGTGGCCTGAATTGTAGTTTTTCTTTGGTTCTTTCGAAAGATTATGTTGTAGCTGGGCCGCCAAGGTAAAAATATTTGGTCTGTAACTTAACGGGAACTGGTCTGCAACTGCTCTGAAAGGGCATTTTCTAGTATATGTAGCCGGACTGGACGTCTGGAATTTAAAGAAGTGAAAGGAACTGGTCTGGGACTACACTGTTATAGTCGATGGTCTGTAACTTGCCTGGATTCTGATTGTAACTTTTTAGTGAAGCTTTTGCTAAGAAAGATCCTGGGTGATGATTAAATCAAAAGGCACCTTGCAACTGGCCAAATGGGGGAAAATCAAAGAAATCCGGGTGCTGATCCAGAAGTTCTTGATTGACCAGACTGGTCTGGAACGTTGTTTCAATTTATTCCCAGTTTCAGACATCCACACCATTTACAGTGGAGTTAAAGACCAAATATTTTTACCTGGGGGCCTTATTCCTCTCACGCCTAGCATTTTCATCGTGACCCTCTCTTCATCCTAAAAATGTCAGTAGTCTTAAATTCCTCTTTGGACCTTTTTCAAAAGAACAAAAGGATCTTCTGGCAGAACTGCCGGGGGAGTAATAACGTAGTCAAGTCAGCGGAGAGCGGTTTTTTGTCCTTTTATTATTTTTTTTCAATATTACAAATTTAATTAACAAAATCCCTCTTCAAACCCTCCCCGCGAATGTTGAGTGTTCCCCCTTATGTGAAAAAAGTGTGGATGGTTAGCGTTTTCACCATAGGACCCTCAGAGCGAATATCGTTGATAAGAATACTGGAGGTGCCGCCGCTAGTAGTCCCGCTCCGTTGTCATCATCATCATCGTCATCTGGAACGGAAGAAAAGAATTTATGAGCGTGAGCAATTAATTTTCTTCATGACAAATGAATATAGGGAATATGTGTGATTTCGTGCTTTCCCGGAGTGTCTTCTGGGTGAAAATTTCTTTTGAGTTTTCAACCGTCAGTTCATTATTTCCTCCAGAGTTTCGTTGTGCAACTCGCGTCTTCTTCTGAGATCCTGATAGTTAATGGCGCAATCAATACGATTCATCCTGGAATCCAAGAGACTTGGATTCGAGGATCTTTGAAGACTAAAAGATTGAGATCCTTGAATATTCACAGATCCTTATCTAAATGGAAATATTGTCATTACGAAGTTAGGCTAAATTGTTATTATTTATATTGTTGTTTTTTTTTACAAATGCTGAAAATATTTTCTTCGAACTATGTTATTCGTCATATATACTTATATTCTCAAGGTATGTCATATTTATACCTTACTGGTAGTTTCCATTTATATTTGCTGCCATCTTGCAAGTGATTACGATAATATTTGAAAATTTGTAACTGTATTGGTTCTTACTGGTTCATACCGTTGAAATAAATAAATAAAAGACGATTCGCGAGTCGCATGTGGAACGGCTGGCGGAAGTGATAAACCGGACCCGTTTGAAAATCAGAGAAATTTTCATCCGGATATTGGGAATACTCGCAATTATGTCATGTCGTATTTTTTCTTTATCGAGCTTCTTTGATTGCAAGATTCGTTTATTTTAACGTGAGTGATCTCTAATTTCGTGAATGAACACTGTCTCGCTATTTTTTCCCGCGGAGCTAAGATCACTGCACAAATTGTCGGTTGGGGCTGAGGATTCTAATGCAAAGAGTGGGAAACGAGTTTTCATCCAGAATTTTTCCTTTTGAAGATCGATTGAACGAGTGTAAAAATTCGAACTGTCGCCATTTTGATAAATTAAATCTTCGATTATCACAATTTTGGCAGAAAAACAATTAATTCACCTTTAAATATTTTGATTTTGAAATTTCAGTTTCCTGTCATCAGGTTCCTTATAGGAAGTAGCGGTTTTGTATTCTACTCAAAGATGCTGTCCACTTACCAGAAAATGTGAACAGTTGGTAGTCGTTTCATCGGAATTGAAGCATATGGGGAGTCACGACTTGCGTCATCGTATAAGTGTTGGCAAAACCAATATCTTAGATCCTGTTTTGGTGGAGATTTTTCAAAAGGTAAGGTGCGTGGAGTTCGGAACATTGGGTTTTCAGAAGGTTCCCTGCCAGTATATCTGATTATTATCTCTTAGTTTACTGATTTTGGCTTCGGCTTATTATTTAAGGCGTAACTTTGTGGTACTCCATTATTAAATGAAAACAATGGTATAGTCCACGAAGCAATTTTATTTAACTTCCCGACCAAGGTTTCCACTTACGAGGTCATTATCAAGGCCTCGATAATGGTTTCGTAATCCGAAACCTTGGTCGTCAAGTTAAATAAAATTGTTTCGTGGAAATTACAGTTTCTTTAATTTAATTAGATTTTGGTTTCCCTAAATTCTGGTCCTTTTTTACTCTCGCCTGGGTTCGAAGGTCAAAATTAGAAATATGCATCTGTAATTATTTATCCCTCTCTCTCTCAGATTCTCTATCCATACGGACGTAATTATGCTCAACAGTCCAAGGGACACGCAGAAATTTCCACGAGAAAGAGTTTTTCGTGGACTAAGCTCGAACCTTCGGCCTGCGGAGACCACAATTCTACCCAGACTCCCTAATTCTTTTAGCAGTTTTAGTGGGATGTAAGGGAACTGGGGGTTTTTCCCTCGCGGTCTATCAAGGATGGCATTCTTGTAAATGAAAAGAAGGCTAAGAAGCTGCCACTAACCCAGAGGATAAATCCTAAGCCATGTGTTTGCCGTGGCGAGGCACGCAATTTAATGTGCCTAAGCAAAGTGAAGCCTAAACCTATTCCGAAGCCTTAACTTCTTCAAAAGAAGACTTAATTTCTTCCGAACATCACGGCTTTAAAATTCCTGGAAAGAACACATAGGTTTGGTTTCATGATGTCTGGTGAACGTTAACCGCGGGATGACGTAGTCTTTTCGTTAACTTGATTTTAACTGAGAGTGCCGGTTTTGTCTTTTACGCTAGCTGTCATTTATTTACCGTGAGCGTTATCAATCGGAGAACGTTTTAACTGCATTTTTTTATAGAGAAGTTATTTAACCAGTGATCATAATATCGGACCATATAAATTCAAGCAGGGGAATGTTTGAATGGAATCCGAGTCGACCAATGCGTTAGGCATCCTGGACCGAGATCAGTAATTTCATCCCCGCGTGGATGTTTTTGTTTCACCTTGCCAGTATCGCGGGCGCTGAATCTTTAAATAGTGTTTCAGGCTTTAGTTCGGATCGGGGAAGAGACGCTGTGTTTGCCTCATGCGAAGGCTAGGCAAATAACAGAAATCATTCTAATGCGGCCTAAACACGCTGCTACCCCATTTCCCCTCCTCCTTGGCCCTCGGAACGAAATCCCATCGGCAAACGTCATTAAATCTTTCTCCGTTTCAAAACCATTCGCAGGCCCCTGTCGAAGTCAAAGTCTATAAATAAACAAATAGCTAGTGCGACATTTATGAACATTTTTCCGAACCTATCGACTAATCTCAAGTGTGAAAAAAATTCTTTTCATTTGCAGCTGCTCAAGTTTACGCTGGCAATGTAATTACACGTTGCAATGACCAGTTATTTTAGAATTTCCACGACTGATAATTAGAACTTGAGATTTTGAATTGCGGGCATTATTCTTCGAGCGGCTTTGCCTGGCCTAGTGGGACTCCTTGGTGGTAGCAGTTTTCATGTAGTGACTAAGTATTGGCTTCTTAAGTCGTTGGACTGTGTTCAAAACTTGACGGATTTGGAGGTTGTGCGGAGAGCTATCATTTCTTTATTGAGTGCTGTTTAGAGCGGTGTTCTTCAACCAGTGATCGCTGGACCGGTGCCGGTCCACGGATATTTCCTGTCGGTCAGCGAATTATCTTATCCGAATCATGAAGGGGCTACGTTATAGCCTCTAAATAATACAGGGCGCACTAGCACAAAATAGTACTGCTAAAGCATTAGACTTCATATACATTATATTTTCAACAGTGGTTATTAAGTCTGTCTTAGCCGTCAGCTTAGTCAGACACAGTATTTTTCCTATGGTCGCCGGTCCGCAGATGTAGAAAAGGTCGAAGTGCGCTGGTGTAGAGATCACGCAAGTGTTTGTCCATCGGATTAAAATGAACAATGTGGATCCTTTCATCTGAATAAAATAAATACCGATGTCGCGCTCTCATCTTCCTTCATTCAACCCGCCAAAAATTCTTCCAATTTCATGAGGCACGAGTGAAATCAGTCATCGCTCGTCTCTTACAGCTGCGAAAAAATCCTGTGATGGGTAAAAATCAGGACGTTCGCGTTTTATCCGCTTCCCTCCAGAAGCGTTTGACATCACCGTCGTCATCGTTTCCGGTGAAAAAGAAATGCTCGAAGTGATGACGCGCAGGGATGTCTGGAAGAAGTGGACGACGACGTCGCGTCATCCTTCAAACCCCTTTTTATTACCCTGCCCCCCACCAGCTACCCGGTGGACACGCTATGGGAATTCATTTTGCACTGAAGTCGGGAATCTATCTGGGATTTAAGATCACCAGCGACGGAAGATTCAGAAAGGAAAATCAGCAGAGTAGCTCTACCAAATAATGCATTCTATCAGAAAATTCGACTAACAGCTGGTCACACAGGCTTGGAAGGAAGAAAGAAAACATGCTTATCGAGCCTGCTGTTGTATAAAAGTGTGTATTGAACGATTACTGAAAAAGACCGTAGAGAATAGGAGGTAAAAGAAACACGGTGCTATGGGTAGGACGATGGCTATATAATGAACCGAGTGAATCACCAATGAAGAAGTCCTACATTGGGTGGGGAGAAAAGATTTTTGATGAAAACTAAAAAGGAGAAGAAACAAGATTATTGGGCATATTATGTGAAATGTCAGCCTCGTGGAAACTCTTCTTCATCCACATATGCAGTAATCAATTCGAAGATTGGTTTGCTCCAGCTCTTCACTCCATTCTCTCTTCATTCACTCCTACATAATGCCCTGCTTCAACATCCCTCATAGTTTTCCAATTGTATTTTATGTTTGGTCCTCCGTTATTCTGCCCATTCTTTTATCTTCCTATTATTGTTGTCAGGAGGCTCTTCAGTCATGGCATGTGCCCCATGTGTTTGTCTCTTGTGCCTTGGAGCGTTTTCATTATAGATCCTTTGTCCCAAACTCCTCTTGGGACTCACTCATAAGTGATTGTATTCGTCCATTTGTTCGTATTGTTCTTAGGTAACACCATCTAAAAAATACGTATGAAAGGAAAAATCAATAGGAGGAGTTAACATGGTTCCATACCATGGCTAGTATCTTCATTGTCATTTAGTCGTTATGTCTTAAGACTGGTTGGCTGCAGGTGCAGTGCTTAACTCATCCCTGGCACATGCCCACTCCATTTGTCTAGATAGCTCTCCTGTTTCATCTCACGATTTAGCCAGTTTTAGGCCGTTGTAAAGGCCGTTTTACACGGGCCACAAAATTGTACAACTTCAAACAATGTTTTTCTCAATCGGGCGTGCAATCATTTTCGAATTAGAGCAGGGACTATTTTGCCATCTCGCGTTGGTGCATTCACGCATGTGTTCTTGCAATTCACGGCTTTACACGATGCAACTTGAAATACACGTTCGTACGTACATCGGATTGTGCAATTACGTGCCCCGTGTAAAACGGGCTTAACGGGTTCGGGCTGGAATACGTGGGGCAAATTGTGAGAGGTGGCAACATAAGGAGATACGAAGCAGTTAGCTGAGAGGGGAGTGGAGTTGGGAGCGGAGCAATCTTCGGATTTGACGGCTGCTGATTGTGACGAATCCCCGGGAAGGGAGATGTCTTCCGTCCCACTCGCCTCGTGCTCTTCTCGGGAAGGGGATTGCGCGCGTGGGCGAGAGAAAGAGCAGAGTGTGAAGGAAGGAGGAGAAAAAGGACGGCTTTCCAGTTTACTTATGCAATTGCTAAAAGGACCCGTTTGCCAGTCTCAAAAGTAACGTGACTCAGATTTTTCCACGGGGCCGCAACTCGCGCGAGATGTTCTATTCTTGCAGAGCGTCTTTCTCCTGTTTTCGCCGTTTTGAAACACCTCACTCCACTCCTACTCGTCCGCTGTATATCTCCCTCTCTCTCTCTCTGTCCGCCACCTCCTTCCCCCCACAACCCTTGCTACCTCCTCCGCTCCCTTCCCTCTTTCGTTTTGGTCGGGAGCAGAGGGAAAATGAGACGAATAAAACAGACGGGGAGGACGACGGGCCCGGGCGCGGCGACAAAACGGTACGGCGGACGCCGGGATCCCGATTTCGAGGCCCGCTCCGCTCACCACATATTTAGCATCGGCGCGGGAGCGGCAGCAGGTAGGCGGTCGGTCTGTCTATCCCTTTCTTCCCCTGGGGGAGCGGCAAAGCGGGTGCGAGACGCGACTGGGAGGAGGAGGGGACGGGCGGAAAAAAGAATCTCTCGGTCGCTAATTTTGAAAAGCTTGGCGACGCGGAAGGGAAGTGTAGGCAGCAGTCGGGGGACAGTAAGGGGAGGATGAGGGTGCTACATTTGGCCCCGCGGTTGGTTTCGTGTGCGGTGGTGGTGTCGGGATGGGGGGTGGGGGGGGGGGAGGAAGAGGTCGCGCGCGAGGGAGGAAATAATAGAATCCTTCTCGAAAAATCTAAATCGGAAAAAGTCCGCGGAAATCATTTCGCTCGCGCGTGTGGGAGTTCGCTGGATTCCGCCTACTTTGCGAAAACTCCCGCTAGCCAATCGGAAGGGTTGTTTATGATATGTTGATCACGAGCGAAGGTTTCCGGATTAAGGTAGTTGGAGCAATTTTTTATTCACCTATAATTTTATGAATTTGACTTCATTTTAAAGAAAAGAACTCCCATATTTCCATTTATATAAAGATACCAACCCCTTACCGAACTACTTTTCTAGCAATTTGCCTAAAAATATAAGCCGTGTTACATGGGACAGATTACAGCTATGCGCTCCAGAGGGAGAATACTGAAAAAATTAGGAACTTCTAATAACTATATTTCGTCAAAAATACTGTTTGTAGTTTGTATGTTTTCTCAACTATTTATAAAAATGAATGAATTCCTCATCACAGTAATGTTTACAGAATCGCAAAAAATCTATTGTGAAGGCGATTTCAGCGTACGGCGTGAAAAAATGAGTTATATTTATTTAATTGCTGAGAGTTTTTGTCATATGTAAGTATATTTTTGCACCAATAATATTACAAATATTTACTTCATACGTCTTAGAGACGCTGAAATTAAAAAAATAAAATTCAAATATGGTCTCCATTATGAATAGGGAACTATCTCGCTCAAACTACCTTAATTTTATGGAAATCATACACATCACTCAATAAATTTGTGCTTTGTTTTTTCCTCACTCTTCTATTTCCGACCATGGTCTAGACATTAAATGTCGTTATCAAGGATGATACACAAAGATGTAACCTTGGTAATGACATTTCATGTCGAAAGCATAGAAATACTAGTATATGGAAAGTACATAGTGCGAATTAATTGAGTGATGCATTGAGTACCTTTAGGTTTCATTATTAGATTTGCACGATAAATGAAACAACCATACGTGCCATGGTTTCAAGTTCAACTATGTGGAAGTTGAATTTCACAAATGAAAAAGTAACTTGATTTCCTTCCACAGATTTATTTTCCTGGTACGACATGTTTCGACACAGCGGTGTCGAAACATGTCATGCCTGATGATGACACCGCTGTGTCGAAACGTCGTACCAGGAAAATAAATCTGTGGAAGGAAACCAAGTTACTTTTTCATTTGTGAAACAACTCTGTTAATTCCACAGGATCAATTATTTTACCGACCCCCAGTTTCGACAATTCACCTTGAGAACCATTAAAATGCAATCTTGCTCAAAGAATCTAACAACTGAGTCACTTTCACTGGATTATTTTTTTTACCGAGCATTTGGTTCATTATTGCTATTATCGTAAAAATTCTGAAGGAAGTCAATATGCCAGTTGGTAACGTACATTTTACATCGCTCACAAAATGCAAATGATGGAATGAAAATATTAACGAAATAATTTAGGCGTAATATTGGCGTAGAGATGATATAAATTAGTTGAGAATATGTAGCACATAAACTAAAGGTTTATTTAAATCTGAACATTTTTTATTATTTTCTTTGTGACCGGTATTTCATCTTGTATTTGTATCGACTATTCAACTTGAGCATGACTTAAAGATAATCTAGAACTAATAATTGAACTAGTTATTATTAGTCAAAGTCTTTGGATTACATATTAATTTCACCTACGAAGACTTTCGACTATTTGATCTTGAGAATGACAAAACAGCCCAACTCCTAAGTTGAAAAGGCTGATAATTCTATGGGATCTACTAACTAGTTGGGTGTTTCACTCTTTGTGGCGGGAAGGATTGCACGCGTGAGGAGGTGACAAGGCGGCTTTCTTCCCCGGGCGACGTAGACTGTTTTATCGCTCTAAATTACACGGTGCTCAATTTGCTTTCAGCTTAATTTTCCCAAAAGACGGGTTTAGAGTGCCTTTTTCACTGCGAACTATAAGAGATCGTGGTGGCCGCCATTAAAACGATAAGTATGTAATTTGGCAAGTTGCTTAGTGTCTTGAATCGCGGCACAAAGCTTTTTCATGTCCTCTAACCTCTTCTATCAGCTAGTCTTGTATACCAGCTTACTCTTGAAATTCTAATTGCTCAATTAATGTACCTACGTGCTTAATGCACTAACGCACGCCGACTCAAATATAGTCCCTGAGAATCATGTAATGTTGTGCTCGTTCGTTGAAACTTCATCCCCTTCTCCACGCACTTGAAGTGGCCTACAGGGTCTCATTAAGATGTAGATCGACGTGCCTCGTGGATTCATTTAGTCCGAGCCTTATCTCTTCACTTTCTACGCCGCCTATTTTTAAACCTCTTGCGGCAAATCACGTCGCCTTTGATCAGCTTCCCTGGTTGTGTTTTATTTGCGCCGATTCGTACGGGCAAGTGTTTCATTCAGCGTCTCTCCTGAACTCTGTTTTCTTAATTTCTCCGTTGTTTCTTTTTCTTCTTAGTAAATAATTGAATCACTTGCACTGGGGAATCAAATACTGCGCAAACTGTGCTGACCCAATAAATGTGGCCAAAATTTCTCTCCTTATATGCAATCCACAGTCTTGTCGCGGCTACTTGTGGCAAGATTTTTTCTTTCCTGAAATGTATTGGAGCTTCATCTCTTCATTATACGGTAAATATCTTAGTCAATGCCCGTAAATAACCTTGAGTTTTTGTCCTCATTACGAGGAAATTCAGCGAGAAACCGGGCATGTCAATTGTTAAATAAATAATCGCTCGAATATGCTAAATTTAAAAACTCGTAGCGTGATTTCTTCAACAAAATGTGTACCTACTTCTAAGTTATACTGTAAAATTAAACGAGGCACAAAGAGCGTGCCTTATAGCTATTTCCGCTGGATACTTAATAACAGGCAGCACCGATGCCCTGTGTCTAGTCACTGGATTGCCGCCGTTGGAATACGTATTCTGCGAGATAGTGAAATACCAGAACGACGAACATATAACATACTTGGAAGCAGAAATTCCAGCAAAGAAAACGGAAATAGATAAAAAGGAGATTGCGACAAGAAGCGATAAAACAATGGCAGCAAGATTGGAGTAGAGGCGAAAAAGACTGTTTCACGTACACTATCTTTCCAATTATCGAAGAAAGAATGACACTAAAAATAAAATTTAGACCGAAAAATTTGACGGGGCACGGATACCATAACCCATATATTTTCAGATTTGGGAAAAGAGGACATGATTTCTGAGAAGAATGCTCGACCGAAGATAACATTACTCATAGACTACTCCATTGTCCAAAATACGATATAACCAGACTAAATATTTGGCTCAACCGTGAGTCCAACGAGGGCGACCCCCGAAAGTAAGTAGCTCAATGTCTGAAAAGCAACTGCTTGAGAAAATGTTTAGAAATATTTTTAGTAAACTTTAGTAATATAATTTATGTTAGAATCTGAAGAAACAAAGCAGGTAAAAAAAAGATCTTGGCTAAGAAAGAAGATCATTGGACAATAAATTAAGAGAGAAGATCCGGGCGAAGAAAGAAGATCCTAGGACAGTGGTTCTCAACCTTACTAATTTCGTGGCTCTTTAATACAGTTCTTCATGTTTTAGTGACCCCCCCTCCCCAAAAATATGGAAACCATCATATGACCATCGGAAATGTGTTTTCCGATGCTCCTGTGGTAGAATAAAGCGCGCATGCTCAAAATAACTTGTAGCATCCCACTAATTATGTAAATATTAAAAATCGATGCCAAATCACATCTTGATTTTATTGAAAACAATTTAACATTTCGTGAAGGAAATGAAAAAGAGGGGAGTTCATTTAAAGAAATTCCCAAAACTAACCTTTGTTAGTCTTCAATTAAGATTTTCCCATCGGTCAGAGCAGTTGTCCGGCCGGGGAAAACGGGAGAGAATTGGAAATGAAAGAGATGCAGACTTGACATCAGCTATCATTGCAGTTCTCACTTCTTTTCTGACTTGTATGATTGAATAAGTCTAATTTAACAGTTGAACGCTCTACGATCGGAAACCGCTGTAGGTGTACTTTTCTCGGTAAACGGTTAGTTGAAGATTTGAGCATTCTTTTCCTTGCTTAAATTCTTTCTGCTAAACTTAATATAGTGATATTAATTTTATTGGTTTTCATCACTTGCAGTTTGGATGTTATATTATTATGATGTTAAATTGATATACTAGTAGACCTGCTGCCTGATTTGCAGGCAGTCTCTGTCTGGTGTGCATGGTGTTTTTTCTTGCAGTGAACATGGTGTTTTTTCTTTTTTTGCACTATGCAAGTGGAAGCAGTGGGAAATGTGGCTAAATGAGTGTATATGTTTCCAAAAAATGAAAAAAACATTCAGAATAATTTTTCTTCCCCAAAACAGCAATTGCATTGTTTTAAGCCTTCCTATCCCATGCAAACTTGAGAGAGAAGTAAGGTGGCGCGATCGCCGGCGGGGCCCGGCATGCGTTGCAATGCCTCTTTATCTTTTTAAGTAGGCACACTTATACAAAACAGACACATTTATATGTTCAACATTAATGAAAGAAAATGATATTTTGTGTAATAAAATAGAGTTGAAAATTTTATTCGAGTGCTTTCGAGTATACAATATGTTTGGTCCTACCGCCCTCTGCAAAAACAAATTACTTTTTCGGCTGTCCCACTCATGAGCATGCAACATATAATTGACTGTGTGAAATGCATGGATTTTCCAGATTTAATCTACACACTTGAAGCGATTTACCTTGTGCATTGTTGATTGTCATTTAGAATTTTAGGCGAACGGGGAACTGTAGTCGTTTGCAAGCAAATGGCATGTCGGTGGGAATGATGGGAATACGTGGAATAAGCACATCTTCTCCTTTTGAATTGCAATTCAGAATTGTCGCTTCGATGACGTTTGGTATCAGTGAATTGACAGTGAGCCTGGTTCCATTGCACATTCGTGGTGCATTAATGTTGCACAAAAGAATTATTGGTGCGCCGAGTTTGAGTGACAATTTGTGCGGTGGTACACCAGAAAGATCCAATGAATTTCAAAACTCAATTGGATAGTTAAAAATCTCGTCTGCATTCAAGACGCTATCAATCGATTTGTAGGTGACAGACTCGCCCGAAATTCGTTCGTGGATGGCGTAGTTGATTGCATTGACGTCAGTGTTTTTTGCTACCAAAATAGCGCGTTCGCAAAGCCATCGGTGATTTTTGTAATTGGTGACAACTTGTGGAAAAACTTTCTGAAATGATTGTTCGATCGATGGAGCAATGATATAAAAGTTCAAAGGAATTGGAATATTTTTTGTGTCAGCATCAACTGGTAATTTTCCATTGCCGATGTCCAACAGCTGTTTTGAAAATATGGTTTACACATTGCGCTGATTTACGCGCATATTGGTCGTTAACGTGAGTTTCTGTAAATGTCTCCAAGGATGCGACCCTTTTAGGCAAGCGTTGTGTTCATCAGCTGGCAGTGTTGAATTTGGCATTACTGATCTGTCCCACTCGTGAGCATGCAACATATAATTGACCACGCGAAAATAATGGATTTTCCAGATTTAATCCTCGCATTTGAAGCGATCGACCCTTGTTGATGTCATTGAGAAGACAAGGCGAACGGGGAACTGTAGTCGTTTGACTACAACTATCAAATTAGTCACTGAACCTGGCCTTTAAAGGCTGGAGGAGTAAATAGCCATTCATAAAATCACTATTAAATGGGTATTAAAGCCCGGTTGCCAAGGAAATATCTACTGTTGAAAAGGAAGAAAAATTGATCAATTTCGAGATAAAAACGCAGTACCTGGACAAAAACGAAGCGTATAAGAAAATTGAATGAAAGAATTGAATACTACATTCTTTTATACGTTCTATGATGCAAATCTCCATCCAATACAGTGTAAGTAATGTAAAAAAGAAAATGAAGAAAAACCTTCACCGAATTCAATTCTTTTCTTATGGGTGTCAATGGTAACAATATTGGGGTAAAAACAACCCCAAACTTTGCCACCTACCAAACCAAATTTATTACCAAATCATACCGACAGAGAATCCACATTTAATGCACCAAACCTCATTTCTCTCAGCTCAAAACTTGAGAGAGGTATTAACCAAATGGATACAGAATGACTGACTGACTGACTCACACGCTACAAAATTAATATATATGAATTCCAGTTAAAAATTATCGATTTTGACACTCTTAAGGCGAAATATGGTGGAAGACTTACTTGTCGTGAAAATGAATTGGCTGTTTTTCGCGAAATAAAATTATTCACACTTCGATATTCGGCATACTTAGCCTTCATGGGGTGACTGAAAACTTTTCATGATTTAGTTCCTTTTATAACTTGGGATGAGTCAAGGGGGAGAGAAGTTGAAGTGAGAAGGAAATGAGGTTGAGGGAAGGGATTTGCCTTTACCTTTATTGGAATCACCTTTACCTATATTGCAATTGGATTTCACCTTTATTGAAATCCAGCCCCCTGTGCGGTATCGCTCAAGGGACCTAAATATAATCCTTGCATTTTTTAAAAGTTTTCCATCGAATCACATTTGAATCTGCTCACAACGGGATACTGTCACTGTCATTTGGCTTCCTCGGATTTGGTGTAGGTATGTTTGATTTGTCTGAAATTTTTCGTCACTTTTTCATGATGATATCGAAGCGATTACGGCAAAATTTTTGTGCTGTGGTTGTTGATTGCTGAATGAACTGGATAGATTTTGTTTTATTGTTGATACGCTGAATTCGAAGTAATCAATATTTCATTATCAGTAATATTGTATCCAGTGACCATTGTATCTACTTGTAATAATAGCCACGTTTGGCAGCAATACTTGCAGTAAATGTAATTTGAACGGTCATTAGCCAGGTTTGGCAACCATTTGTTGAGTATATTTTGAATGCCATTATTGAAAGGGAAAGAACACTTAGGTACCTTAGAAAGTTATGCATGAATCCGTGAAAGAGGGACGGTTAAAATCGTGTGGTTGATTTAGGAAAATTATTTTTTTAAATACTGACCAAATTAAACAGTGCGAATGGTGGCTTTAGTCCTATGTAAATGGGTTCTATTAATTGAAAACGCTTTGAGGAAGCTGCCACGATATAATTTGTCGCGGCTTCCATCGGATTGTCGTTATATATTCCTCAGATGATTTCCCTATGGACATTTTAAGTTCCAAGCTATGGTTGAGCTGTAAATTACCTTTTTAGAGTGTCTTATTCACCACTCTGGTTTCGGCGGTGGTGACAGAGTAGTAACATTGCGCAGTCACATAAACCACGTAAAGGATGTGATGCACAGAAAGGAATAAATTAATCTATTTCAAAATGTTTGGAACAGGATTTCTCAAACCGTATACGTTTTCGTGAATTGTATAGATAAATACTGGGAACGATTGTGTCTTTCTTTTTTTATATTTTATTCTGCTAATTAATAATAAGAACTAAGATATTACAATTTTCCACAGATAAAGTTTTAATCGACCCGGGTTTCGATGCACTGCATCATCATCATCATCATCATCATTTGATGCAGTGCATCGAAACCTGGCTCGATTAAAACTTTATCTGTGGAAAATGGAAATATCTTAGTTCTTATTATGTTCATATTCCACAACATCTCGCCTGATTCCTCCCTTTTTCTGCTAATTAACTCTTAAGGTTTCATATAAAATTTTCTATTCAAATTCAGGCTGAATGCTGTATTTTATGAAAGTCGTATTGCCGAACCGACATGCAGCTTTCTTGTTTGACCATATTTAAAAAAACTAGAGATGTCAGAGGGAAAATTTTCACGGTACCATGATGCAACATCAAGGAGCGAGTGAATCGGGAATACGTTACCAAAATAATCCAGTTAATGTAACTCAACCGAACGAATTTCGGGTGATAGCCATGTTGGGTGAATTTATTTTCATTGGGAAATCTTCTTCGGGAAAATTTGGACTTCCAAGCCGTGCGCTAGTATGGTATTTCCTACTTTATTCCATGATCCTGACGATGTATATTCGTGACGCCGAATGTCCGTACATATTGGTTTCAAGGCGAATGCACGTGTATTTAAGGCAGTTTGAGCGAAATATCACTTCACCTGGAAGTTGATGAATTCGCCTTCATTTTAAAGAAAAAACTCATCTTTCCAATTATATCCAAATACTAACCTCTTGCCGAATTATTTTTAGAGCAATTTGCTTAAAGATGCAAGCTGTTTAGCATGGATGTGAGCTCGGCCGACGTGGCTATTATTACAAGTGCCGTAATCGGATTAGATCAGATTACGGATGTGAGCTCAAGAGGGAGAATATAAAAAAATAGGAATTTATAACACCTAGATTTCGTAAAAAAACTAACGGTGTATAGTGAGTATGTTTTCTTAACTATTTATACGATATAATCAATTACTCACCGCAGTTATTTTTACAGAATCGCTAAAAACCATCTGTTGTGAAGGCGTTTTAACCATACGGTGTGAAAAAATGAGTCAAGCTAGAGACTTAATGAGGATATATTTATGTAATTACTGAGAATATTTGACATATATAACTATATTTTTGCACCATTAATATTACAATATTTACTTCCTACTTCTTACAGATGCTTAAATAAAAAAATAAAATTCGAATATGGTCTCCATTATGACTAAGGAAATATCCCTCTCAAACTCCTCAAACTACCTTTAAGAGTAACATTCAACTTAACGTATACCTTCGGTCGGAATAGAAATGAGCAAGGGTAAGTTTGTGAATCAGGGATCCTAATGTTTTCCACAATTGCGTGTTTGACCCAGAGACTCCGGGATTTATCTTTTTTTTCCAGGGTTACGCGCTAAATCTTGGAGTGGATCTTAATTTTTTCTAAAAATCCCCAGTTCACGTCCTCCCATCTGATTCCAAGGTCGGCAGAAGCCAGATTTGCGATCCCTGATTGACACCATAGCTGCTTTGGCAGCGGGTCAAGATCCCACTTAAGGTGGCAAGCCTGGGCGCCTCTTTGAATCAAGGACGGCGAACCTGCAGCACGTGCGCCACGGGTGCCACACCAGGGGGTAATTATGTGGGTATTCGTTAGAGAGAAAAAGTGTACGTTTATCAGCCATTATTTTCTCTGACACTTGGGTATTTGGGGAAGAGTCCACGCAACAAGTAATGTGCAACGGAAAGGGTGGGCGGATAAATGGATATCCACTTACGAGTAGGTTTATTTGGAGATGCAGGAAGAGATTGAAGAGCAAGCCTGTGTCGACATTAGCCAACTCTTCGACGAAAATTGCCTAACTCTCCGCTGTTTTCCGTCCAATCGGACGAGTGGGGTACTTCACTGTTAGTCTTCCGCGCTTATAATCGACTGAGGGTTCGGGATTACGGAAAATAATCTTCACTCCAACTGCTCTTCGAGCCCGAACCCTCGAGGTGGGAAGTTAATACTTTAGCCACTGCACCCTGACTCTTTTACTTTTTCTTTAACATTCCGGTGTGGATGAATAAACACCTGACCGAATCTTTCGCCAATAAGCTTTTATAAAGAATGAATAGATCGATATTCACCTTGTTTTTGAAGAGTGGTGTTCATCTTATTTGCATGCTAATAAACTGCCAACCGCTTAAGGTACTTTGAGCGAGATAGTTCCCTAGTCATAATGGAGACCATATTTGAATTTTATTTTTTAATTTCAGTGTCTGAAAGAAGTTATTGATGGCGCATACATACAGTAATATGTATGACAAAAATTCTCAGCAGTTAAATACATATATCTACATAAGTCTCTAACTTGAATCATTTTTTCACGACGTACGGTGATATCGCCTTCAAATTAGGTTTTTTTTTAAGATTCTGTAAAAGTTGCTGCGGTGAGTAATTGATTATTTTTTATAAATAGTTGAGAAAACATACAAACTACACACCGTTAGTTTTTTGACGAAATATAGGTGTTAGAAGTTCTTAATTTTTCCAATATTCTCCCTCTGGAGCGCGCAGCCGTAATCTATCCCATGTAAAACGGCTTACATTTTTTAAGCAAATTCCTCGATGGTGTTTTTTCTTTATAATTAGGTCTAATTCATCAAATTTTAGGTGAAGTGATATATCACTCAAACTACCTGAACTTGTGCATGAAAAGGCTTGCGCTTATCATTGCATCAGTTCATTGATGCTGGGAATCGGGCGGGCGAGGATTTTAGTCCACGCCGATTGCAAAATGTTCCAATCTTGGGGCTGGTTTATTTTTCTCTGTGGTTTCGATCCCTATCTTGGTGGCGCGGGAAGAGGACCTCAAGGGCAACTGTTTGTCCGTGGGATGTGACGTTATGATAACGCGGTTCTTGGATACTTGTGGCAGGCTTTTCGTCTTGTGGCAGAGCTCTGAAGGAGCTACGGTTCGTCAAGCGTATTGTGGGAAGATTTTCGGATGAAAAAGTAAAAGAGAGGTGCTATTTCGCACTCGTCCGGCCACACCTTGAATATGCAGCGAGCATATGGGATCCGGTGCAGAAAGACTTAATCCGGGAACTTAATAAAATACAGAGGAAAGCTGCGCGATTCGTCAAAAACTGCTACGGGCGTACAGACAGCGTTACGCAGATGTTAAACGAATTAGGCTGGGAGCCGCTAGAGACTTGGAGGCTGCGCGCTAGGCTTAGATTGCTTTCAGCAATTGAAAATAGATTTCTTTCAGAGTGACAAGGAGAACATCATAGTAGAACCCCACTATATTTCTAGGTCCGACGGAAACGATAAATTAAGAGAGATATTTTGCCGAACGGATAGGTATGGGAATTCGTTTTTACCACGAACAATAAGGGACTTAAATAAATGCTAGGCGTAATTTCATTAGAGCGTTTCCTTTTTATATGTAAACGGCTGGTGTCCTAACACCCCCCGCCACACGCCTATTGAGGCGGCTTGCGGGGTAGTATGTAGATGTAGATGTAGATACCTGTTATACGAAGCTGGTTGTAATTTCACGAGGAAATGCGTGAATATACGCATTTTAATTAGACTTCTTACTTAATAGCGGGAACGCATGCTACTAAATTAACGGGTTATTGTTTTAGCATGTGGGTTAATTCGTACGATTTCCCGTGTATTTACCATGGGATGAGGAAGGAGCGATTGTTTACGTATTTACTTGCTAAGTTACATGCCTATTTTGAAATGGCCTCAAAAATAGGCGGCAAGATCTCTACTGAGTGAAATTAAATCCGCTAACATCTTGAACGATAGAAGCTACATCGTTTTTCGTTCGCCTCTCGCAGATTCCGCCAAAAGAATCGCAGATTAATTTGACAGGTGTTGGGGCTGTTATTCCTTTATGCAGCCTTGTATGCATGTGTTCAGGGTGAAAGGACTATATATATTTATTTTCTTTTGCCCGTCGTGGTGCCCTAAGAAGTTTTCTACAATAACCCAGTCTGTCTCCCGTATGTGGGAGACAAGCTGAGCTTTATAGAAAACACTCCGAGACCAACATGGGCGAAATAGTGTAAGATATGGAAAATCTGGGGCGCCATCGTGTATTTTTATAACGCATGTGCTCTATTTGTCAAATGTTTTTATGAAGCCCATTGTATAAGTTACTAAGTTGATCCTGCTCAAGACCCGGTATACTTGACAGCGCTTGATTCCCAGGACGGAGAATATAATGATAGGAGCCGTCCTCCTAGCAGCGCTGACACTAGGTATCATTTAAGTTGTGCAAGCGCGGAGTATTAGCATGTCCAGTAAATTATATCTTAAGATGGCATGGTGTGTGTAATAGTTAACTCGTAGCGTCTGTAAATTGGAACTTGGCCCTACTTGGAACGAGCGCCAAACTATGACTGTGAAGTGGGTTAAGGTTGGTGTGGTGGATGGAGATCTGGCTTCCCAGCTCGAAGGGCTTCTGGGATATTATCTAGAATCCTCGGATCGAATAGAATCTAGTTTAATGCAATTCAAGCACAATAGTGATGGACAGACGACGCATAAGTTCAGTACTTAAGAGCGTTTGGCTTCTGACCGGGGTCTAAGTCAAATTCGCGGAATCCTCTTGGGACATGCCCAGACTAAAAAGCGAATCGTCTAAGCCATGATTGCAGGTGACTTTCGTCTGGTTAAGTTCGTGTTATGGATACCAGTGGTTATTAAATGAAAGAAGTAGCGGAGATATTCCATATCGTACTCGTGCTGTTCATACTTGGTGACATAATGTGCTTTTAACGATTTACTGGCAGTAAATAATAATTATGACAGGAACGCGGCAACGTCTTGTGAATTATAGACAATAAAGACAAAAGAGTATCAGTTATTTATCTCGTTGGCTTTCACCATCCGTAAACTCAGAAGTATCTTCCATCCCTCCCATCTACGATTGAAGTTGGCCAAGCCCCCTCCCACAAAAAGTACTCGACGTCATTTACATCTGCGATCTCCGAATTGCTGTAAGGGTGTGTGGAGGAGGGTGTTCGAGCATTAGACCTATTTTATGCGGAAGAGCTCGTCAAATAAATGACTAAATAAAAGTACATGCTTCTATCTACAATCCATTAATGCCTAAGTTCGGATTCGATATGGTCGGAACTGGTGGAGAGGTCTGTTGGCGACCTTCACATCTGCTGGCGACATTGCCTGTGAGTCGTATTTTACGGCATGTTCATCTCTGCCATTGGAGTGGGATAGTCGAATTATTTTTCTGATGTCTAAGGTAAAATTGGGCCCGTTGTACTTTTTTAAATTAATGAACGTTCGTGGGGTTTATTCAAGAAGGCCTAAAAAGACTGAATCTCGACTCTGGCGAAGTTCTGACGTCTTTATATCGACAATTAATTCATCGTTTTTCTAAATTGAGATTTTAAGAGGATACTGCGTGAAAAAGTCGTAGTTGGATCTTCTACCATAAGTGAATTCTTCACTTCATTCACGAATACAGTAGATGAGCCCAGCTAGTGATAATCAGTTTAAATATTGGGAGGCAGCCATCCGTTTGATTGGTAAACGAAAATAAGAACACGCCAGGTTACCAGCCACTCGTAATGAGTTTCCACGTCATCAACCAAGGCTTGGTTTAGGTAACACCCGCCTCCGTTGTATCGCTGAGGCGGATTTGGCGTTTGTGACGTAGTTAATTGGGCGATTGACTAACTATTTGGGTTTTTTTGTTTTTCAAGCTCCATCTGATGCAGAAAATAAGTAAAAAATTACTTACTAGCACATTGTTGAAGTTTGGCAAAAGTCCTTCCGGAATGAGGCCAGAATAGGTTAAAAAATTCAAGGTGTGAGGGTAATATTGCTGTTCCTTTGCACGCCATAATCAAGTTAAAATTTACATATTGGGTGCATGACGAGGGTGAAATTCTTTGGTTTCAACGGAATAACCCTAAAAGGAATCTTCCTCCTTGGTATTGTATTAGTAGGTATGCTCGATCAAGCGATCCATTTTAGAGCATTAAAAGTCAACGTTAGTCGAAAGCCATGCGGAATGAACTTTGATCTTTGTTTCCGCCTGCCCTTCAATTTTTTAACTAAATAACATAATAATGAATCAAATAAATAATAAACTTTACAATTTATAGCATATTTATCAATAGAATATTTTCTCAAAATAAATGGTATTTCTGAGGGAGTAGCTCGCAAGAAAAATGGCAAGCCAATGGGTTAAGCAGTCACGTGAATTTTGCGTCTCTGCGTTTGCTGAAAAAAAGTGAACCCCACGCTCTCGAGCAGCGAATCGAAACGAGTCGTTGCGCGTGGACTTCAACGCTCACTCTCCAGACCGTTCTTCTGGGCGTTTTACACAGAGTTTATCCTTAATGAGTCTAATGCGTGAATAGATGGGCAGGCAAAATTACGATGCGCTGGAATCCGTCCAAGATAATAGCATAGTTTAAATATATTGATTTGGCTTCTAGAGAAATGAAAAGAATAGAATATTTTCACAATCGTATGATTTAAACAAATGCCGCCATCTTGGATTCTTCGCTCACGTGATTTCCTTCCCCAAACGGCATTGGACGCGTGTACTGATTGGCTGTACTTCTAATTGTCAACTGCGCTATTATTTTGGACGGACTATACGCAGAGGATTTCTTTCGTAATTGCGCGAACGCATGAATGACTCGAAAAAAATATCCACTGCGCTAATTCAACACATTCACTCTCGCAGTTTAGATCCCAAATTGACATCTTCGCCTATTTTTTCTCATCTAGTCTTCAGCTACTATAGGCATTTGCAACCACTGCTGCTGAAGCCGTTATTACTGTTGCTTCATAAACATATATCCATTTCTCTTTTGAAATTGGATCTCTTTTACTGGAAAAAATATTTCACGTATGATCACAGTATCCTGATAAAACAAATTCTTCATGCACCACCATTTCATTGATTATGTAAATGTGCCAAAGTCACCACGAAAAATTTTTACTTTTGGAATGGTCCTCCGAATCATACGGATTACGGATTACCGTCCGAATTAAGCTATCTAGGCACCCTCTTCCTTCGTGAATATCGTATATGTGGAAATAGAACATTCCATGGATAGAAATTAAAATAAATGCTTATTCACAAGCAACTTGTTAAGCTGATAGCATACATAATACGAAAGAAACTTAGTCGATTTGATAGGTATTCTATGAAATAAACCGGTTTCATTTAGTAGTCTGCGTCAGATGATTCCTAATTTTTTTGCCGGTGAACCTCCACAGAGAAATGTTACCAGTGGTATCCCAGCAGAGTATTTAGGAGGTTTGGTTTAATTTAAATATCTGTTCACGACTTTATCGAATATTTTCCACAGAATTTTCACAATGCTTTGCCGGAACTGTAACCAGCGTCATAAAGTTATGTAAAATAATAAAAAAAAGAAGTTTTTTGAACGTTTTAAATTTTAAATTAATATTATATTTTAAAATATTATGTTATGTTATATTATGTATATATTGTATGTATCATTTATAATATATTTTATATTGTAATATTTAATATATGGGTATTTATAACATATATATAATATTCATTATTACATATTATTGCATTGTCATCCAGTTCTAATCTATGTTTAAAGTTTCAAGTCTTTAGCTGATCGGGAAGTTAGTTTAATATCGATTGTAAAATTAGTACCGAACAGACAGACAAGAACTCAACCTAATAAAATCGTTTTAAAAACCCAGAACTCCCAGTTAGCGTGGAGTTAACGAAAAGACTACATCAATTTTCGGTTAACGTTAACCAGACATTATAAAAAAGGGCCTGAGTGTCTATAACGAAACTTAACGATCGTTAAATTTGGAGTGTTAATTGTTGTCCTGTTGCCATTTCGCAACTCGCCGACTCCGACTTGGGGAACCTGTCATTGCTTAAAACCGGGTTCGAGTGTCTATAACGAAACTTAACGATCTTTAAATTTGGAGCGTTAATTGTCGCCCTGTTGCCATTTCGCAACTCGCCGACTCCGACTTGGAGAACCGGTCATTGTTTAAAACCGGGTATGAGTGTCTATAACGAAACTTAACGATCGTTAAATTTGGAGCGTTAATTGTCGCCCGGTTGGCACTTCGCAACTCGCCGACTCTGGCTTAGGGAACCGGCCATTGTTTACGGTGCAAAGGTGGCAGCTTTGGACGCCACACCACTCGTTGACCATCGATCGCAGATTGATTTGTTCCGCGCACTCCTTCTTACCATCGTCGTCGTCGTCATCGTCGTCATCATCGTGCTTGGCCTTTCCGCTTCCGTCGTCGTCGTTGTCATCGTCGTCGTCATCGTCGGCGGCCGCCACCGGTTTCTTCGCCTTGCCCGCCTGGGCGCTCACGATGAGGAAGCCCATGAGGATCGCGAGCCACAGCCGCATGTTTGCCCGGGTAGGTTTGTCTCAGCGGGGGTGCGAAAGACGAGATGCGACGAGTGTGCAGGGGTGACACAAAAAACTGCTTCGCGGAGCGGCTGTCGAGGAAGTGGAGAGAGAGAGAAGAATGGTTTATTAGCGGGTGTGGAGGGGGGACTAGGAGAGAGGGTGGAGACCATATGCCCGGCGTCTACCCTCACTAGTGGTGGTTAAATTTATAATTAACTGAAATGTACATGCAGCTCCGTGAGTGAAGAGTTGCGACCCCATCTCCAGTGGACAAAAATTCTTGAAATGACATCCTCTATCCCCTCCAAAAATCACGAATATTCCACCTGGTAACGCCCTGTTTGTTGAAATTAATTTGTACGCTATACCCTCAGATACTCAAGACTACTGCTACGCTTCCTCCACAAAAATCTAAAACAAATATTTTGTAAAAAGTAAGTCAAAAAGTCTGCAAAAAAATATTTTGTAAGTTTAGATAGACCCTTAAGCGTTTTTGCCGCTTGTTCCAGCGTCCCAACGCTGCATCCTGACTGTAATATAAGTAATAGGCTCCAGACTTGAAAAGTTATCCTATTTCTCGGCTAGTAACTCCCTCGAATATTTTTGCTGTTAGTAATTCCTCATAATTTTGCATGAAGAGAATCCCCTCTTCATCGAAAAAATTCTTCGTGCAGCTGAACGTGCAGAAAAATGTAAACTCATAAATGTTGTAAGGTCGCGATGGTCAAGTCTGTCTCACGACGTGGAAACAATGAAATCATCGCAAATTACTCACGTCGTCGTTGCCATGATTTCTCTGCGCCTGCCGCCTTATAAAAAAATCCGTACCCATGATAACAATTTTACCGGTATAGCTAATAGGGGATATGTATAGGAGTCCCTACCCCTATTTAAATACGACCTCTGTTTAATAATTATTGTGCGCAAATGGGGCAGTATAAATAGAGGCATGGGATGACTAGGGTGGTGGAGAGAAGTGAGAGGCGAAGTAAATAGTTGCTCGGAAAACAATGTCCGACGTTGGCCATGCGTTCTTTTGGCGATGCCTTAATTTCTCGGAAACAGTAGGCTTCCCGAACTTTTATTCGCACAGGTCGGAAAATATTTATACATTCGTGCTGGGTTGACATATTTAGTACATAATTTTAATGCATAATTTATAACGAATGCGCCAGCGTATAAATTTCGCGGATGAACTCCGATCGTCAGATATCTATTTTTCGACTTATTTCACTGTTCTTTCTGACATTCATAGACATTTACTCGTTTTGTAACATTGGCGCAAATAAGCTAAACTTGTCATATGTTGCAATTATCGCTAGATGTCATTAATATCTTTTATTATTATTACATGATAAATAGGAATTTCTCTATGTTGTAATGGAATTTTTTTGTGGCCGCTGACGGTTTGAACGCCTTGGGCTATTTAACCTCTTAAAACTTCTTGGTCAATTTAGGTACGGGTACTTCTTACACGTTCACTGATACCATCGTAAACATCATTGAGGTGATTATATAGTTTTGAATTGTGTAATATTTAAAAAATACAGTCCTATCTCATCAGAAAAACATATGTGTTTGCGAGTTCGGAGTTAATTTGTACATCATAATTAAATCATCTTACCGTTGTCTTCTCTGTCTGCCTTAAAATTCTCGTGTTGATAATTTTCTTCGGTTGAAAAGAAAAGTTGTCGTGCCCTAAATAAAAAGACGACTTATATGATCATTCCGGGACAACACGAGACATCACAAATTAATTGAGATACTTTTCAGTACTTAGATGGCCTTAAGTACTCAATTAATCCCCTGGTATTTCACTTCAATAAGGTAGAGAAAGCATCTCCTGCGCTTAATTATTTATACGGATATTGAAATTTTGAAGTTTAAGCCGGCGTATCCGCGCTGAAATCTCGAGATTGTATTAGATAGAAAAATATTTCAAAATACGGCGGAAAAATAAAAAAAAATCTGCATTCGTTAGTTGCGGAGTGAAATAATTGAGATACGTTCCTACTGTAGGATGATGATCCAATATAAGTTTTCTTCAACAGAAAAAAATAGAGAGTGTAAAATTTACAATTAAAACGTGCGAGAGGTATTCAACTCAAGGAAGAAATACATTTGTATGCTGGAGAAAGGGATTATTGGCAGTGGCTTAACTTGTGGCTATACAATGGCTGCACAGCGCTCACACTATAAACAAATTGCCGTGAAATAGAAAAAAACGAGGCTCACTCCGCGTGAGATCTGTTGAACATAAGGAGTGTATCGGAGCGGGGAATCCTAAACTCTTCCATGTGCTTCGCGCCTTGGATTTAATTATAGAATTTAGTTCCTCTGCCGATGTCTCTTCCTCACTGCCTTCCAAATTAGTTTCAGGCCGACGCGATCACCAAATCACCGTTAAAATTAATTAATTTCTGAGTTATTGGCGCGCGGAGAAGGAAGGCATAGAAGTTGATAAAACTCCAATCAGTTGTTATTTTTTTTATTTACCGTGATTTTCGCACCTCTGTTTTTTTGTTTTACACACTTCACTTTTCATTTGTTGTCGGGCAAACCGCGGATTCGAACCGGGGGCACGAAAGTGTGAGAAAGAAAGAAAGAAAAACTCACCGGCTCTAATTAAAAATCCAAGTTGCTTTCTTGCGTAGCACCGGAAACAAGACTGGTGGCCAATCTCAGTTCCCAGCTTTACATATCCACCCCACCACGCATGCGCCCGGGGGTTGTTCCTTCATTGGATGCCGAGAATCTATTTTTTTAAAAGGAGTAGGTCGGAAACAGGCGCGTTGCGCACACTCGAGGAGGAATTCTTTTAATGTTCACCTCCCAGCTTTTGTCACAACTATGATCTAAATGAATGCCTTGCGGTTAGCGGAATGTAATTTTATTCCAAGGTTATTTCTTCACAAATCGACATCACACCCTACAAGCCGTCGCGACGCGTCGCACAGAGGGCTGGAATCTAAAAAAGCTGGCCAAATTTCAAAAAGTGCTTTTTTCCAGTCTGGAAGTTGAAACTTTGCATGGTCACTCCCAATTGACTGTTGCATGTGATGTCACCTTTCATTTTCCATAGTTTTCCTTGGTAACAATTTGCAGCGGCTCAAAATTCAACAATTTTCGTGAAAAACTCCCGCCTTCGATTTTCTATGAAATCCTCCGATTTAAAACTATTACAGAACCCCTTGAAATTAGTATATAGAGTAAAAATCAGTTTTATTCTATTACACAACTCATTTTATTTAATTAAATGCAAGTAGTATGTCATTTGCAGTATATTTGAATTTTATGTAAAACAAAATGACGGACAATGTTTTGAACCTATTTTTTTAAGTAAATTCATTAAAATAGTTGAGTTATACATCGATATACACTGAGGTATTCATACGAAATATTGTTCAAAGCTTTTAAAATGTGATAGCTTGACGCTTCGATTTAAATTTTGACATAACTCTTTTATGTGACTTCGGAGTCGATCTATTGTGTGATGACAACAAAAGCATTTTGCAAACTCTGACATACGAAGGTCGATCAGGCCATTACCCATAAATTAGGTACTTAGATTGTCGAATACATAGGCTTCAAACGACATTTTTCCGTGAGGGGTTGCAGACTTATAGCTACCGTTAAGACTTAATAATTAGGTTGTTCGTTTGGTAGTAGAGTTAGTTAATTTTTCTCATTCGAGCTTTTTAATCACATAGTATTCAGCAGGTACCTACTTAAAGCACATCTCGTGTGCTTGTTCTTCTTTAGGAATTCTCATATCTCTATGCTTGTATGTATTTACTCCACCCGGTACAAATCCTTATAATCATTATACTCTTGTTTACTATAACTCTTGTAGCGTCTAGTGTAGGGAATTTGTTTTGCGAATTCACCCCCTGCCATACACATTTGATGTACCTTGTGGGTTACCATGGTAAGGATAGTAGATTAGACCTCTATGCGGCACTATTGTAATTTTAGTCTCTCTTATATTACCGCCTAAGATAATATAAGATCGCCTAAGGAATGGATTGTCATTTTAGAATAACGTGGAGTGTCACAAAGACTCCGGGGCTAGGAACTAATATCATCATTTCTTACAGTGGCTACTTTTCCTTGCCCTCCTCTGAATTCCTTTATTAATTACTCTAAAGGGTGATCGCATAAAACCGCATTTAAATTCTGCTTGAAATCAAGAAACCACGCCCGAACTCTGTGAGGGTCTTTGTTAAAAATAATATATAAATTGGAAGCATTTCAAAGCAGCGCTTAGGGGCTATTGCCAATTCTCCCAGCGTCCAAGAGTTTCCGCCGAAAGAATATTTCAATAAATGTTTGTCTTGAGATAAATACGAGAAGGAAGCGCGTGATGTTGCGAGATAATGGGATGCCAAATTAAAATATCGACTCACTCAGGAGGGCTCGTTTTAAGTTTTTTTTCTGCGAAAAAGTAGATAAACACTACGCAGTACAGGGATTTCTAGCCTGTATAGGAAGGTGGCACATAATTTAAGGTATCTCTCCTTGTTGGATAGTCGAAAAAAGAGGACATATTGTTCTGTTCCAACTTGATCCTTCGCAGCATTTCTTTTTTCGATTGATTGTTTAAATATGTCTGATTTTACCGCCTTTTTAAACTTTCGGATACCATTTAATGTCTATCCGTGTTGTCATCAGGTGTACAAGAGCTTATCTTGCTCCATTAAAGAATGAAGAAACTTCAAATAGTGTATCCACACTATTATTCACACTACCGACCCAAGTTTCAACAGATAAAAGTAATTTCCATGGTCATTGACCTTGAAAATAACATCCGTTGAAACTTGGGTCAGTAATGTGAATAAAAGTGTGGATAAATATTATTTGAAGTTTCTTCTTTCTTTAAGAATGAAATAGTTCCAGAAGGTCAAGCCTAAAACTATTTGTTTATCTTGCTCTAACTTGTTTTTTGATGCCTATTATTTTCCATAAGTTACTTTTTGTCGTGATTTCAAGCAGGCTTCAGACAGGCATTAGGCAGGTTTTTAGTTTGACTTTATTAAAGTTCTAATTGATATTGCAATTAATTTTAATAGAAAAACTGCGTTAAAACTTACATTATAGTAAAGGGGAGCCAAATAATTTGAAGAAATTGAAATACCTCATAAACTCTACAAACAAGTTTGGTTTGTTTATTAGTTTGATCGTGATCTACACGAAGTATTTTAGTTTCTCCTAGTGAGCAGACTTACTAATTAACGCTCAAATATGTCAGGTTTCATGGAATCGATAAGAATTAGCCGTGAAATGAATAATAATTGAGATAGAATGTGTAGGAAGGTTTGTTGAGCTTAGCTTTGATGCTTCGGTATTTTTCAGTGGTGATGACATTTTCGATACGTGTATCGGTAATGTCGAGTGAATGTAACATCTACACAAAGGAAAAGATTTCTCTTGACCTTCGTCCATAAATTACGCATTAGCGCCTCAGGCCGGAAGGAAAGGCGTTGGGATAGGTGTGGGAGGTTGGATCGAAGGGATGAGAGAAGACCAGCGTCGGCATCACCCTGCTTTTGGTGAAAGACGACCAGGGGACCAAGGTTTAACATCCAATCCTACTGACAGCGCATTGTACTTCTCATTACGCCGTAGTGGGGATAGTTTTACTAAGGAAAGTTGTCGAAATTGAACCGGGCCCTTTGTAAGAAGCCAGTACTTTATTAACCCTGCTAATCTGACCCACTACTGTACCTCTCTTTCATCAAATGACTGCAAGAGGTCTCGCTTATGCAAATTATGGCGGGGAAGGGGCCAAACATTATCCTAGATTACTTTTATGTGACTCATGAACAGTCTTAATCCGTGGAATAGAATGTAATAGCGTAAAAGCATGCTACTGCATATTAGATACTCCATATTTCTTTTTTACATATTCCGCATGTAGGGGTAATTCCCTTAGGATAAAATCTTTAAATCACTAATTCGTGTTCCTTGAGAACATGAAGGCTCAACTGAGCCTCGAATTACCGAAAATTCAAATAGTGTCTGTTTCCCGCCAATGCCTTCGTCCTCTCTCCTGTTATAAACATCTCCCCCACTCTTCCTCATCCACACCTCTTCCCTTCCCTCCTTCTATTCCCCCCTTCCCCCTGCCCGCCTCACCCCCCTCCACTAACAGAGCCACGAAACTGAGAGCTGAGTTTAAGATTTTCCGTTTTTCTGATCGGTCGGGGTTTGTTGGTCTTTCTACACCTTTTCTTTTCTTAGAGTTCAATTGATGTTTTTTTTTCAGGTTAATTTCTTTGGCCTCTCTTATCGGTCGTACTGCTAGGGCTGACTTTCCAGGTTAACGCAGACTGATGTGCTTCTGGTGTTCATTGATTCTGTTTTCTAGTTTCTGCTAGTGCTGGGAAAATAAAGTTTCTTTATTCGTGGAAGTTTAGCACCGTAGATAAATGCTTTTTTTGCAAATAAAAAACTATTTTCTCATCTTTTGAGTTCACTTTTACACTGAAATGCAAATTTTCATGACTGAAATATACAGTTTCTATTTTAAGTTATGCGATGTTTTTTATATCAAATTTTGGGAAATTAGCGTGGTTCAATACTATTGACGATGATTTGACACTGTCCTTTATGGGTGGCTAAAGATGCATGATGTGACGAAATTTCAATTTCGGGATGGGATTCATCATTCATACAGAAACGGACCAAGTGTAGAATCACTTCAATGCACTGTAACATATACGATAATGTATTCATTATTGGACCTATACGATGTCAGAAAGCAATATTAAGTAACTGTCAATCTTTAGTTAAGTCATAAACAATCTTTTGTAATAATCGCAATTTACGTAGTAACTGAACGAAATATGAGCGCCAATTATCAATTTGACATTTCACAGAGGAAACGGTGCCTGGCTTTATACTGTGGAAGTGGTCACTCCCGGAGGAAATGAAAGACAACTTTGTGAATTCCACTTCAAGAATCTATTGAAAAGACCCGAATTTCAATGTTTTTTGTCATCTTCACCTGAATATGACATGAAGTGTGGAAACCGGGGTCCTTTCAATAAATCCTTTTAGTGGAGTTCGCAAAGCTATTTAACATTTCCCTTTTTTCAGTCGCTCGAAAAAATAGTACTTTAATGAATGAGGTTTGAGTGGAATATTTGTTTATTTAACAAATAAGTGAAAAAACATGAGTTTTTGGGGAATATCAGTGGCAGCTTTTGTGGCAGTGAAAATCAGTGGCAGGGAAGGAAATGGTAGTTTTTATGAATGACGGTTGTAGATATGAAGAAAAATTACAAAATAAGCCAAAATGCGAAAAAATATATTTAATTTCTTATTATTAATTGAAAAAACGACTCATTTTAACATTGTTAATAAAGTATAATTTATATGTTTTAAATGTCTTCGCTTTTGTTAAGATGCTTACAATAGTGGATAATGAGTTTGATAAATTTTTTCTCGAAATTTTTAATAGCTTTTGCACAATTGAGGGCCTGAGAGTCTAAGTAATACAAGTGACAAACATCGTCCAGTGACACCTGTATACTTTACTCCGGTAATAAATGGTCAAAAGGGCAACGGCCTGCCATGATGGAAACACCGGTTCCCGATCAGTCACCGAAGTTACGCATCGATGGGCTCGGCTCGAGTTTGGAGGGGTGATCCTCCAATTCGTCCGAGTGCTGTTGCCCCTGCCTGCACGTGGCAGACAGTATGTGCGAAATGACCTTAGCCGTCGAAGCACGTTAAACAAAATTACTACTACTTACAAATGATTCAAAGCAGAGTTAGCTTAAGTGTTCGGCGGCTAGGTCGTAGCACCATACCTTCGAGCACTTGTATTCCTTTTCCTGTAGCTAACTTGACTTGCGGATAAAACAGACACATTTTAATAAATAAATTGTTTAAAATCGGTAGCAAAGCAAACGAATGATTTTTCGTTAGTAAAAGGTTAAATAAATCTTTTGTTATTCATTCTATCGGAACGGCAATAAGTGAATGTGTTAGCTGGTATTTTTACCCGTATTAAAAAAAGATCTACGACCAATAGAAGCTGAGTTAGAGTTTTTAAAATCATAGTGGGTGTACTTATAGACTATAAGAACTAATTTTTACAGGAATCGATAGTGAAATGTTCATACTGTTTGATGAAAAAGTTCTCAACTTGACAGTTTAAAAATTGGTGAGAGATGGGTAAAGTTGAAGTTAGAGCGATAGATAGAGCAGCAGAAGTTGGAGCTAGAACACAGGTAGAGCAAAATAATTTTGTTAAATTAATTGTTTATGACGGAAAATACCAAATGAAATGGCGCTATACAAGGTCTGTCCGGTAAGGCTAATGTTTTTTTTACCGCGCTTCTACTGGTCGTATCACGTGCGGATTGGTTGGGTTAGATCACAGATATATATACATAGGTGTATATATCTGTGGGTTAGATGGGGGAAGGCTTTAGCTATCCAATGCTGCCAATTTTAATGTGCTCAAAGCTATGAAAGTGTCTACATCGTTGTTTTAGTGTACCCCATTTTACTGAATGTGTCACGACGTTCGATGGAGGACTCGCACGAACAACGGTACGCCATCAAATTTTGTGCAAAACTCAAAAAAAATCTTCTCGACACCTACGCAATGATTAAGGAAGCTTAAGTGGACTCAGTTCTTTCGTATTCTCGAGTTTTGAGATGGTTGAAGATGTTTAATTGTGGCCGGGAAGAGGTAGCCGATGAATCCCGCTCTGGACGTCCTTGGTCAGCCAAAAGTGAGAAAAATGTGACCCGTGTGTGAAATTTGTTGAATGCGGATCGTTGATTGAGTGTTGGCATGATAGCTGATACTTTAAACCTCCCAAGAACAATTGTGCACAAGATCGTTTCGGAAAATTTGCAAATGCGGAAAGTGTGCGCCAAACTTGTGCACGGGAGGGGAGATCCCCCCACCTGGGCGCTCCACCAAGACAACTCTCCCAACCACACCGCTCTGCGCGTTTCGTAGTTCCTGACCAAGTACAGCTTGGCAACACTGCCGCAGCCTCCGTACAGTCCGGACCTTTCCCCGGCTGACTTTTTCTCGTTCGCCAGGGTCAAAAGCGCCCTGAAAGAAACCCGTTTTAGGACGATAGAAGCGACCAAACTGCCGTGACGAAGGCCCCAAAGGGGTTTCCGAAGACGCCTTCCAGGAAGCGTACCGTTCATGGCAGAGTCGCTGAAAAATGTGTGTAGATGCCCAAGGGAACTAATTGAAGAGTTTAAAAAGTTTGTAACTTTATCTTGAATAAATCTTTCTAAAAAATATATTTTCCATACTTACCGGACAGACCCTGTATAATCAATAAAATATCACAAACGATCTTCTCGTAGGAGACTTGGAATATTTGTCATCTTTCTCAACAGGTTTCATGTTTATAGAGCTTTAATAGCTTTGTTCTTTGAACACCGAGTTCAATAAATGCGTAACATTTTGACATGACTCAATGTACATCAAGACTGGACAGGTTGCTCTTCCCTATAGCCTGCGAATTAATTGTTCTTATCTAATAATTTTAACTATGATTAATTTATAATACTTAATAGTAGTAGTAATACTATACTTTCTAAAACACTATGTAAACATTCTAATTCTAACACTATTCTTTCAACATATTTTCTCTCGCTTGTTTTGTCCTGAATTGGTTGTATTTTCGAACGTTTTTCCTGGCGTATGGCGTTTCCGGGGTTCAAATTATTGTCATAATTTTGAAATTCGCCGGTCATCGAAGCTTTAGTCATCATTTAGAGAGTCCAATTGAGTGAGAAATCATTATTACCTAAGACATCAATATTTTTTTAGGTGGAGCTCAAACCCTCGACCAGGCTGACTCATTATTAATATGATCAACCTGGACAAATTAGGTACTCATTCCATTTTATGATTCGCTGTTGAAATATTGTTTAAAAATTAAGGTTGGTAATGAAAAAAATGCAATACTCTTAAGTTGGCATTGGAGTTAACGCTGTGAAATATTCAATTGTTTTTTAGAAGATGAAGGTATGATTTTGAATTTGGATCAGTCTCGTGCCATAAGTCATAGTGAGAAGTCATAAGTAAGAAATAAGTCTTCGTCAGTTGTAACCGTTGTTGGCTGTGAGAAGCCACGTGTGCAATAAAAACGTTTGTAAGAAAGAGTTCGCAATAAGTAATTATTTGCCAAACTAAAATCCACGAACCTCAACAGGTCATGTGCCCAGCTGATACGACACTAAAACAAAGATATATATATATATATATATATACACATATATATATATATATATACTGTAGATTCCGGTTAATTGAGACACATCTAACGAAAGTCCAACGATACGAAAACCAAGTTAACGAACATATATATATATATATATATATATATATATATATATATATATATATATATATATATATATATATATATATATATATATCTCTTCAAGCGGCTTCTTCAGTTCCTGTGTTGTAAGTCGCAACCACCCATTTCAGTGTCCTATCCTTCCTTCACCACTGTGCCTTTCTCACGTTTATTTTAACCTCATCGCACCTATTTACCTACTACTCCAATTTCCTAATTAGCTTGCACCAATTCCCTGGTCACCCTCCCCTTTTCGAAATGACTGCCATTGACCCGATCTCCTTTTGGTTACATAGCATTAAAAAACAAGCCTTCAAACTGGCCCAATACACAAGCCATTCGGAGTTTCTATCCTCTTGCCTGTCAATAGGCGTTATTCCAAATGGACTTCTCATAAAGTTCCCCATCTCAGGCTTGCCTCCCTCCATACACCCAGCCTTTCAAAAATTTATTTATCAACAATCCTTTACTCTTTGCCAGTTTGTTCTCTCCCAATTTCTATCCTTAGTCAACAAATATCAATCTAATATATTTTCCCTTATAAACATCATAAGTCTCTCCTCCCCTCAAAACCTTCCTAAAATTATTAGATTTCTGCAATCAGCTCACAAAACTCTAGTCTTCCGACGTCAAAAATCCTATAAAAAATTGTCATCTCTTTACGCCTCTTATTTCCGCCTAGGTCTTCCCCTGCCAGTGCATTTAGAGAACCCAACCACAACTCCGCCACCACTTTTCCTATTCAAACCAGATTTAGCGACCCTTTTACGTCTCTCACCCCCACCTCCACCTACGACCCGGATGTATCCAGTGCGCACCCCGCAAATCAAAGACCCTTCCCCCCTCCCTTCCCAAAATGCTGAAAGTCAATCTGCCCCACCGCAACAAGAGGTAGCAAACCTCTCCTCCACGCCTCTAAGCCTGGCCGAACTATCCTTGTTGAGCAAAGGACTCTCCTTTTCTCCTACGCCCAAAGTCAATCCCATTAATATTCTTACTGATGCCCTTAATTTTTGTCGAAACTTAAAATGGAAAGTATTCTGGAACTCCCAACCTTTACCCCAAATCAGTGCAAACTCCCTTCACCCTGCACTTACCAATTTCAAACCTCCCTCATCCTTTGAACCCAAGCCTCTTCCTTCAAATCACCCTGTCGAAATTTTCACCAAACAATTACTTTCTAAAATTTCCAATCGATCCTATATTAACTCCCTAAAACCCAAACCCAATCTTTCCACAGAAGAAATTTCGGCCCTTAAGCAACTCATCCGAAATCCCGAAATAGTCATTACCCAGGCAGATAAAGGTTCCACGGTGGTCGTGCTTAACACAAGTGACTATATTAATGAAGTCAATAGACAACTTTCGGATTCCTCCTCCTACATTCCTGTCCCCTCCGATCCCACCCTTGATTTTTCAGATGAGCTAGCCTCGCTCCTGCTTAGCTAAGGTCAGTCAGAAGGCCTAACAAAAAAAGACATTTCCATCCTCTCCATTCCTCACCCCAAAACCCCTCATTTCTACATCCTTCCCAAAATCCACAAACCTAACATCCCTGGCCGTCCTATTGTTTCTTCGTGCTTTTCTCCAACAGAACGCATATCGGCTTTTGTGGACCATTACCTGCAGCCCCACGTGCACACCCTACCCTCGTACATTAAAGATACGTACCATTTTTTGAACCTCCTCAATTCCATTTCACTTCCCCATAACACACCACTTCTCATGGCCACAATAGACGTAACTTCACTTTATACTTCCATTCCCCACTCAGAAGGTCTACAATCAGTCCGCCATTTTCTAAGTCAACGTCCCACTCCTCACGTACCTAGTACTGATTTCCTGGTAGAACTCTCCAACTTTATTCTTACCCATAATGCCTTCTCTTTCAATGATCTTCATTACCTCCAAACCAAGGGCTGTGCCATGGGCAGTAGATTCAGTCCCTCTTACGCCAACCTTTTCCTCGGTCTTCTTGAACAGAACTTCCTCTCTCAAAACCTTTTAAAACCTCTCCTCTGGCTCCGATACATAGATGATATTTTCCTACTTTGGCCACATGGCATTGACTCTCTAAATTCTTTCATTTCCTCTCTCAATGCATCATCCTCTGTATCTTTCACCTCTAATATCTCCTCCACCCAAATAACTTTCCTAGATGTCGACATCTCTTTATCCAACTGTAAATTTAGTACCTCTGTCCATATTAAACCCACAAATAAACAGCAATACCTTCACTTTAGTAGCTGTCACCCCTCTCATACAAAGCGTTCTCTCCCATACTCTCTTTCCATCAGAGGTCATCGAATTTGTAATAATCCGGAGTCCCTTGACCATTTCCTATCCAACCTACACCAGTCTCTTCTCCGCAGAGGATATCCTGATACCCTTTTGTATAAAAAAATACTCAGAAAGTCTTTCCAACCTAAACTAACATCAGATTCAAACCCTAAAAATCTTTCCATCTGCTCCACATTCTTCCCAGGCATACAGTCCCTAAAGCACCTCCCTAAAGAATTATTTCCCATCCTTTCGAATAACCCAACAACTACTAATTTATTCCCTAAATGTCCATCCGTTACTTATAAGCGTCCCCCCAACCTATCAAACTTATTTAAGGCCACGAAACCTCTCAAAAAATCAGTTATTCAATCCAAAACTCCAGCCACCCCTTGTAACCGTCCTAGATGCAAAACATGCTTATTACTTACCACGAACCGACTCCCGAATAAATTCATAAATTCTCATCTTCCTTCCGTTTCCTCATCCTCCTGTACCACCTCTAGCATTGTGTATATACTTCTTTGTAAGCTATGCCCGGCCTTTTATATTGGACTTTGTAGTACACCACTTAATATCAGGATAAATAATCACCGTGCCTCATGCAACCCATCCTCCCAAAACTTCTCTCACGCTGTCCCTACTCATGCCGCTTCCCATACCACTAAATTTGATAATTACTACAATGTAGCTGTTCTGGCCTCTCTACCCCCCACAGCCACTCCAATTACTTTGAGAACATTAGAGCAAGCTTGTATATTTTATTTTAACGCTCTCCAGCCACCTGGCCTCAACCGGTCCCATTAATTTGTAAACATCCTCCCCTCCCCCAACCTTCAACATTGTACTTATAATTTTGTAACATCTTCTCCCCTCCCAACCTTCAACTTTGTATCTTTCTGTCTCTTAACTTGGTCATGGCAACTTCACCATTTCGTCTTTTCCATTTCCCTTACCTCCATTCCACCCCTCCTTTACTTTTCACCTTTCCCCTCCTCACTGCTCTCTTCCCCTCACCATCCCAAACATTTCCTCTTCATTCTTCCTATGCCTTTCGCTGAAGAAGGTGGCGGCGATCCACCGAAAAATTTACAACCCGTGTGAGTGTCTTTTTTATGTGTTCTCATTTTAGTCACACTTGTGACAAAGTTTTATATATATAAATATATATATATATATATAGTTCGTTAACTTGGTTTTCGTTTCGTTGGACTATATATATATATATATATATATATATATATATATATATATATATATATATATATATATATATATAAAAGCTAGCAACAAGGGGTTGAGGTTGGGGAAGGATAGGAAAGTAAATGTAGTGAATCTCCTCTAGCTGAAGAAGGGTCCTTAGCCCGAAAGCTACCCCTAAGCAGTGGACACTGGTGTCGTCATGGATCATCTGCCAGTGAGTGTCCACTGATTTACTTTCCTATCCTTCCCCAACCTCAACGCCTTGTTGCTAGCTTATACTTTTATATTTATTTCCTTTTCTTATATATATATATATATATATATATATATATATATATATATATATATATATATATATATATATATATATATATATATATATATATTAGGGTGTCCCTTATTTTCCGACTTCCAAATTTTGGAACGCTCACCCTCCAATTTTGTTTGAAAAACTCTAAAACATGCCTATCCAAAATTTTGTTGAGATCGGAGCATTCTAACCCGTGCCGACTTGAGCGCGAAATCGCATGATGAAAATTCCGGACTTTCCACCCAGCGCTGAGTCAGGCCTGAGCCTGTCAGTACGTGCATTGCAATCAGTTCTTTATTTGTTATCCATCGTGTCACACGTGTTTTCGTGTCCCTCATCTAACATAATGTCACATCAATTACCCATAACCAGTGAATGTGTGTTTTTAATAGGAGATATTAAACACAACACAACTCGACACAAATTACCATCAAATAGACAAGTGCTTGAAGTTTTATTTTATAACATACGGGAGGAAAAGTTAACTGTCAGTGTAAGTGCTAACCTTGTGGTTCATAAGTGCATTATATTTTGGGAGAAAGTATAATTTCCGTCAAAAGCTATTCAGCATTGTTCACAAAAACTAATTAACTTGCATTCGGGGTTGACAAAATTTCAAAACTGCGCAAACAAGTGTGAAAACATTTTTAAGTGTCGTAAAGAGGAGTTTATAAATAATTTTGACAATATATTTGATATTGCACATGCCAATACTCTTCAAATGATCAAGTTGGAAGAAGACAGGATGCTTTTACTTCGTCAGCGAGAGCCAGGACGTAAAAGCTACCTTGCAGGAGTAGACCAAAAACTCGCGGATAAAGAAGAAAGAACGAGGAAAAGAAAATTAGAAGTAGAGAAAAAGAGAGAGAAAAAACATTGTGAAGCGTCTACATCTTCTGCTGTTCCTCCTTCTTCATCATCTGAAGATTCAGATAACGCACATCCAAGTTCAGATGAAATCAACGTTGGTAAATTTTTAGGAGAGACTTATGAGAGTACATCAATGCAGAATGCTGCAAGGCGTGGTACGAAAGATTTTATCACTCCTAAATTAGTGACAGCTTTGGATAGATGCACGCTGGGTGTAAGAGAATCTGTATACATCCTTTTGGCGAAAGCAGAGGCACTTGATCACAATACCGAAGAACTCTCTATTAATAAATCTCCTACTCATCGAATCAGACAGAGGAAGATAAGAGAACGTTCTGAAACAATTAAATCTGCTTTCAAGAATGATATACCTGGAATTCTTACTGTTCAATGGGATGGAAAACTGTTGCCTGCATTAAATGTCAGGGAGCAAAATGAAGAATGACTTCCAATTGCTGTTACACTTGGGGACAGTAAGCAGTTCATTGGGGTTCCAAAATAACAGAAATCTCCTGGTAAAGAGCAAGTGAGCGCTGTTTGGAATGCATTAAGGTATTGGGGAAGAAGAAGAAGACACGTTACAAAGAAGACACTGTGCAAATTCTCTGCTGCGACACAACTGCATCAAATGCTGGACGTTACAATGGAGCATGTGTCTTACTTGAACAAAAACTGTTTGAATTTTTTTCGTGCCGTCATCACATATATGAACTTATTTTACGTGTATTTGAATGTAAAGTACGTGATGTAACAAGCAGTTCTGACATACCACATGGTAAAAACTTTAGGGAAAGCTGGGAAAGTTTCAATGCCAATAATTTTCGAAGTGACAAAGAGAATGTGGAAATGTTTTTTAGTGAGTCGGAAATCAAAGAAATGTTAGACTTTTATGAAAGTTAATTAGATAAACAAATACTAAGAGGTGATGTCAAAAATGACAAAAACTTTGTTTAAGCGAAACTACTTGGCGCTCCGAGTAAGGCTTTGTAAGATGTTTCTGATCTTCTTTATGATTGGCAGTTCTATTCTTAGCCTATCCGAATTGCTAGTGAAGTAGATTTTTTATTTATTTAAAAGTAACATTTGTATTTTGTTGTTGTTTTTAATATTTATTTGTTACGGTGTAATAGAAATATTTTGGTAGGGTATTGTGGGAGGAGTGCTGGGGTGAGGGAGGGAGAGTCTCAAGGGTTTCTAAGAATCGAGGTTTTCCACTAGACACAAAGGGTTCATTTAAGGGGAGAGTAAAAGGGAGGGGGACGATAAGGGACACTGATAGTGGTACGGTCAAGGGGGGAGGGGGCGACGCACGGCCCGACGGGAGGAAACAACGGAAAGGTCCAGCTAGTGACGGTCTACGTGGGAGAAAGAAGGGTGAGACAGAAAGGCATCGGTATTTTCAGCTCTTGAATTTTCGGCATTAAATATGAAGTGACACGTATAAAAGTGGATGGCAAAATAGGACTTGATAGAAAAACAGCCAGATTAAGTGATGTAGATGAATGTTTGTTTACGTGGTTTGTTCAGAAGCGCAGTGAAGGTATTCCTTTATCTGGTCCACTTTTACAAGCACAGGCAATTACATTAAATGAACAAATAGGGGGTGCTGATGATTTTATTGATTTTTCTGGCTGGCTATCGAGGTGGAAAATTTTCCACGGGATAGCACAAGTCAAGATAGTAGAAGAAGAATCTCGTTCCAGAGACAGTGAAGTACCTAGAGAGTTCTGTGGGACGTTACGCAAGATGATTGATGAGGGTGAGTACACTTAAGAGCAATTGTATAACTGTGATGAAACTATCCTCTACTAAAGATTGCTTCCAACAAAGTCGCTCGGTATTAAGAAGTAGACAAAAAAATATGGTATGAAAATGATCAAAGAAAGAGTGACTTTGTTACTCTGAGAGAACAAATCAGGAAGTCACAAAATAAAACCTTTCAGTATCAGTAAAAAACAAAGTCCTCGGTGTTTCAAGCACGTTAATAAGACAGCCATAACTGTCAATTAATAAAAACAGTAAGAATGCGGATGACTCGTGATGTATTTATATCCTAGTTCAATGAAGATTTTGTACCATCGGTAAAGAATCACTTACGATGAATAAAGTTAGAAGAAAAAGCACTACTTCTGTTGGGTATGTGTCCTGACCATCCTTCTACTGGTAAAATTGTGGCAACGTTTTTACCAAACAATACCACTGTCCTTTTTCAGCACTTGGACCAAGGGATTATCAGAGCATTTAAAGCCCACTGTCGGCGGGAATTGCTCACTGCTGTCATAAACTCTGAACTGCAAGTACATACAAGCATTCCTGAAAACAGTTACCCTGAAGAATATGGCGTACAATATTGGATTGGCATGGAAGAAAATAACTTCAGCTACAATTCAAAATTGCTGGTCGAAGTACATATATATAGCGGGCGATAGCATGGAAGACGGAGACGAGTTATTGGGTTTTACAGAAGAAGATGCATGTTAAGCTGCAAATATTTTTGCTGATAGACTAAATGCGAATGATCTCGCGGCCCGGGTGCGTGAAGATGAAAGAGTTCCTGTATCTGCCCAGAAGAACGATGAAGAAATTTTGAATGCAGTTCAGAGCCACGGAAGAAAAGTTGCATTATCGGAAGATGAGAGCAAGAATGAAGAAGTAGAAGACGTCCATGATGAGAAAACCACTTTGTTATTTCCACAAAACCTTATTACGCTGGCACGACGCGCGTTTCACAAAGTGCACATGAGTATGCCATAGTGTGGTGAAACGCGTGTCGTGCCTGCGTAATAAGGTTTTGTGGAAATAACAAAGGTGGTTATCTCATCATGGATATCCATAATTTCCACGAGGCCCGGCCTGATATCATCAGTTTTATCAAGTAGAAGACAAATGTGAGGTAGAGATGTCAAAAATAGGAAAAGTATTGGATAGCATTAGTGAAGTGATGAATTGGTAAGAGAGACAGATCGATTGCGATCATCTTCATCTTTTACATTTGCAAAGCATTAAGACTTATGTGACAACTATTAGGCAAAAGAAAATACGGAGTATGTAACTCCCGTTAAAGTAGGGCGTTTATGTAAATCAGAAAACATCAATTGCTACTTTATTACGCAAATAAATGTGTTATATAATTTAGCTTTCCGGGTTTTTTATTGTTTCCCACCCAATTTCCCGTAATAACGCGGTTTTCCGATAACGTGGGTGTAAACTCCGTCCCCCTAGACCCGCGCTAATACCGAATTTTACTTAAGTGAAGTTTTTATGATTTTTGAGAGGTTGTAACTTTTTTATTAGTAGAACACACAACATACTTTTTATATGTCATGCACACATACACAATGACTGTAGGTTCTGCTAATTTGAGATGTTTATCTCCAACCCCATCAGAGTTATTCAAAGCCAAACCTTGAAAAAAAGTTGAAAAACGTTACTTTTGAAAAATTTATAACAATTCAAGGGTAGTTACATCACTATTAATATTTTAAATGATAAATTTAATAGCATATATCTCACATAAAAGATAATTCAAACTGTATAATCCATTCCTACTATTGGAAAAAAAATTCAAACATTAAAACGTCAATGGTAACTTTGTTAAACTTTGATTGTAGTTTTACCTAAGAAAGGGTAGAGATAGGTAAAAACCACTGAATTTATTTTTTACCTTGACAAATGTAAAACAAAATTCTTTTTGTTTCATCCTTCTAGGATAAATACTTTTATAGTTATAGACATTTACGTAAACCTTTACAAACGCAAAAATGGGCTCGCGCAATATTATAAAAATGGCCGCCCAAGGTAAACCGCTTGAGAGAAAAATTTGAAAAAATAGTATTACCTCATATCTTAAGACATGAGGGAAACAACTAGGAAAGTTTCAATTTTTTTTTAAATTGGTCAAGCTACCAACTTATATTTTTTGGGCCAGTTAAAATGGATTGACCCTCTGTTTTTTTTATTTTGGGGGATAATATTTCCAATTTGTTAGCACTTAAAATTGACCAGACTCGTCGTCGAGTGTCACGGATTATTTCCATTGCACTATTTTCATGGAAGTTTACTCGGTAATTATCTGCGAAATATCTTTCGCCCTTGTCATTCAGCTGATATTTAACTCTCCTAAATACTGTTATTATTCCTTTAAAGAGTAAGCATCGCTATAATAGCAATGAGAGTAATAATAGTACTTTCGGAAATGACTTAACATGTTCAACACTAAAATATAGTAAGTTTCATATCCGGAAAAACGTCCCGTGAAAAGAATAAAAAATTGGCTGATGCGCGCTTAATTCGTAATTTTTCACGATTTCCAATTCATAAATTATTGGTAAAATATTTCTAATTGGTCCAGGATGAATTTATTTCAATTTATGATCACCCGAAATGCGACGGGAATCGCGTAATTGTGCAAAAACTAAGTTAATCGCACTTTCCCCCATAAGACTCAATAGAGACGTAGGAACAAAGATGGCGGAATTCTCAATTCCCATAGTGGAAATGTATGCGACGACTCAACCCTATGAGGGAGTAGTGTTGAGAACGGCCATCCAGAGGACTCTGGGTGAAACAGTTCCCGAGCGCCATCTCTTGGTCGCTTAAGTTGGGCATGGGTGGTGAGATAAAACCCCGTTAAATGCAACAGTTGATTGAGCAGCCTTGCTGGTGTAACTGGTAGCATACCTGGTCGGAAATCGGGAGATCCAGGTTCGAATCCTGGGTAAGATGAATTTTTTTCTGTCTGAATTCGACAAATTTTCATCTTCCCCACCAAACTAGTGATGGGTCGGTCGTGATTGATCGAATCCCGAGATCAAGTTCTCTCAAAATATTGATCAATGAACTGGATCTCTCCAATGACCGAGGAGTTCATCTTTACCGATCACGATAGGAATTATTGTATGACATCATGTATCGATCACGAGATGTGGGACCAACCAAACAATAATGAGATAAAATAAAGAGATGACTCTGAGGTGGCAAATTGTATTAAAGAAGTGCAATAAAAACTATACATATCTATAATACTTACATTGCTTAAGTACACAAATCAATCATTGTCCTTTCACTGAGGATGTAAACTGCCAAACTTAAAATTCAAGAGAATCCATGTTGTCAATAACTTAATTTCAATTAGCATATATTCCCAATTTTATATACTAGTTGAAACAACAAACTAATTGCAATCGTTAGTCTTATCGGACTCTTACTAAGAATATGCAACGCTTTAAACTCATCTCCTGTCATAGCAAATTCATTAGGAGCGTAAGTCTACCTAACACGCAATACATCACAGCGCATATATAGTACACATACATTTGTAGGTAATCACTGAATTTTCATAATTGCTTTGTCGCTTAAACACTCGATAAACCTTCGTTTCAATATTCTCGACAAATATTACGTCTCTTGCAAAAGTGAAACTTAGTGATACCGACTGTAATTAAAAATAGCATTTAAGTGCTACAGTCAGATAATTTGCTTTAAATTCTTGCAGTCAAATGAAAACGTTGATCGGTTCAAACTACATTCCAAAATACACTTTCGCAGCGTTCTATGCTACTATTCATCATTGGTTTTTATTATGAGTTTAGAATACTTTGTCGTCCATAAAATATGTCACTCTTCAATAGTTTTGTAATCGTAAGCGATATTTCTAATATTCTTCTTAATTATGCTTAAATTCACAAACCAAGAACACTGTGTAAGAACAAAACAAACCTTTGAACGTATTGCACAATTGTGCCTTCAATTTTTTTCGAAGAATTACCAACAACTCTACGGAAACCGGCACTAAACGAGGTAGCTGTACACATCGGTAATGATTACAGCATATACTCGCTATGCTCACTAAGGGGATTCGCCCCCTAGAACCCCTGCGACGGCTCGATATGCTCGCCGTCGCCGTTTGGGGGCCTCGGTCCCAGTGTCTGTGTGTGTTTAAAAAAAGTTGACTTTGGCACCATGTTGCCAGCGAACTATAAGTAATAGAGAGTAAGGATAAGCATAAAGTTGTAGGACTCGATGAGATCTAAAAAACACCCAACAGATTTGAGACCCGACTGCTAGTTTAGAAGCTACAGTGGAAAAACCGAAAATATCCTAATTTGGCGCCATGTTTCCAGCGAACTATAAGTGTTAGAGAGAGATCTAACAAAAACCGCCCAACAGATTCGAGATCCGGCTTCTAGTTTAGAAGCTACAGTCGAAAAACCACGAGTTTCACGAAAAGCCGAATTTGACACCATGTTACCAGATAACTAAAAGGAATGGAAAAGAACTAATACAATAAAGTTGTAGGCCTGAAAGAGATCTAAACAAATCCGCCCAACAGTTTCGAGATCTGACTTCTAATTTAGAAGCTACAGTAAAAAAAACAGCAAGTTTCACAAACATCCGAATTTGGCGCCATGTTACCAGCCAACTATTGGTAAAGTCCAGATTTTTACTAATTACTTGCAAAGCGCATCTCAAGGCACTTGCCAATGTCAAGTTTCAGAAAAAATTGACAGTTTTACCAAAATTTGACTTTGGCACCATGCTACCAGAGTACTGTAAGAGTTAGAAAAACACAAAAAGCATGAAGTTGTAGGTCTCGATGAGATCTGAATCCCTGGGAAAAATAGATTAAAAATCAGAATCCTAGTTTAGGAGCTGCAGTAAAGAAACCACAAAAAATGGAAACTCTTCACTAAATGTTCTTCTCTTCACTAAATGTAGATTTAAAGAAGACACTAGGTAATATGGAAAGGATAATGGCCAGATATCATCTGAAGATCAATAAAAAGAAAACTAAGGTATTGGTATGCAGTTGGAGAAAGGAAGCCAGAACCTATGTTAAACTAGTAAAACAAAAAAATCGAGGAGGTGGAAGAGGTCTAGTACCTGGAAAGCCGAGTAACCAGCGATGGACGAAGTAAAACAGGAATTGCCAGTAGAATTGCCCAAGCAAAAAGGGCATTTTACCAGAAGAAGATTCTGCTTACAGCTGCAAATACAAGCGTGGAAGTGAGGAAAAATTTCATTGGAACATACATCTGGAGCATTTTACTATATGGCAGCGAAGCATGGACAATAACAGCAGCAGAGAAGTCCAGGCTGGAAGCATTTGAAATGTGGTGCTACCGAAGAATGATGAAGATAAAATGGATCGACCGAGTGACAAATGAAGAAGTCTTAAGAAGAGTGGGAGAAAAGAGATGTCTATTAAAACCTTAAAAAGGAGACGGAACAACTTAGTAGGCCACATTTTAAGACACAACGGCCTGATAAAGACAATCGTCGAGGGAAAAGTAAACGGGAAGAATGGAAAAGGCAGGCCTCGCATGAGATATATGGAGAAAGTTGTGAAGGATGTAAATGAGAGGAGTTACGTCAATATGAAGAGGTTGGCAGATAGAAGAATTGAGTGGAGGGCTGCGTCAAACCAATCCTAGGATTGTTAACCGATGATGATGATGAGTGGTTCCTCATGTCACATGGTAATTCAGAAAGAATTGTTAAGTAATACATAATCTAGTGAAGAGACAATTAAAGTAGCAAATAAAAATCAAAGCATGAATGTACAACTCATAGGAACATTTAAAGGAGACAATTGCAATTTAGAAAAAGTTTATGGTGTGCCTGAACTTACGAGAAATCTTATGTCAGTGAGTGCCATTACTGAACTGATGTTGTTGTATTTACTAAAGAAAATGTGAAAGTCTTTAAAGACAATGAAATGGTGCTAAAGGGTAAGAAGCATGATAATGGACTGTATATTTTAAATTTAAAGACAGAAAATGAAGCTTTAGTAATGCAGCGTGATAAACCAATCGTAGAGTGGGATAGAAAATTAGGACACATAAGTTTCAGAAATCTAATGAAGGTTCCAAAATTGTATGATGGTGTGTCGCAAAACCTTACAAATTCAGAAAGTGATTCAATTTGTTCTGTGCGTATGTACGCGAAACAAGTAAGGCAACCTTTTGTTACTGATAGAACTAGAGCAAAAAGACCTTAACAAATAATACATTACGATATTTGTGGACCAATTGATCCTCTGACACATGATGGTAAGAAATATTTTGTGACATTTATAGATGATTTTACACATTTCTGTGTAGTGTATCTTTTGTCTCATAAGAGTGAGGTGTCAATGTATCTAAAACAATATGTTGGTGAAGTAGAAACTCTTTTTGGTCAGAAGGTTTCCTAAATTAGGTGTGATAATGGTGGAGAATATCAAAATGTAGCCTTGAAACAATGGTGTAAAGAAAAGGGAATTGTGCTAGATTATACTATCCCATATTCTCCTCAATTAAACGGTACTGCTGAGAGATTTAATCGTACCTACTTTAATGGAAAAAGCGAGAGCATTGATAATTGATTCCAAATTAGAAAAAGAAATGTGGGGGGAGGCAGTGTATACCTCTGCCTATTTATTAAATAGAAGTCCCACTACAGCCGTTGATTCCACACCAGTAGAAAAATGGTTTTCTAAAAGGCCTAACATATCTAATCTTCAAATAGTTGGTTGTATCGCTTATGTCAAGACTCTAGGACATCTTAAGAAGCTAGATAGTCGAAGTATAAAGTACATTTTCATAGGTTATGCAACAAATGGTTATCGCCTTTGGGATCCGACTGAAAGAAGAATTGTTTTATCAAGAAATGTGGTTTTCACAAATCAATCATTAGAAAAAGATGTACAACAAAGCCATAGAGAGGTACAGAGACTTATTGCTGTTGATAGTAATGAAGAAGAATAAGAGGGTACGAATGATCAAATGTTGAATCAAGAAAATCAGGAAAAGGAGGGCATATACAATTTTAGGCCGAGAGAGACGATAAAGAAACCAGAGAGATTCAAAAATTTCGAAATGGATCATGACTTAGAAGGAATGTTAACCAATAGTGAATCCATAAACGGAGCAGACTCAGAGCAATGGCAGAGAGCAATAGATGAAGAAACGAAATCATTAAAAAGAAATAAAACCTGGGAAATAGTTAACCCTGAAGAAGCAAGAGGAAAAGAAGTTCTTACAAGCAGATGGATTTTGAAAATCAAAGTAGACGGCAGATTTAAGGCAAGACTTGTTGTTAGAGGATGCGAACAAAGAGCTGATAGTATAGATTTCGAAGAAATATTCAGTCCTGTCGTAGAAACAAGCTCCCTAAGAATACTGTTAGCTATTGCAGCAAAGCACAATTTGTTTATTAAAACGTTCGATGTTAAAACAGCTTTTTTGTACGGAGAACTGGGAGAAGATGTCTACATGAGAATACCTGAAGGATTTCAAGAAGAAGGGAAAATTTGTGCCTTGAAAAAGGCTCTTTATGGACTAAAGCAGGCTCCAGCAAGATGGAAGAGTACATTAACAACATTTCTCAAAGAAGGACTAACACAACTCAAGACAGACCAATGCATATTTAAAAGCTCTGATAATAACCTGTTTTTAGCTATCTATGTAGATGATGGAATTCTCCTGGGCAAAGATACTAAAAAAATGTACGAATTGCTGCTGAAGTCAGTGGCGGATACATATGGGGGGCGCCCCCCCCCCCCCCCCCCTTGCGGGGCCGCCCGCATTGCCGCCCGCGCCGCCCCCGCCAGTCAGCCACACTCCTTAAAAGTCTGGAAGCGAACATTCTGACACCGAATGTTCTCGAAACATCCGACCTACATATATAAGGGAAGCAGAGTCGCTGCCAGGCAGTCAGTTTGAAAGCTACAATCGTCGCGATAACTTGCGCCCCCCCCCCCCCCCCCCTTGAGTTTTTTCTGTATCCGCCACTGCCTGAAGCTGGAGCAAAAATTTGACATGACAACATATCACAAACCTAGAACATACTTGGGTATGAAAATTACAAGAACGAAGGATGGCCTGTACATTTCTCGAGAAAATTATGCTAAAAAGGTGCTGAAACGTTACAACATGATGAACTGCAATCAAATGACTACACCTATGGTGCCTATTGCAAAGAAAAATGTAAATGAAGCTGAGTCAAATTTTCCATACAGAGCAGCTGTTGGAAGTTTACTTTATCTGAGTTGTAAAACAAGACCAGACATCGCGTACAGTGTGAATTTTGAGAGTAGATCAATGGAAAATCCTACCAATCAAGATGTGCAAAATGTAAAACGAACACTTAGATATTTAAAAGGAACTGTAAAATTAGGACTTCATTATCCTTTAAATGGGAATAATCGTATAGAAACATTCTGTGATTCAGACTTTGCCGGTGATGAAAAGGATAGGAAAAATACGTCAGGATATTTGATAATGTTTGCTGGTGCTCCTATTTCTTGGTGCTCGCGTAAGTAGAAAATTGTAGCTATGTCTTCTACCGAATCAGAATATATAGCCGCAGCAGATTGTTGTAAAGAAATTGAATTTTTGAAAACTATGATAGAAGAGCTCATTGGGGAAACTGTGCCTGTGAATCTTAATATAGACAATCAATGTGCTATTAAAATGGTTAAGTCTGGTCAAATGACTAGAAATAGTAAACACATACACGTGCGTTATCATTCTTTGAGTGATCAGTAGGTATATACCTAAATGGTTTGTTTTATTTAAAATATTGTCCCGCAGATGAACAATTAGCAGATATTTTTACCAAACCTCTTTTGTCTCTGAAATTTAATAAATTTAGAAATGTGATACTTCCCGAGATAAGATAAAATATAACTGTATTTAATTGAATTGATTTGTTTTCGTAAATATGTTCAAGTTTTTTATTTTCTGTGATATTATGGTGAAGGGTAATTTGATATATATTGTCTTGTATTGAGAATAATATATTTTATTTTTTCATAAAGGGGAGATGTTGAAATATTGTTTAAAAATTAAGGTTGGTAATGAAAAAAATGCAATACTCTTAAGTTGGCAGCGGAGTTAACGCTGTGAAATATTCAATTGTTTTTGAGAAGACGAATGTGTGATTTTGAATTTGAATCAGTCTCGTGTCATAAGTCATAGTGAGAAGTCAAAAGTAAGAAATAAGTCTTCGTCAGTTGTAACCGGTGTATGTCTCTGAGAAGCCACGTGTGCAATAAAAACGTTTGTAAGAAAGAGTTCGCAATAAGTAATTATTTGCCAAACTGAAATCCACGAACCTCAACATACGCCTCTAGTCTCGTTTCCGGTGTTTGTGGCATAAGCCTTTGTTTTTTTCAAGAATTAGATCAGAAAAATATCTTCTTATTGGATTGATGCATCAGCTGTCAAGTCCGGTGGTATTTTTTCGTCAACGAAACGGACAACAGGAAATGGCGCTCGATGGAAGTTTTTTTCGTGCCCAGCGTCATACCTACATGACTTTGGGTTTGTGTTTACATATTTATCCACACATGGGTATGGGTTAGTCGTGGAGGTTTTCTGAATCTGACGAGTCAAATGCGGAAAGTGCCCTCATGATTTTGAGCGATTTCAGACCCGCTGTTCTCGTGGGTCAAATGTCTTTGCAGTGTTTTGGTAGGCCAGTTCCACGATTTTGCCTCCACTTGGCAGTAGAACTGCTGGTGAACTCGGATCGGTAGGTGATGCGTGGAGATATCCCTTCTTAATTGACTGAAAAATGGGGCGACTTAGGCCAAGCTGTTGGATTTTTGCATGGACATCGGCTGTTGGAAAAAATACCCATTCGCCGTCCCAACTTTTGTGAACCCAGCTGCGGCGGTGTTCTTCCTGCAAACATAATTGTGGAAGCACTCACGCAAGCAGAGCATAAGGAATAAAGAACGAAGGATGAGTACTGGGTGAGGAGGATTTCTTCAGCTGCCCGGGAGCTTGGTGTGTCTTGACCTCTCTTGGATGTTGAACTTCAGGAGTCAGAGGTAGCTGCAATGCAGGTGAGTGACATTAGTTGACCTTTGAATCTTATATGCTCATCAGGAATACGGTAAGCATACCCAATTGCGAGAACCCTAGGCATATTTATCTATTTAATTTCTACTCTTTCGTATTAAGGTAAGTAGATTGGATTAGGAGTTCGTTTTACCATTCAAACTGATCAGAGTTCTCGAGCTCAAGTCTATCCAAGTGAATTGCGCAGATGACGAGTTACGTGGCTTTCAAATATTTCAATAGAATAGCACATTCTCGTTAAGACTTCGTCGTTAGGACATGGGTACCTAAAATGTATCTATCACTTCCGTGGTTTATAATTTCCTCGCTTACAATAGGCAGTCTATCGAAATAATTCCCTTTCTATCGACGAAATTATAGACGAAAATTCTTAAATGCCACTTGGAGAATAGCTATTTTCGCTAACTGTAGGTAGTCCGTTGGCCTGGAAAACCGGGAAGTCATACAACTCCGTAGAGTATGGAAAATTCTCAGAAAAAGTCATGGTACCTATTTTGTTAAATCATCTGGAGAATTTTCCTATAAGGTATACTATACTTTACGTCTACCTAGTTAACTATAGATCGTGCTTTATATAGGAGAATTTTAGGCAGAAATAGGATTAACCGAATAACGGAGACGAAATCTGCCATAATATTACTTATTTGATTACTTACTGTGGCTGTAGGATGGGTTCTCTGTGTGGTAAATTTACGTTACTGAGAACTTTCAGCCCTACATGCCACGAACTTCGATTATATGTATCTATACACATGTAATTGTTATATATTACAATGCTGCCCATTTCGTATTTTTGTCGTGATGGTCAGTGCTAATGGCACGTGGTATCAAGAAGAGAACTGTATGATGAGGTCTATGAATTAGTTATCCTCTAGATTGTATTTGAAAAGGCCCCGCAGAGAAAAACGAAAAGAATCTCCATGGAGTTATTCAGCTATGGGGGAAAATAGTTTTTCATGTAGTCTGCCGGGAATTAGTAAATGTATGTGTGTGTGTATGGTTGATTTCATCTATCAATGCCCCCAAACTCATTCACTCATTACTGGCTTACCCCTTACTTTATACTCCCACCACAGGAAATTTCTGAAAAAGCCTCCGAATCGGAGAATCAACGGCGCCAAATTAATTGACGACAAAGGGCGAAATTTGCCCATATTCATAATTATGATTTACTGTGGTTTTACTTTGTTAATCAGTATATACATTTGATATGCTTATAATGCTGAAATCGCCATCGATTAACTTATTCTGGTAATTAACCTATGCTGGTAATAGTCAAGAAGTCATTATGCCCGAGAAAATGTGGGCATCAATGTATGTACTCATGTAGGTACTCATGATAAGCAGCAGTAGCATACAGACACGAGGCGATGTATGCCTCACGATAAACGCCCCACAGTGGTCTTGAATCGAAAATAGCTGGTCAAAATTAATACCGCTGTTATTTTTCTATACTTACTATACTTGAACGCTGTTTTTGTAAGAGTTCGATCCGCTGAATCCGAATTTTACGTTTATTTTGCTGTATATCTGCTATTTTTGTTTTTACAAGACCAATTATTTAAATAATTAAATGTAACAAATTTTAATTGAACTTTATTGGTTGTGACGCATGTTGTTATATCCGTATAATCCGAATTCGATGTCATTTCTGCTGTATTTGTGATTTTTATTGTTTAAACTTGATCATTATTTAAACAATTTATTGTAATGTAATTAAAATTGAAAAATAATCGTGGTTCCTTTGTATTTACTATCCACAGAATCCGAATATGAAGTTAGTTTTACTGTATCACTGAATGTTATTGTTTTTGCGTGAAAATTGTTTAAACAATTAAGAAACACACTAATGGCCATTGTAATCGTAGGTATGTATACAGAAATCCGATAAGTAATATTCTGTTCTTATCTGCACTGTTTGATTTGAAAAATAAATCACCTCATTCAAATTATAGGCGAGATTCGGACCCGCGACCTTCAGTAGAGCCATTTCGTGCGTTAAATACCTTGGAAACTAATATATATATATATATGTACACCAACTTTGGAACTAAATATTTTATCAGTTTTATTATTTAACTGGGTATCATTATTATTAATAGAAAGAAGAAAATAAAGATGTTATTTCCATAGTTGTATTATTAATTATCGAAGAAAACAACGACAGATATTGAAAATCATCGCCTGATAGTTCATCAGTCTCACTATCGATCTGTGATTCATCCAGAGTAAGAAGTCTTCGTACCTCTGCAGATAAGGGCATAATATTTTTCTCTTGGCACTTCGAATAGTGGAAATGAAGGGATCGGATGTTAACAGGAGTCTTCGGAATAGATCCTCGTTTGTTGCCATTCTTGAAGATTTCCTTGTGTGGTGCTCCCGGAATTTTCGGATTTCTTTATTCCTGGCCTTCATAGCCTCTTCTGACAATAGACCAATATGAAGGATGATTCCCTTGGCAATGGCTGCACCGTGAATTAGCAGCTTGTGTGGGATGGGTGGCATGTAATACTATGCGTAAAGATGGACAGCAAATCTGCCGTAGAAAAACAATATTATCTGAATAGAGCAGCATTGATCTTGAAATCACTTTCCAAGTAAAGTACTCCTTCCGGTGATACTTCGCTTTGTTTGCCCTCCTTTACTCTCCATTTCGATAAAACGCGTCACGCTCTCGTAGGAATAGTTGCCGTCACCTCCTAGATTAGCTTTGCAGCCGTCTCATCACCTCTGCTTCGATAGCTCATGGATGTAGCTAAGGCTAACTCAGCTGGTCATACTCTAGCTCAACGTTTACCTGTAATTCTTATATTTGTCCTTTCACTGGACTCTTGATATATTTTTTTTGGTCGTCCAATTTCAGCTAACTCTGCCGAATTAATCATTTGGGTTAATAGATCACATCTTTTGGACCAGTCAGCCTGCAAGTTGGTAGCCTGCAAACGTCGTGACGCCCATAAATGATGACGTCGTGCCAAATGATGCGGGACCTATGGAACAGGATCTATAACGAATAAGAAGGTAATTGGTATTTCTGGGTTTGCTCTGTGTCTTGAAGAGCTTTCAGCGCGGTGATCCTCGTTAAATCCTATCGGCGAACCATATTTTCATCATTTATAATTTTCGCACTGACCCATTAGTGGCCTAGATGAATGTAGGAATCGTAGTACTGTTAATCATTAAATTGTACATGAGTTGGAATGTTTGTTTGGTTCCATTTGATTCATTTTAGATGCTGGGGGTCACGAGGTTATAACTTCATCCACTCAGTACCGCGTAAGCCACGTTAAAAGTTTAGCCGTAGGTGAATTTTCTTAAAAATAAGGAATACTATTATCTTCAAAAGTTTTCGGAGCTAAGAGTGTTTATGGATTATAATAATGTGTGCATGGATATTGATATCCAAATTTCTGAAGCATATCAAGCTTGTGTTCACTGCTGTTGGTATTGGTTAGCGCATTAAAAAAGACCTGTATGCAGTAAATTCTGTATATACTCGCTTATAACGCGAGAAATTTCGTCTTTATTTTCGGCTATTAAAACCCACCTTCTACTTGTAGTCGAATCAGATAGAATATGTAAGGTGACTTTTTCAGAGTCAATATTTCCGTGTATCGGCTGTATAAAACCATATGTAACTTTATACTCATGAGCCGTGGAGAATGTTCGCAGAGAAAATCGTTAGATTTACGTTCTAAGTTACGTGTAATTATCTACCACTGACAAATAGTTTTGGTACTTCCAATTTATTATATTAAGGCATTCCACTAGGTCAATTGTATTGTGCAAATATCACATAACCTATCCGAAGCACTATGGATGTACCGATTAGCTACGGGCGATGCTGGAGCCGTAAATTTTTGTAAATATACTGATCGATATGTAGCACAGTTTTTTACATTATCTCGGTGAAAATGGCATTGATTTTAACGGCAATAAGTATTCTGATTATTGAGCTCAATGACGAGATGAAACGAGAACGTGTCGACTTCTCGTCATGAAAACGGTAATCGTCCTGCTTCTATGCATCCTGAGACACCACGCAGACGGCCTACTGAGTCAGTTAAGATTCGCCTATATATATATCGTTTTATATTTTTCTTCCGAGTATCGAATTTTAGTAAATATCCTTCCCTTCTGGCAAACATTCACATTACCATAGCCACCTGCGCCGATGGTGAATCTTAGTTGAAGTCAAACACAGGCAGCTTATCGGAGTCCGTGTTGCAAAAAAATCCCATGGATCACTAACATCTTTTCCTTTCATATAACTCCCCTCTCTTTATCCTCTACGACGGATGCTTGGATATCTGATCGTATACAAATCACGCCCTGGATTTAATACCTACTTCATTTCATGGCAAAATTTTACGCCACAAGCGTACGTACGTCACATCACTCGTCACTGACCTATCATATTTCCTCCAGCGCTACCAAATATCGCACTGTCAACACTACGGGTGCAGTAGCTATGGCGGATGGCGCAGAAGATGACGATGCCCTCAAAGTCAACGATAAGTCGACGACGATGACGTAACAGCCGGTGGTGACGATTACGTCCAAGGACGCTATACGTAGTCGATTTTTTGCTGTTAAAGATATTATCGATACATTCATTGAAATTTTGTATTTCCCTTATACAATGTCTGTCGATCTTTGCTCCAAGTGGGTCGAGGTTTTTGCTCTTAATTCTAGAGGTAATTATACCTGCTTCGAAGTGAAATTTGACCCCATGTTTATTAGTTCTGTGAATGATTTGATTTGATTTATTTTTAATATTAAATAACAATCGATTTCGGCCTTTACTTTGAATATTTTCAACGCGCTATCGGGAGAAGGGAGTAGATTTTCTCGCCAATAACACTCGTAAAAAAACAAACTCTTTCCATGCTCGGATGAGACAAATGAGGAAAACGAGCGAAACAAGTATTATCAATCAATAACTTAACTATCAATACATTTCACAAATCACAAATAAAACCAACCAAGTTATAAACAATTTACCCATAGGTCGAGTGCCAGGCGACCGTAATGAGAGTTTCCAGTCGGAAAATAATTTAAGTATACAAGTACGAGAGGTTGAGCTTCTCTCTTAGTTCAAAATGACAAAGTCAGCAGGCTCACACAACGGTGTTACCCGGTCGCCGTCTCGCAAGCAATGGAGAGCGAGCCCAGAGATGAGTCAGCTGAGGAGCGGGTCTGTCGACACGGACAAGGTGGACTGGGTAAGGTCAGGATGTTGGCGATTGGTAGCCTTGGAGGGGAGGAAATAATGGGATGGGTGAAAGATAGGGTGGCAGGTTTTAATTGGAGCGCCAGGAACTGTTTTCTGGCTTCGGCCGCAGAATACAGGATCACAGCCTTTGTGCCTTGGTCAGGATGACCGCATTTTTGGTATCCTTCCTCACTTTAATTGTTATATAAACGACGCAGGACCTGGTGAGGGAAAGACGCGGCTAAAGGCGCGGCTAAAGGCGTGGCTGAAGGCGTGGCAGAAGTCGCTGGCAGGAGTCGCTGCATTTTGTAGTCGTAGGCATTTTGGCCGTCGTTGGCGCACATGTCGTTAGCGCGCATGTCGTTCGGGCAAGTCCTTCGGCTAAGTCAGGAGGGTAAACAGTCCGCAGAGGGGAAACTGTCCAAAGAGGGGAATTGGCCAAAAAAGGGGGGGTGAAAAAAGCCACAATCTACAGCATTAAAAAAAAATATGAAAAAAACATGGCTTTGGAAATAGTATCAAAATAAAAACAAAGAGACGATAACATAAATCAATAAACTACAACATGGAAAATTAGGGAATCAGGAGGAAAACTGTTTTCCAAGCTGGCGCTTGAATGATCCGTAGGGAACAGATCGAGGGAAGGGTAGGCAAATGAAATGGTGTTGTACAAGGCAGGAAGCCTGTGAAAAAGGGATCGCAGGGAGGGAGAGAGACGGAATTTAGGTTGGTGTATAAGGTGATTTTTTGCGTAAGGCTCAGGTGTAGGGTACGACCTCTTTTATGCGGACATGTCAGTATTTTCGACTTCTAATGTAGCGTCCGCGTACATTTTTACGACTTCTGCTAATGTCCCCAATTTTCATTTTTGGGAAGTAAGATCTTTTGATTTTTGGTTTCATCTCGTATCACCAAATAGTTATATGTATTTTAATATCGACTATTGAATTATACCGTCAGCGATCTGTAAGGGTGCTTTCGATTTAGGGCTATAGACGGCGGTGGTTGAGGTTGGGGCAGGGGTCGGGGCGATGGCGGCTGGGGGGGGGGGGAGAGTTGCGCCGTGGAATATAGCTATTTGACAGTATATAATTGAACGAATAATGTTTCAATTGGCAGTACTTAGAGCGTGTTGATCAATTCCATTGAGGGTGTCCGCATTTTGGGGTTTCAAAATATGGTAAACCTACACAGCTGGGAATGTGGAGTGAAAAGTATGGAAATATTTCAGTGTGAACAAATATAAGGTCAGTGAAATTCCTGCGGGTGGCCAGAGGAGTCAATGAAACAGCTGACATGATTTCAGTAGGAGAAGAATTACGGAGGTGGAGTATGCGGTGGCAGACTACGGAAATGAAGAAATTAACAGGGGGTTTAAGAATTTTTAAGTTGGAGGGACAAGCAATGGAGTAGATAACGGAGCAGTATTCGAGAATTGGGAGAACGCAGCCAGTGAAGATGACCCCAAGATATGGCTTGCCAATGCAAAAATCAAAATGTATGAATTTCCCAAGAGACATAAAAATCAGACATGGGCAACAGCGCTCGGACGAATCGTACCCCTCCAAACTCGAGCTGATACCTAGGATGCTTTACTTTGGTGACTGAACAGGAACCGGCGTTTCTATAATGGCAGGCCATTGCCCAGGTGGAAAGACTAATAATAAAACGCATATTGGCTTATTTAAGTACTCTTGACAAAGCTGAAGTGGATTGAAACAATGCAGGATCCATCAATGAGACATGGCAAGGAAAAAAATATTCTAAATGCAGCAGAGAAGAAAGTAGGAAAGAGGAATACAGAGAATCGGTGGTCATAGATTATACAGCATGTCTTGAGCCTAATAGAAGAAAGAAGAAAGCATAAAAAATCGTAAAGAGGAGGACAGCAAATGTACAAAAGAATTAGCTATGCAATCAGCCTTTAAGCAAGAAAGGCCAGAGAAGAATTGAAGAAAGACTTATGCAAAGAGGTGCACGGTAATTTCTCCTAGGGAAAAGTTAAAGCTGCATTATAGAACTGTTAGAAAGTACTCTAAAAACATCCAATCAAATGTTGTCTTTTGGAGTGAAGGCAATGAAATTCTTATTGATAGTGAGGACGTATATCTGGAGAAACTTTATTGTGGCTTAGCATTGATTAGGAGGATGCCAGAGGGTGAAGATGAAAATGGATACCCATTTTAAGATCAGATTTTGCTGTTGCAGTAAAGGACCGAGAGAGATAAAAGCGCTACAAATTGATAAAATTCCCTCAAAGTCCCAAAAGTATACAGGAGTGTGGAATCTGAATAGGCTACATAGATTAATTTGTGATATCTATTCAACAGGGCAAATGACAACAGACTTTAAAAAGAATGTAATCATTCCTATCCCGAAGAAGAAAAGAGACGAAAGATGCAAAGACTCTTGAAGAATAAGGCTCACAGCACACATAATCGTAGATTGTGACCAGAAATGTCTATGGGAGAATGGGGCAGAAGAGGGAAGAATTCCTGGATGAAGTTTAATTCCATTACAGGAAAAATAGGGGAGAGAGAGAAGTGGTTTTTTCCTGAGAATTATCATAGGGAAGAGGATTCAAAAGAACCAGCCGACATATATTTGCTTCACCAACCAAAAGAAAGCATTCCTCCACTGCCTTCTCCACCTCTGGACCCCCAACTTCCTTAAATCCTCTTCTATGTCATCCACCCATCTTTTTCTGGGTCTTCCTGTGCTTCTTCTTCCCTCTTGTTTTCCTTCGAATATTTTTTTTGATACTCTTTCCTCGGCCATTCTTTGCACATGCCCTGCCCATCTTATTCTCAATTTCTTAATCTCTGTTAGTATTCCATCATCCTCGTACAGCTGCTTCAATTCATCATTCCATCTTACCCTCCATTGCCCTTCATCATTGACTGGTCCATAGATCTCCCGAAGAATTTGCCTTTCCCACCTCTGTAACAAATTCACTTCTCTTACTGTCATTGTTCAGGCCTCTGATCCGTAGGTTACAATTGGTCTGATGACAGTTTTAAAGATTCTTATATTTGTTTTTCTACTAAAAGTATTTGCTGTCAACAATTATTGCTAAGAATAGTAAGTATGCTCGATTTCCTGATGCAATTCTCTCTTCAATCTATTTTGCAAAAGAGTCATAATTTTTTACCATTGTCCCCAAACATTTTAAGTGCTCTAATATCTCTATTATGTTGAATATTAGATCTCCGTCTGGTCATCTTTCGAACTGCTTTTTGGACAACACCATGCATTTGGTTTTTTCCTTGACAATATTCAAACCTATACTTACAGCTGCTTCATCAAGATGCACAAATGTCTCCTCGTATTCTTAACTATTCCTTGATAATACCACCAGGTCATCAGTAGAACCCGGAAAAAAAGTCCTCAAATTTGTAAAAAAAAGTCTCCTAAAAAGTCACAAATATTTTGGAAAAAAGTCTGAGATATTATCGTGAGAAAGTTGCTAAATTTAACTTAATTATTGGAAGTAAGAGCCCAGAGATGCGGGTTCATGGGTTTTCGAGTTGTTATATAGACTTTAAAAAAGGAATAACCACAATTTACAAATAATTTTTTTTAATTCTGAATAACACTTTGTTTGATGACCAGCAATAGTGGGTGAAAAATGTTAATCCCTATTTTTTACAATCGTAATTGATGACACTGAATTACTTAGGCTCAGGATGGAAGATTCAAGGTGTTTGATTTTTTCAACCAAATACCCAAAGGATGCTGAAATGCATATCTGATCCGGTGGAAGTGTGCTGTCTTCTAGGAGTTCTCGAACATTTTCTATACATTCTGTATCATCTTCAGGGTCAATAGGGTCTATTATGTATAACTTGAAGTAAAATATTAAAATAAAGATTTCATCTTATATTTTGAATGTGCAGTTGTGAGGTGAGCAAAACTGGCAAGAATTCTATCACATATAATGCAATTGATTCATCACTCCTGCGTCCAGATACCTGCGAAAATATAAAATATGAGTTCTGCAGTAATAATTCAGCAATTAAATATTTTTTTTAGTTTTATTCAAATAAAGGGTACCTAAGTACATTTTTAATGGTAGACACCCACTTATTTGCAGTGGGAAATCTTTTGAGAATTTTTTCAAATACCCTGTGAAGAGCGTGGACTTTGCAAGTGATGTCAATCATTTTAAGGTAGAAAACCACCAAAGCCTTGGCAGCTTTAACCATGTATACCGCTCCATCAGTTAGGAGAAGTAAATTCTCTCTGGCACTATTATCTCCAAAAAAAGAGCGAGGCCATTACGATAAATACAGTAAAGATGCAGAATAAAACTCATAAGCATAAGTTATACCATTCATTAACTTCAATTCTACTTTGAATATGCTTGCCTTTTCAGCAACAATTTCACTTAACCAATTTAGGTATAAATACTTACTTAAGGATTCATCAATACAGCGTGTGACTGTTTCATTATTTACTCTTTCAAGTTGCTTGGATCCCACTTGGTAGGGCTTATTTGGCTCATCTGTTGTCAATTTTCCGACCAATATGTTGCACACATATTGTCCCTTAACATCAGTTGTCTCATCAGCAATGGCAAATTTGCTTTCTTTCAGGTCATTTTAGATAATTTTCTTGTTCTAAAACACAAGGAGGATTTAAAAAAATAATAAGGAAGGCAAAAACTTAGAAGAGTAGTAAAAACTTGACATGGGAAAATAATTACTTTCTTCATTCGAGTGAATATTTTGTTGTGGTTAATCTTATTCCAATTGGCTTACCACTAGGATATAGTGAAAAATATTCCAACAGATAATATTACTTCCGACGCAACTATGCACGTTGAATTGCATGCATTCTAGTTATAAGTTACATTTTAAAATGACAACTACTTCTTTTGAAGTGACCCTTAATATAGATTTCCAAAAATATATAGAATAAAGGATTAGAAAATTGATAACTCTGGATCTAATAAAGTGTGAATAAGTGACAGCTTCCCATTTGACCGCACTCTCCCTCAGGCTCCATATTCAAGGAGCATCGAAGGAGCCCTCAAAAAAATATTATTCTGGGAGGGAGGGTAGAAAATTGCCCCAGACCGCTAAATGCCTCAGGGCTACCCTTGTTTCACGACTGAAAAATACCTACACACCTCACACTTCAAGCAATAAAGCTTGAAGTGCGAGGTGGCTCAGGGAAAAGAACTGGCCCCCCCTACCCTAAATATGTAATTCACATGCCTATGTCTTAGTCAGGGGTGAGCTCTATCCTTACCTATCCAAACCAACCTTCGAGTTGAAGCACTCAGTGTGATTCTTTCATTAACGGTGGAGCAATAGAAAGAATTCATTGCACATTCCAGAGCTATTAATAAAATTTTGCATTAACAATTGTCAGGAACTTACACATTTGCAGTACATCTCTGCTCTGTGGAGCACTGCATGAAAAACACAGATATGTCCAATACCCAGTTGAAACAAGTGATCACAACAGCTAAATATTAACTTAGGCATGTGGTTCAAATAAAAATGTCCAAAAAAGTCTGTTTTATAAGAAAAAGTCCTGCCACACCAAAAAAGTCCCAAAGAGTCTCTAAAAAGTTGTTTAAAAATGTTTTATTAAATGAGATTGGAGAAGTTTTGTAATAAAAACCACAAAAGTCCACCTTTTGCAAAAAGTCAAAAGACTTTTTCCGTGCTCTATTCATCAGCACATGCAATAAATTGATTCATCCAATTAAAAATCATTCCTCCTGGATTATTTGTCACCATCTGTCTCATGACATTTTCCATTGCCAAATGTAAAAGCGTTGTGGAAATGACATCACCACGTGTCTTAAGCCTCTTTCTATACCAAATTCTTCAGAAAAGTCCTCGTCAATCTTCACCACACTTCTCGTGTTTTTAAGGGTTATCGACACCAACCTTATTTTGTTTGGGATTCCAAATTCCTTCATGGCTTCCATAAGCTTTCATTGAACCACTGAGTCATACATTTGCTTAAAATCTATGTACATCTGATATAAAACCACATTATACTCATAAGACTTTTATATAATTTGCTTTAGGGTAAAAATCTGATCTGTAGTTGATCTTCCCTGACGGAATCCTTCTTGATATTCTCCTAGTAGATTTTCTACTGTTGGTCTCAATCTTTTCTCCAGGACTTGAGCCAACACTTTATACCGTACACTCAGCAGTGTGATACTGCTATTATTTCCACACACAGATTTATCGTTCTTTTTGTGTATGGGACATATGACCCCAAGTGCCCATTCCTTTGGCATTTCTTCTGATTTCCATACCTTGACAGATTTCCATATTTTCACAAAAACAAATAACCAAATCAGATATTTACTTCGCTTATATTTAAATTTAAATTTTTTAAGTTTGTGGAAATGTGGCCCCGTTTTCTTTTGGATAATCCTAATTACGGAAAACAGGAGATATAACGAGTGAGAATTCTTCTCACTCGTTATATCTAAGACGATCGAGATATCAAGTATCAGAGAAGTACTTGCCGTATAAGCAGAGGGAGTAGGATTAGGAATGAGAAGGTAATGGGATGAATGTGTAATGGATGTAAGTGTAATGGATGTAAAGAATGAAGGAATGAATGTGTAATGTATGGTTCGGTAATGGACATGTATGAAAGGAGCATACTTTGTTGGTTTGGACATGTTGAGAGAACGGATGTGAATCCAATATGTACCTAACAAAAGAGATTTATAGCAGAGGAGTGGTTGGTGTAGTAGAGAAAGGTGTAGATGGTGAAAGTCATGGGTGAATTTGGTGAATGAGACCGATAAGAGGAGAAATATTGGAAGTTTCAAGAACCGGTAAGCTTGCAAGGAGAGTGACGTAGACAAAAGACATGTGCTAGGATAGGTCAGCGTGGAGGTAATTATGAAAGCAGATTCAGCTATTCTGGCTTTTCACCTAGAATTATACTTTTTCGACTATACCTACCGTAAATGAGATCAGCATGATGGCTAAAACTGAGAAACAGACAAATAAAATTTATTGATATTATAACCAGTTTTTGTGTCAATCTACATTGCATTCCATAAAAATTTAGAATACAACTAAATTTTTCTCAAGATGTGGTTATTGTGCTATATGGGGTATACAAATTGTAATCAATCATTAAAAATACTCCTGTCTCATACTCAGGGATTTAAGAGCACACTAATTTACATTTTGTATTTAATATCTTTCTTTGTCTTCTCCTTGTCTCACTCATGTGGGGTCGGAGTTCCCTTCTTTGATTCTTTTCCTCCACCGCTCCCTGTCCAACGCCTCTACCTCTCACCATCCTCTCTCCCTCAGGTCAGGCATATAATTCATATAGTTTTTTTTTATACCTCAACTCAACCCTGAATATACTCGAGTAAAATTAATCTCAATATATTACTCAATCTTTAACCTATGCATCTTTGTTTATGAAAATAGCACTTTACAATTGTAAATTTAAATTTAAAAGTGATCTTAATTGTAATTGAAAGCTATAGAAATTTTGACTCCTAATGATGCGTTCTGGTCCTCGAGGTGATATCAAGTAAACACTCACATATTTAGGAGATTTTAACTATCGTTGTCGATGGTTACCTGGATGACCTAAATGTTTGCATAGGTTTCAAGATTTTTATTTTTAATCTGCAAAGTGGAAGAAAAGACTATGTGTTGATCTGCATGTAGTTCAGATGACCCACATTTAATTTGTTGATATTGAAGACTCATGTAATCATATCATGATCGTGTATACGCGCTTGAGTGTAATATGGTTCCCTGTCGGGGTAAAAAAACAAAACCTCATACCCTTTATGAGCCTAAGTCAAAACTATATATTTAATCTTTAATCATAGTAACTAATGAGTGGCTTACAAGGCACAAGTTGACAAAATAATCCGGAATTTAAAAAATAAAAATTCATATAATATACATAATTTTGATTTTTTCTGATCATTCCTAATACGTGGCTTATTAATAATTGGTACCATGAGATTTCTATGCTTTTACAATGAGTTAGCAGATTTATATTGTTTTAAAATGAATTAGCTTATTAACTGGCCCATCGTCCCTCATGATAGGTGATGCAGTATATTGTTTAGTGTCTATGGTGCCTATTTGAGAGCTGAGCAACCGCGATTCATCTACAACCGCATCAACCGAGTCAACAGCGATTGACACAAGTTGAAGGCTGCCCAGCAAAGTAGGCATGTTCCTTCACAAATACCCTTGCGAATAAGGTACACAGTATTTTTTACACTGAGTTATAAAATATGTGTGTATGGTACAATCATAAGCATGGTTACCATTTATTCATCAAAATGACCAAGGCTGAAAAATGACACTCTAGGAATTAAGTTCAATACTGAAAGTCTTAAATTATTAATAATGGCCCAGTTTTATGTCTGGTTAGCATTACCCACAAATAATGTGGCCTTTTCATTAGCACAATCTTTTACAGGAAACTGTAAAAATTTATATCTGGATATCAAGGGCATAATTAGAAAGGCCCAGTACCCCCTCCCTCAAGGGTATGAGATCATTCAAAAATAAATTTTATTAAGTAGTAGCACAACAAAAATATGAGATTTGAATCATTTTACCCATGACGCAATGCATAAAATAAAAGACAAAGTAGGTGCAGTACTTGGTGCCTGCAAAAAAAGAAAAGCTCAAGTTCTATGCATGTTAAGCTGATGTCAGAAGGTGTTAAACGCCAATTACATTGGTGACAGGTAATCCCAAACCCAATAGACCAAGAAAAAAGCGAAAGCTAATTGTACTTTTAATGGGGTTTTGGGTGGCGGAGGGGATTCAAGCAGTTTCAGTGTTCCCCGGAAAATATTCCTAAAAATATGGTCTGCCATGAAGACTGTGCTACATTTATGCTCACAAAAATCAATACTAGTACCCAATAAATGCTGCAATTACTCCCCTCTTGACATTATATATTAATGGCAATATATTTTGAAGTTTGAAAAACTTTGAAGATTTTTGAAAACTTGAAGAAGTTACTTCACTACTCTTTTTATAGAGATCGGCATATAATCTCAAAGACATTTACCTTTCCATCCTCAGCCAACCTGAACATAGTCTTTCTAATTGTCAATTGCTCACGAGGTGACTCAGAGAATCTTATTAACAAATTATTTTCACTAGCTCATTAACATTTTGATATAGGTTTGGATATGCAAATAAATCAGCTTTTCATGAGTTTCTTGTATCACATTGCTCAGTTAACCATCAAAATTCCACACCACATACCTCTAATGATTGACACAAGGAAGCTTACGAGAACATTTTTTATGGTTATGTATCTACTTAAAAATTTGCAGTTACAGACAACAACAGATGGTACTTAACTGCATAACCTCTTGAAAATTTTATATGTACAGCAAATTTTCACAATTGCAAACAAGACAACACCTCCTTTCAACTAAACTATCACAATGATCTTTTATAACCTTTGAAAATTATTTGGCATTTATTGGCATTTTAAAATCATATGCAGTCAGTAGGTATATTTTATTTAGCTTTTCTTCATGCATGAAGCGGCTCAATAAATTTTCAAATGACAAATTGACAAACAGAATTCATTGATTTCACTTAAAACAACACAATAAATAGGGGCAACATAAAATGCCTAATAGGTACATATGTAATAATGAAACATCACATTAATATGAAAATAGCATTGGTATCATAAAATTTTCATGAATAAAATTGTTACAACGCAAAAGAATGCCAACATATGATTGTTGAGCAGGGCAAGTTAATATAAATGTAAGTCCTTCCTGAGGATATCCAAATTTTACTTTCCATCTTAATACTTAATTCTGGAAGTACCTATTTCCCTGCATATTATTTGCAAAGGCCCTATTGACAAAGTCAACGGCTTCCACATTTGGCATTTATACTTCAGGTTAAAAAACAATTAGATTCACAATTTTGACATTTTCTAATGTAGTGAAGTCCATTATACAACCTGATACCATACAAGTTACTCTGATATATTATATTCAAAGAAATTAATGTGATGGCCAGCAGGAAGATAAATAAATCAGATGTAATATACAAGGGAGGTAAGGGTGTTTTACAACAGCACCTTTTAGTTCACTGGAATTATCCACACCAATGTCCATTAAAAGTGAGACTAGGGGAATTGTATGATCAACACCATGAGTGAGTGTTCTTCTCTGAGATGGCAACATAAATGTAGGTATTACTGTTGCTTGATTTACTATCATACAAATCCTTAACCTCTTATAACATCCACAAATATTCATACACTTTCACAACTATGCACAGGTTCCTAAGGCCACACATAGATAATTTACATAACATCAAATTCTCATGGATGCATCTGGAGATGTTAACTTTAAACATTCGCCAATCACACACCAGTGAATTTTTAGTGTTATTTGAAGGCTTTCATACCATCAAAGAAGAATTCTAAAGTAAATGTCAACAAGAGTCATGATAACTTCAAGGCAAATTCTCTCACAACACTGAGAATAGCGATGCCCAGGGAGAAACATCCACCCTTTTTTCGTTTAGACGAGGGGCTTGATTTTCTATAAATTTTCATCAGCCATCCACAAAAAAGCTGAGAACTTTGTAAGAGAAACTTAAGCACTTGGGAAATAGTTAAGGAAACTCTTTGAAAGCATTTCGTACAGCTGCTATTCCTTTATGTTGGAGTGTTCTTGGGCGAGGAGACACTCGAATACTCCAAGCTTGTTTTCTGCACCATGATCACCTCCACCACTTCTCGTCCATATTGAGTGTCCTAGGGAACCTCCCTGGCATAGGTCCTGCGATTTCCAAATGTAGAGGTGCAGCAACTTCATCTTCGATCCATTGAGGGCAGTCAGGTGTGGTCCCAGCATGTCTTCGCCAACTGCAAAATGAATAGCCACCATACGGAACACTGTCGACTTCCTGACACTATTCTCCTGTGTCGTCTGCCTGAAAATAAACCAAGAGAGCTAGTTTAAAAAAAATAATTTTAAATAAAAAATAAAAATGAACAGTGTACCCTTTCATCCAGATAGGGGAAAGGTACAATTAGTTTTGCTGGTTTTTTGGGTAGGGGAATAATATATCCAAGGTCATCTCCGCCATTAGGGATGGGTGGGTAGATTGGCAAGGGAAGGATTGCATAGAGAATAAAAGGAATGTCGAATGAAACCTATTATTGGCATTAACTATTGCTAATACTGGGTTTAATTCGACCTTCATGCTAGCATGACCGAAATGTTTGAATAGATTTCTAGATTTGTATCTTTAATCGGCAAAATGGAAGAAAAGACTATGTAGGTATATATTATTACCTATTAATATACCTATTAATATATTCATCTGCATGTAGTTCAGATGACCCACATTAATGACTGTTGATTTTGAAGACTCATGTATTCACATCGTGATCATGTATACTTGAATGTAATATTGTTTCCTATCGGGGAAAAAGAACAAAATTCATACCCATCATGTGCCCGAGTAAAAAAAAATATATATATATATATATATATATATATATATATATATATATATATATATAATCTTTAATCTTAGTGACTTTTGAGTGGCTTACAAGGCAATGAAGTTCACAAAATAATCCGGAACATTATTATGTTCGTGTTTAAGGCTATATTACAGAATGAGTCTTGTTTGCATAAAAAAAGAATAGGACAGTGTAATGCAAAAAATGAAATATGTATATACACAATAAGTTGTATGTATACAACTAGATTAGGTGAAAGTTTAACCTGTGCCTGCTTCGTTAGCTAGATTGGCCTCACACCATTATGGAAACTTAAACATGGTCACAGGATTCTTTTCCCGCATATCCCTAGAATTTTATTTGTACTGGTGTTGTGATTGCCTTAAGAATAATTTCTTAGGTATGAGGGTGTGACGTACAACCTAAGCCGTTAGGGCACCTAAAATGAGGTCTGACACTACTAATAGACGAATGAATGTAAATAAGTAAACCCCAAAATGCCATACACCTCGTAGGCGTTAACACTTTACACCACATCACATAGCCACGCCATCTCTCAATCATGTAAGAAGCCTCGCAGCACACTTGAACCCACCAGGGGCAGATTAAGGTCGTTGTTTTGGGGGGGAGGCGGTTCCCTACTTTCCGCGGTTCCTGGGGGGTTATGCAATACCTCTCAACGAAAGGGGGGTCCGGGTTGACCTTCCACGGAAAATTAAAAGAAATGAAGCGCTTGGAACGTAGGTTTGGTGTGGCTGTATTATGTAGTAGATGTGATAAATTATTGAGTAAAGCTCTCTAACCACATTTGTAAAACGTAAACAAATGTAGTAAAGAATGCCGTTATTGCTAAGATGAAGGTCTTCCGGGTTTTACACCGCGTTGGTCCATGTTTCCTCGGACGACAGTTTCGGCGGCGTTTCAGTCTGATTCTTCAGGTCGGTAAAGTGAAGGTACAGGCATTCGTCGTCTTATATATATCTCACCCGTTGGAGTCAGGCCTAACGCTTGACATATTAGATGACGAATGGCTGCACCTTCACTTCACCGACCAGAAGAAGGCAGCTACAACGCCGACGAAACTGTCGTCCAAGAAAACATAGAGCAACGCGGTGTAAAACGCGAAAGACCTGCATCTTCACATCCATCAACCCGCGGCATCCTACACAAGGATTTCGAACTCCTTCCTTCTTTAATACCGTACATAATGAAAATTGGTTGGAATGAAATAAAAAAAAGGATTCAGAAAATACTATTTTCGTTTAATATTTTAATTTTATCAGCAAAAATCGAAATGCTAACATTCAAAGAAAAATTACCAGGCTGCAAAATACATTTGTAATAGTTTTAATAACGACTAAATAAGTCGGCCCTACTTAATATTAAAATAAATGAAATAAACAAAGTATAGACTCTTGCTTTGAGATAATGTAGTCACCCTCACAAATAGGTACAGATATACGGGCTGACGTAAATTAAGAAAATATTATTTAGTTGTAACGTTTTGAGAGATAGATATTAAAACAAACGAAAATTCGGCTCTAAAGAGCTTTACTTTTATATTATTTATTAAAATAGTGCATTTACAGCCCAAAAAACGTGTATTTAGGTCCAAAGTACTTAGGGCCCTAGCGGGGCACGGGTTACCGTTAATTAAAAGTAACCAAATTTTAGTACGTGAATATTAACATAATTTTCACCATTTTGAAAGTAGAAAAACATAACTTTTTTAAATTCTGAAAAATTAGGGCCACTCAACTATCAACTGTTCATACTCAGATTTTAGTTTAAAAACGAAAAAATACTTTTCGGAGACCAAAGAGGTCAGAATACTTCTGGCAAATTGTGTATATATCACTTTGAACTTAGTTGATGGAACAGAGCCTCCTTCAGATAAAGTGGACCTTGGTTTACTTCCCAAAATAACAAAAGGGTCAACTATTTTTATAGCTGTATTTAAGCTGTCATGAAGTGTCTGGGTTTCAGTAGAACCCTAATGCCGTCAGGATACCAAACCTCCATACATATCACATTTATTTATGGAACAGAGGAATTTCCATTGAAAATTGCTTCTATAATTGAAAAAAAGCCAATATGCATTATCCAAGCAATTTATCGGTCGATGTTTTGGCATAAACGTAGTTCAGTTAAAATAAAACAAAACAATCAATTCCCTGGAATAGAAAAATAACTCGTGTTTTTTAGTATGACTGCTCAGTAGTGTCTGGTTGCAGAAATCTTAGTTAATAAAAAAAAACACTTGTGTTGGCTCGGCTTTATGGGTCGAAGAAGCTGAATAATCTGAGGGAATAATTACTGGAAATGTGCAACATCAACCTGTGCACTTGTAATTAAAATGAAGGAAAATAGCAACCGTGATCCACCTTGGTAAACCTAGCGGTGTATCCATATGCGCCTTCATAGATAGTTCATACGAAATACAATGCAGCTAAATCGTGATCTTCTCCAATGAACGCACTCTCATTGGAGAATTTCATTGCTCGGCCACTATGTATTTCTTATAGAGTACGAGGAACCTGCATCAAGTTAGCACCTCCACTTCGAGCACCAATTCTGGGACCAATGCCAGTAATTAGTGCGGAATTCGTGTTTCGTGAACCACACTAATATTAGAATTCGTGTTTCATATTTATTTTTTGCCCTTAAAATTATTCAACATTTAATATAGGCCCGTAGTTTACCAAAATGTACACATAAATTACACCAACCAATGAGGCCTTAATTCCTGCAGAATTTTATGCATGAAAAGCGCGTGTGTATCTGTAGAAATTCCTGCATAAAAGTCAACCAGAAACGCGTGCGAGAATTTGCAGATATTCCTCGAAAGAATTCTGGCGAAAATTCTGTGGAGAGAATCCTGCTGAAATTCTTGCAGGAAAATAGCGTGAAAATCATACAGGATTTTTTACAAGATTTTCTTCAGAATTTCCTGCAGGATTTTCTGCAGAAAGTTTTTGTAAATGTCCTGGGCACAGTAGAATTAAGCAATGCCATCAACATTCATCCTTTATAAATAACATCTGTACTTTGTTCTCCCTATTCGCTTTTATGTACCTGTTAGTTCAAAATATTTATAGCATAAAAATTCAGTTCTCAAAGGCTTTGTGGGGGTGGGGGGGGGGGGCAAACCGCCCCCACGTGCCTCCTTTAGATAAAGTGGACCGACCCCCCTGGATCCACCACTGGAACCCACGCACTCGTACGCCTGCACAAGAGACACGCACCGAGAACTGCGGAGCTGTTGAACTTTCTCCTCGTCCTCTTTGTTTTAAATTTTAAATCCGACGGAACTAAGTGCGTTATCGGATCGCCTCCTTTCTAACAGTCTTGAGGATGGCATCTCGTTTGAACCCGTTCTTCTGGAAGGTCTTGAAAAGGTGGCACTTCTCCTTGGCGAGCGATGAAGGGTCCAAAATGAGGTAGGCTCGCACCCCTCGGTTTAGGATTAAGACCCTGTTACACCCACCCCACCTCGAAACTTGTCAGGTTCCCGTTGTAAGACTTTTGTTCAAGAGAGAGCAGGTCCATTTAAAAAGGCTCCTGCGGGGAAAGGTCACTGGATTTAGTTATTACCTACTATAAGGTGTTAAAAGGCGCCCACAGCGCCGGCTACTAATTCAACGAAGATATTGAAATTAAATGACACTTGCTATTATGTGTTTATTCCCAAATAAAAAAATCTTTAAAAAATAATAAGAATTTCTGAAAATACGACAGTACGTGTGAATTGACGATTGTCGTTGAGCAGTAGTCCTTGCCTAGGGTTGGGCTATTCGAAAAACATTTTTACTTGGCGGGAATTTCTCGAGCTAGAGAGCACATCATACACTTGTCCGTGTGAGGATAGAGCTGTTTGGAGCTGAAGTCCAACATGGTCGTACGACTGACCCTGCAACTTGTTGATTGTAATCGTAATGCCGGAATCACTGGAAATTTTCGTCATCGCATGATGAAAGGGAGCGTTGTCTCAGTCGGAGCAAGATCAATGCGAAGAATGAGAACCGAATCACCTTTTTTGCACTCGGAAATGGTTCTCTCTTTTATGAAATTTAACGATGGATGAGTATCATGCTGTGTTTGCTAAATTATTAAAATTCCTTATCTGAGGTACGCAAATTTTCCAAGCAAAAACGCACGTAGGTAACAACAATGGCATTTAAAAATTCAAGTGACTGTGGCTCCATATTACAGCGTGTCTGAGTCAGTGAGTGAGTGACAAGGCCTTTACTATAATATAGATGAGTAGGTATCCTCCACCCCATAGCTGATTCGAGAGCGGCTGCACCGATTTCTGTCTCGTGCCCACACCTCAGTGGGAGTCCGTGGTGGTAGTTGGTCCTCTTTCGAAGTTTTTGGCTGCTGTCGTCCCAACTGGCACCGGAGTTCCTTGCTTGAGAAACATGTTCGAGGCCATGTACCGGGACATGTTCCCCGATATAGGATTGCGCCTCTTCAGGGGAGGCTTGTCCCTTGCCAGTGACATAATCATAAACAGCAACCGATAAACTCCCGAACGCGGTGAGTGATGGACCGAGGAAGACCGAAGCCAAGCCCACCGCGGGGACATCAGATAACTCCAGAAACCACTAAACCGGCCACACGCCGGCCGGCCCGACGAGGAGGAGCGGAGTGCACCCCCGGCCCCGCCCACGGGGTGACGCGCTCCGGCCGCCGACCATCACACCCACGCCAGAGGAAGATCGCCACTCCCACGGAGTACCCGACCCGAAGCCACAGGACCCACCGGAAGGATCTCGCATCGATATCATTAAATTCAAATTAAATGTCATCGCGAGAGGCATATGGCCGGGTGTTTTTTTTGGGGGGTCTTGCATCGAGCGATATTAGGACTTAATAGTCCTCTCTTCCATACAACTCGTTGGACGAACACACAACCATGCCCTGGGAGGTGTAAATTTCCTACCCAGGCGGGATTCGAACCCGCGACCTTTGGTTTGGCAGGACAACCACGCCGCCACCGAGGCCGGCATTCGCCCAAGGGTGGAGGAAACTCGCAGAACCACTGCCAGGCCTCAAACTTGTGTGAACGAATCATTTAATTTTCATCAAAGGCATTACTCACGGGACAGGGCAGTGGAAAGATTAGGTTCTCTGTATTGAAACTGATTAAATATTGTTCATATCCCAAGTAACTAAACGGTACATAGCTTATTTTAATATGAGTAAGTTAATGGTTAAGGTAAAAAGGATCTTTTGATGCTGAAGGGACCGGGAGGATTCTAGATCAGCGGGGAATGAAAATAAATAAGGAAGGGTTTCTTTGATGATTCCTAGGTGCCATGAAAAATTTGTGGGGAACAACGGTGACGATCATCTGGCAGAAACAGTCAAAGTACATTAATGCAAAGAATAATTACTTAATCACATTTTAAATATTCTTGTATTCTGCAATTTCTGGTAACATTTACGCCTGATACCTAAGATACCTCACGAGGTATGCTTGTAGTATGTACATTTAAGTTGAACTAATTGGGAAAATGAGCAAAATGCCTGCCTGATTTTGGACTAAAGGATAGCAATAGATCTGTGGTTTCTTCCCTGGAATTCCCAAAGTAACTCAGCTAGAAAGGCAGTTAATAAAAAAAATGTGATGAGCGTTGACTATTGGAGCTTGTGCTAGTTTTTCCTGCAAATTATACGTGAATCAGCGACAAGAACGAAGACTGCTCCAAGGTAAACAGAAAACTTGGGGCTAGAATAGAACTTGGATATATTCGATCAGAAAACTTTCAGAAAACCCCTTATCTCCTGCTTTTGTGCACTAAACCAAACGCAGTTGACGCCATTCGCTGGTGATTTGAATAAAGTACGGACGCAGTTGGCGTAGTGCATAACTAGGACAAATGGAGCTCGCATGGTTCAATCTCTGCATCCATTTTTATCGATCTGCATATTTAAGATGGGTAAAGTAAAGAAGGGATCAGATCTTTCAATTGTTCTCTCTTTCTCTTTTTGGTGTTCTGGGAGCCATATGAGGAGCTCACGTCTTTGATGTGCCCAAATCATCGTGTTAGAGCGGGATCCTTTCTTGAGAAACTTCCATGGTACGTTACTACTTCGTTTTCAAATGTTAGAAGTGAAGGCTAATAATGGAGATGGAAATTTCTTGTTGGAAACTGACCAGTCTTCTCTCGAGTTCAAGACCTATATTCATATCATTTTTATATTGTAAACTGTGCTGAGTGGCCAATTATATATATATTCTTATTGACCGCCGAAAACTGCATATGGCCTTTCATATTGGATAATTAGCAAAGCGCAAGTACACAAGGCCTCCCTCTGGGTGGCAAAATGTCCACCCAGGCAGGACTCAAATCCGCGGTCCCAGGGTTAGCAAGCAAGAACTTCCAGATTCCCACTTCCAGATTCGTAGATATAGCTCTGCTGGGGACGGAAAAACAAAATTCACGAGTCACTTAACCGTAATTTGATGAGGAAATAAGTCAATTGAAGGCTACTGAAACCTATTTGTCCTCCTAAATTTAAGAAACCAAGAGAACTCAAGTTAAAATCTAGTGTTATCGGCCGTAGGAATTAGGTCCCAGACTATAGTGTGCGATATTACTTTAGCATCTGGAAGCATCTAAATACTTAATTCTTGGAAATTTGCAAAAGAAAAACATAAGAAGTGAAGTTCGAGATAAATACCAATGCATGCAAGATATAATACCTCTCTTTGAGCTGCTATGACTCCTCTTCAAAATTGGTGACAGTCAGCTGAATTTGGAAAATTATTCCCTGACAAAATCATCTCTCATGTACCAATAAATAAGTATTAGCTCCTTTAATCGAAAGTACTTAGAAAATCGTTCCCCTACTGGTTACATTTTTCCAGAGAATATATCTAGGCATTTTATAACTGTTTCTGTGTATCTAGACTTCAATGATATATTCTGGAATTATGTATTTTTTTATAAATTGTATCAAATGAAAGCTGCTACAACTTGAAATTGACTTTTTATAACGGACGAATCATAGGGGAAATCGATAAGAGCAGAATAAAAGGCCTTTTTGCTTGCATCCTTTAAGTGGCAATGGTGCAGAAGAATAAGCATTGTGCACCGTGAGTAAAAGATTTAAGCCTGTAGTGTAGTCAATATAAATATCCCCACATATGCTCTGTTCTGTTTATTCATGTTTTCTTACTTACACAAAATGCTTCTTAAAAACGTGGTCAAAATATCTGGAAATATAATACTGAAAATTCGGCGAAGAAGGAGAGATAAATTTATTGGACTCACTCGGAGACATGATGGCCAACCGAAATTATTAGTCTAGAGAAAAGTGAATGCGGAGAAATAACACAAACTAAAACATGGAATACGTAAAGAAAATTAAGAAGGGTGTCAAAGAGAAGAAGCATGAAAGCGGTTAGCTGAAAATAGAATGGAGAGCTACACCAAACGAATCTCGGGGCTGACTATCACTAATTATATTTGAAACCCATATTTTATGCATTACTCCCCTAAAAAATTTTCAAATGGAGAAAATAATGTGAAAAAGTGTAACAGGTGAACTTTAAATAAGATACAATTAACAGTTGGTTCTGCTGTAATTTTCATCAGATTTTATCGATTCTCATCAGAATGGAAATCGTATGCTAAAAAAACGAGAACGTACTTGTATTTGAGGTTAAACGTTATATATTTTAAATCTTGACGAGTCTCAAATACCCCTCGTATAATATTTACAGCGGAAATTTATTTGAAAATACATTAATATGATTTTATGGGTAGCAGAAATTCTCGCGAAAACCGAATTGGCCCATGGACACCGAAAAACCGTTGACGGTAAACCATTAATAAATTCTGTAAAAATATGAACAGAGGAATGCCATCAACATTTAAGAAATATGAATTTTTATTATAAAAAAGTTTAAATTTTTTTTCCGAAACGTTAAAATAAAAAAATGTAAATAAATTGGCAAGAAGGTACGAAATTATTACGATTGGAAAATTTATGGTTGTAAACCGGGTATAAAGAATGGTTGGAAATTCTTTTTGACCTTAATCTCATGGGAAAGGTAAATTTACTATAGATATGTATTACAAGAGGAAAATATGCATAACATTAAAATATGTGGATTTTGAGAGTAAAGAAACTGGGTAGGGGAACGTCTGATGGAGGTGCAGGATGAATTCTACCTCATTTGCAAAACTGCCAGGCATTCTAATTTTAAGATAATTCCAAATACTATAGTTATATTTGAAACATCATTTTTAACAAATCAGTACATGCAAATAAAAAACTGTGCCAATGATGGAAATCTTATTTGAAATTTGAATTTCCTCTATCTTCATTCCTATATGCGGTCTTCGAAAACATATATGTGTAGCCATTGAAGCTAGATAGCCCTTTTTAAACAGTGATACATAGGTGATGTCATTTTTAAAAGAAAGGAATGGTACTTCCACATCCATTTTTCCGAGAACATGAGATATACCTATTATATTAAAAAGTTAAGCTCCTTGGGTCAATCTTAACAGACAAAGGAAACTAGTTGTTATATATGAAGGAGAACTTGCTTTAACCAAATATCAATTGAGAAAACATTTTACCTGCCTGGGGGAAAGGCCAGGGCTTCCGGGTGACCAGTGTCCCAGTTCATCCCCGAGGAGGTTGGACTAGATGTTATTGTCCTGAATAATGAATACATGGAACTATTAGACATAGTGCCTAAAAATAATTGTTAGTTTGTAAATCTACATAGCTTATTGCAAATATTAACATGGTTGAACATGAAATGTTTTAAAATAATTTGATGAATGATAAGAGGAGGGTAGAAACTTTCGAACCAAGAAAAAATTAGCTAACACCATATTCTGTTCTCTAATAATTACAAGTATATCTAGATAAGAAACAATACAGTTTGTAGTAAGAAAATTGTAAATGTTCAAAATTAAGACGAGTGGCGGATTAAGGTAGTTGATTTTGGGGATGGGCACGGACCGATAATTTACAGGGGTCAGAGGGGTATTATTTAGGAAGAGATCTCTTGAATTAAATTTTTCCTATTATTAGCTACGCAAATCCATCAGTTTGTCGGTGGTAAGCTTCTGGTAATGTTTCTCCACTAGACTTTTAGTGTATTCCTTAGACACTAACAGAACTTTAATCTTCCCCAGGGACAGAATTGAATCCACAAATAAGAGGGTCCATTTCATGTACAAACCGCTCAAAATCATGTTCCAAGTATGCAATCAAGCTACTGGTTTGTAGAATCAAATTTGACTGTTCTTTTTATGACTATGCCAAGCTAGATAGATAAGAATAGATATGGTGTTGAGTGAGTTACTGATGAAGGAATGTTTTTTTGATAATTATAAGAATGTAAGGTTTGGGCCGTAACTCACCCCACAGCATTGCTGAATTTGAGTTTTGGTATAAAGTTTTTTTAAGTTTAACATAAAAGACTGATTTATCCATGAGCTAAAGTAGTTGAGTTTGTGTTGGGAAGAATTAATTTGACTTGAATTCCTCGAGTATGTCACCTTTATGGCCCTGAGTATGAGCAAGAGCAATACTTTTAATACTCGTGGATACTCAGAAATGTTACGCAAGCAAGCGCTCGACTTTGATTTTCAGAATTTCATTAGCACACAAAAGGGGACCTAGCTTGCTTATGTTTAATTTTGAATTTATGACACGTAGCTCCTCTTGAAAATCACTCACAAGGAGTTTCACACATTTTCCAAGCTTTTACCATGTACCAGAAAAAAAATAAGCTTCAAATTTGATGTTCAACTAACTCCACAAAGAGAGAGAGAACTTGGATTTTACGATTCAGATAAAATGGATCAGACATATGGTAAGTGTGTATAAAGTGTTTGATATATATATTAAGTGCGTATTAATTTGTACTGATGCAGAAAGCTTGCTTCTGACGATACATGTATTGGCAGAAATGAAGCCAATTTATGTACTTGTAGTAATTTCACCAGAAATTCACAACATATTAGGTATGCCGGAAAGGTGAACATTTACGTAAATGTACCATGTACAAATCATACTCGGGATTAAAATGAGGTTAAATGCACAAGAACTCTAAGATAGGAAAGAGCTGGACTCTTAGGTGCTAGATGGGAAATGTCTTACCTTAAGCCCTTGGTGTCGGCTCTTACTGTCCGGCACCACTGGGGACTTCCTCCTCAAACAAGACGCTGACGTCCCCTCGAGGATATCGGCCCCCGATCCTCCAGATCCTCCTCCGGCTCTTCCTGTATAGTAGCCAGGGCGAGCCTTCGGGGGACCCAGTATCTCGAGGGCAGATATCCTCGAAGGCGTCTTCTCCGGGGGGGTCCATACCTCGGGGTAGATACGGGTGTCCTCCAGGGAGATACTGTTATCCCTCGTGGAGATACCGATGCCCGCCGGGGAGATGCGAGCATTTCCCCGGCGGCTGCGAATATCCCCTCGAGGGATACCAATGTCGCCCCGGAGGATACCAATATCTCCCTCGGGGGGGGACCCGATAACTCCCCGGGAGGGACCGATATCTCCCCGGGGTGGACCGATATATCCTCGGAGGAGACCGAAATCTCCCCCCAGGATACCGAATCCTCCCCAGGAGATACTGGTGTCCTCTCGGGGGATATCTCCCGGGGCGTCCTGTGTTCTGGGGTGGGACACCTCTCCGTGGTTAGGTCTTCCATCGATGTGTAGTGTATTGTCTCATCAGGCCCTTCCCTGTTCTTACGAATACAGCCTGTGAAAACAAAGCGGGAGACATATTGTCAGGAGTGATATATAGTTGGTCACTGGGAAGAAATGATTAGAGTGAACTGATTTTTCTTCTTTCTGTTAGCAAACGTCCTTGGAATCACCCGCATCATAGTATTTGATATCCTTCTTCAGTTTCTGAGAATTCAGTGTTCATGTTCCCCTTCGTTACACACGGAGTTAATATTTTTACCCCTCACATCCTTAAAATACCATCAATATTTCTTCTTTAGTATGTACTCGCAACCCATGAACATCTAATGTGTCTTATTTATACGTATTCATTTACTTTAATAGGCATTGTACCAAAGATTGATTATTCTACGATTTCTGTATTTCAACCTGTTAGTTCACTCTTTACATATAAACAGTGGTTTTGCATAATACTCGGATTGTTTTAAACTTTTCCTTTGAATTTTGTCGGTTAACGTAAAATATCATGATGAAAATTAGAAGAAAAATTATATATTTCTTAGTTGTTATGATAGTGCAAGTTGTGTTGATATCATCATTCTAAAACAATACTAGTTTCACTTACTGATAAATTGGCCCATTGGTGAATATTTTGGAGCGATTAACTTTAAATTCGTTGTAAAAAGCTGGAGCACACTTTTTTCTGTATGTCACTTCCGAAGTAGAAGTTCAAATGGTACGTTTTCGTATCCAAGGATCAACCATAGCAACGCCAACAATGGGTCTAAGTATTACCTTGCAAATCGAATTGAGGAGGCTCTCTCTCGTTTGGTATATTGTTACTTTATGTTTAATACTGATTTTGCTTATAGAAAAATGTTAAAGGATTAATATTTGCCAAAATATTTGATAAAATGTTTTCTAAAATTATTCAATCAGTTGAATTTAAATTCCTTAAATTTGACCACAAAATTCCATTGCGACGTTTTTTTACGGTCGCTTTTTTTTGCAGGGCACATTCCCTGATACATTTTTTAAAGGAATAAATCATTTATCTTGAGAGATATTTATTCTAAGGAAAGAACACCAATCCCAAGAAATTGTATGCTCATTACGCGGCTAAGATATTCGCATTGCCGCGAGGGGCGTAATTATTTTAGGGACCTTAAGAGTAGTTTCAACGAATAACTTTATTTACATATTGAATGTTTTATGCATTAAGGTATTTCATTATTTATTGAATCTCTAAACCACTGTCACTTCTGACCACTGCGACTTCCTAGGGCTTACATAAATACGTGTTGAGATCCGATTGAATAAGATGTATGTGTTTGTGTTTTTGAAAAATTAGCGTCGAGTAAATCCAGGGGCTACTTTATTCCTTGGCCGTCTTTTTCTTCCGTTTCTATTGTCTTGAGGATCTGAGGGTTTTTAAATTTAAAGATGGAAATAGTTTGGGGAAAATATATTGCCATGTAAGAAAAAAGACTTTGAAGTTTGGTATACGTGGCATTGTTAGGCCATGACCTTGTGAAGACTAAACAATAATGTAAGAAAACAATTAGCAATTTCGAAGTAATATAGGGGTCTGTTTATTCACTCAGTGAATCAACCCGAAGGTTGGTTTGGATAGTTGAGGGTAGAGCTCACCCAGGTCTAAGCCACAGGCGTGTGAATTTCGCACATTCAGGGTAGGGGGGCCAGTTCCTTTCCCTGGGCCACCTCGCACTCCGGGTTTTTTTTTGTTCGGGGGCGTCCAAAGGCTTCACCTGGATTTGAACCCGGGACCAATTTCGATCAGTAGCCAAGCGCTCTACTCACTGGGCCGCCACGCTCCGATCTGTTTATTCAAAATGGAAAAATTATGGTGACATAATAGTGAGGCATGAGCTTTAATCGAATTCGATACAATTGTAAAATTTGCCTTCATGATAACTTTTTGCCTCAGACTGTGGTCGACAAGGAATATCTTGAACTATTGAAAGTAATTTTTGTGTTATGGGAAAATTATTATTATTTTACATAAATAGGTTTTCGGTACTTACGTAGCAGAGTGTATGCTTAAAATCATCACTTGTTTGCCGATTTTTAAATCTTCCTTCATCGTCAGACGAAATGTCCTGGAACGCTTCTGATAAAGGAGCTTATACCTCCTGCTGGGCTAGTGGAAAAGTTTATAAAACAAAGCTATAAATGCGTATGTTATCGCTCGTATTTATATGCTATTGCGATGTTTCGTTTTGAGTGAGAATATCATATTATCTGAAAGTTTCAATATTTTTTTTGATCAAATATCCCTAGTCCATTCGGTGGATATGTCTGAAATATATAGTTCTTTTTTTTGTGATTATATCTGATTCCTTTTCTTTCTGGTATATTTTTCCCGGTGTCCTCGACATCTATCATAGCCGTCTACTGATCCTCAAGGTCCAAGTATAATTTTCAGAATTGACGCGAGCTTTATCATGTCTAGTTATTGATTATTTTATACACAAAATGTAGAATAGTTTCTTAGTTTTCACCAACTGAAAATTGTTTATCAGAATAGTTTTATTTGCATTAGTAGAGTAGTCTATATGGCACGCGGCAGTTAAAATCCCCCAAAGACGTATTTGACGCTTACCCTAAAAGCATCATTCAGCCTAGAATGGGCCTCTGGCCATTTGTTTTTTGTCCTTATCAACCTTTTAAAATTTACTTGACCACTCGCTCAACCATAACGGTCGATGCCACTTACTCTCTCTCTCTCGGCTCACGCCTATGAGCTTGGGATACGTGACTCGATGATCTTGCTTATTTTTTTTAGATTATACAAATATTGGCTCATTTAAATTTTAACTCTCCCAGACAAAAATTGTAGACTCTAATCGATTTCTAATTTAATCCCCCTTGATGCCGCAGATTTCAATGTTTTTTTTATAAAGTGGAGTATCTTGTGTTGTAACATTACCTCATAACCGTTGTATGAGTTGGTTTCTCCCACCGCATGGCATACTTGTTTGGAATTTGAAAAGGAAAAGTTTGGCATCGTTTGAGCTTCAAGAGGTTTTCGAGTACCTACATATCTAAACTGGCAATCACATCGCTGGCTCGGTTATCATGAGTTATGCCGGCAGTTCGTAAATCGCCGTTGGCTTTGTCTCGGAGATTTGCTATCCTATGTTGCACCATAAACATTCATTTATAGTTTTAAAATTGTATGAAATTCAGAAATAATGAGTAAATATTCTAATGCAAGTATTTGTATTGCCACCAGTGATAGCGATGGTCTTCTTGCATTCGCAAAGTAGTTAAAGGTTCTCGCAAAGGTAGTATTGATGCTATATGAATAAGATTAAATATACTTAGTTGTGTAAATTTTATTAGTAAAGTACGTTTGTGAACGTTGATAATTATATGTAATAAGAAGTCAAATATATCTCACTTAAATGCTTTTAAAATACATTTTACACGGTATTTGGTTGAAAGGTGAAAGAAGTTGTGGAGTAGGTATATTGTGCTCTGTTTTGTCTTAAAGGAATTTAAAATGGCATTTTTAGGATTCGCCATGTTTGATATGTCCTGTGACTATACTTTTCTTTCTCTCTAACATTAAGATGAACATACGTTATAAATGTACTTTTATGTATGTACTTGCTTATTCCTAGGTCATGCAGTGAACCTGGTACGACCTTCACTTCCTTTCGTTGAGCTTGGCTGGGTACTTTTCGCTGGATGAAATTCGGAAATTTGCTTTTTGTAAGTAGATGCTGTAATTGAAATTCTTTGCATGGATTGCTTCATGGCTTACTTCTTCGGAATTAATTACAATCTCCGTTTCGCTGAAATAAAATGTCCCCGTATTCTCGGTCTGATTGTGATACAATGCACATGGTACACGCCTCAAATATTGATATAAAGATAATAATCAACTCATGAAGCGGGTGCTTTGTCCTTCCCAGAGTGTTCTGGGTTCCACGTGCGTGAATATTATTGCTTTTCTCTCCTCGCTTTGGCTATTCTGTGCAGAATATTAATTTTTATCGGTGGAGAAGCCCACCGATGATTCAATGGAATATTTTTCCAGGCATGATTTACGAATTTATATGACATACTTTCTCTCGGGCATCAGGAACCAAGGATGGTGGAATTTTTTATTGTTCTGACCTATTTCCGTCAGGGATGTTGTTGTGCGAGTAAGTGATCCGAATGAATAGATGTTCCTTCAATATTGCATCATGTAAACTTGAAAAAATTGCACGTACTCGCAGACACAAGTCCAGAAAATAACCCTTTTTTTCTAATTCGGCGCATTTTTCTTGTAATTTCCTGTCGTTCACTCATCTGTTCACGCATTTACTAGCGCAAATGAATACTTCTTATATAGTGCATGCTTTTCACTTTGATCGGGTTTATTGGTTGTAAGCATGCTAATACGAGCAATCAGTGCAATTCGGATTATTAGTTCGGAACGTTAGTCAGATTATCATTTAATTTTGTGTTTTCTTACTTTAAGATTTAATTAAGAATAACACCCTGGTATATGTTCCATGGCTGTTGGTAATATATTAATGAAGTAGACTGCACAACTACTGAAGGGCCCTATGAGAGCTGTCGTACTTATGATGGTTTGAGCGATATAGTTCGGGAGCATTTAAATATTACGTAGGCACATTTTTGGCCATTTTTGACCCCTCCTCCCCCCCTTGTGAGCAAAAATAAGCATTTTCCGAACCCTTCTCCTCCCACTTGCTTACGTAAGATTTTTCGATTATTTTTATTTGCTTTATATAAAGAAAACCAACTATTTTATACTATTTTTGGAGTGTTTCTTCAGCAATGTCACTTGAGTACTATAAGAAAGCGTAATATTAAAGTACTTTAGTTGTATTTATTAGTAAAATAAATTTAATAAAGTATTTATTGATAAATTATTATTAGTACGCGTAACGCTATATACTATCTGGGCGTTCTGTATAGTGTAGAAAAAATGTACTTCGAGCGCAAAACCAACCGATTGGTGAGAGCGAACACGCACGCGAATGGGCGAATACATCTCTCCACATGTAATAGAGAGAGAAGCGCTCCAATACTTAATTCAAGCATCCTAAGTTTAACTTCAGTCATGCGTTGCCGCGAAACTTAATTTTTTTAATCGTAATAATCTAATGTTAATGGTTACACACCTATATGTAAATTTGAAGGTGGAAGGTTGTACGAGTAAAGTTAATAAATGCTGATGAGCAATAAATTATGACTTAATGAACTATTATATAATGAAATACATGAAGATGGAATGAAATTTGTGCGAATGTACGACAAAAGTGCACAGTAGTATCTTTTTATTCACTTATTTATTTATTATATATTTATTTATTATATATTACCACTGAAAACAGCACATATTGGCCTTTACATCGGGGTATTTTAACAATCAACAACGGACAAGCACAAACAACCATGTCCTGAGAAGTGAAAAATCCTCCCCAGGCGGGATTCGAACCCGCGACCTTTGGGTTAGCAGGCGAGGACGTTACCCCGATTAAACTATTAGATAAAAAATAAAATAATTAGAAAAAATATGAATTATTGCATCTAATATGGTACTGCAGATACGACACCATTTTAATGTTCTAATCACTTGGTGACCACAGTCCTTTTAGCCAATCTTCTACATTCTCAGTTATCATATTTTCATGAGTTTTTGAATGGTGTACATCAGGCTCAGGAGCTTCCACTTCCTCACAGTTCAGCCACTCAGCATCTTAATCTCCATGGTGATTCTGTATGATGCACATCAGCTCCTTTGCTCGCCGAGCAGCTATGCAAATTGGTCGTGTTCTTTGAATATTGAGCGTAGCAGTTAGATTTTGGTTCAATGCTTTGCGATGGAGAGCTGCAGACCTCTTCGAAGCATGGTAAAGCACACAGGTTTGACAGGTCCTATTGTAGAGGTGGGGATTCACAGATGGAAAGAAGTAGTCATACGAAAATTGTGAAAACCCTGCTGCCACTACATCCAATTTCAATGCCAGACGGTGAAAGACTGAGGAAATCATTCCCCTCGCTAACAGTTAAGTCATGAGGTGTTTGCGTCATTTTTACAGGAGGAGGCATGAAGCGCCCTGGAAGCACTCTGAATAAACCACTTCTTGGTGGAAAATAACATTTTTAATCTTTGAATTTGACTATTTGTAGCAAGTATTGATTTGGTTATTGACAGAATTTTACTTCTATCACGGTGGTGACGGTGCACCGTCAAATTTCAAACTTCTACCGCGGTGGTGACCAAGTAACTAACGTTAGAGGCCTTGCATGAATGATATTCGGATTTATCAAGCCTATTTAGGGAAGGTCTTTGTGTAGGAAAGGAAAAGAGAGATGTTATCTAACTCTTGTTTTGTTGCATATTGAATCAGCACTTGGGATATGGCCAAGAATAATTATTCCATGAGATCTACCATATATAGATTTATGTATGTTAGAAACCGCTACGCGCGACCAGAGATGGTGAAAAAACTCTTAGAAGGGCTGAATTGGGAGCCACCATATGTTTCATTGCTAAACGCTTGGCTATGGTTAATGGAAAAATTCTCATTTTGACAATGTTATTGTTGATTCGTCAAGACAGTTCTTCTAAATTCGCAGTGAGTATTTTTTTAAATTAGGGATTCATGTTGTGAAATAAGTATTGAATATTTGGTACGATGGAATTTGGAAATAGCCTTATGGTGGTATAGTTACATTTTGGGATGCTATCTAACCATTCCATATGTCATCCAATTAAGAAAATATCCTTTCTTACCTACATGCGAGTGAACTTTAAAAGATTACTCAAAATAAGGCGAAAACTCGAAACTCTGTCCATAGAATTTGTATTTTTTTGAGAATAGGTAAGTCACTAGCTAAGAAATGCCCTAATAGTCTCCCTCATCTATTCTAGAAATATTAGCGCAATGAAATGCTCCCTTTTGCAAGCCTTTGGGTGTTTAACATTCTCAACGAATGCAGGTGGCACAACACGCATGCTGTATGAGCGCGCTAAGTTTTTCGGACGGAGAGAGGCGACAAGATGAAAGAGACTCACTGTCGCACTGTTATAGGGGTAGCGAAACTTGGTGGCACTCGCTTGTTAAGAGTATGACGCAAGGGAGAGGAAAGCATACAAGTGATGTGGGATAAAATGGCCGAGTCTTCCTCCAGATGTCACTCCGGGAGTCCTTCGGTACCTTTGCCCGCTCATCAACGCTTGATTTACCCTCAGTGATCTCCGCTGGTGAGTGTCAGCAAGTTTCGCTATAGCTATAACTACCGGTGTTCTTTCTCCTCGTGCACGTGCACCACACACGACTAATACAGAGCAGAATGAGATACCGACTTCTGGGAGAACATACCTCACCCACCTTTTACGCCGTATTCCATTTTATTGTATAAATTCATATTATTGGATGGTGCCCAAAACTTTTTCTCACTCGCCCTTGTGGATTTTGCACTAACTGTAACCAAGAAGGTCGCGTGAGGAACATCTAGAATGCGATCATTTATCCCGCGAATCCCTTGGTTCTTTATCCACAGGACAATCTGTGCATCACCCGCCTAGAATGAGTACTTATCCATTGCACACATAAATTAAAGAATATTATAGATGAAACCATACGATACGATATTACAGGAGAATATTGAAGCCATTAAAATACTTGATCGGCCATATTCAATGGATCACTTGTACTGTGAATGCCCCGAAAGCTATAGTATTTGTATATGCGTTGTATCGTAATGATTTATCTATAAAATGCAAAATGGAAATAATTTACTCTGACTTATATGTTAATTTTATGGATTGATTGCGTGCGATAGCAATGTAAGGATTTTCATTTTAATTTTTAGGGGAAATTATTAGCTTTGCCATCTACTCCGTATTTTAATCTATGAATGCAAGATATGCACCTCGCACCGGCTTTGAATGCACCTCGAAGGCATTAGACCCATGACTTCACTACTCTCCAGCTTAAAGAGTTAACTTAACGCACAAAAGTTATATTTACGGTTTCGTGCGCTCATTGAAAATAGCGAAATCTGCAATAGTTTACCCGTCTGCTCGAGACCAAGTCGGCCGATCTGCGTACGTAATTTCTCCGTCAGGAAATGCTCTTTCAGGCCTATTTCAGAGTCTCGCATTTAGTTTTCCCCGAAAAAATGTTAAAAATTATACAATATCCTGGGTATCCCCGTTTTATGACCATAAACGATTCATAACCCTGAAGTAAAAGACCTGGAAAATGGTGCAAGGGCGGTTTTGACGGGTGAGCAATTAAGGAGATAAAACGTCACGGATACTTTAATGTTACTGTTCGAAAACTAGGGAAATTCCGGTTTATTTCCGTCGGAAAAGTAAATGAGAATCAGAGTGACTTCGTATCGAGTATAAATATTATATTTGGTTATCAATCCAGTCGCATTAATAACTTTTAAAATAGTATAAATCTTCATTATATTCTACTCGCACTCGAACCTATCCTCAATTGCCAATGTGCATCCGAAAAATTTAATACAATCTTTCGCTGGGCACGCTTACTGTTAAGATCGAAGTGTTTTTGTAGTTTTATATATTTTTTTTTACTATCTCATAAAACCAAAAACGGCGTAATGGGTAATTGCATTGGTCGATGTAATTAAATAAACAAGCATAGAACAACAGTAAAGAGCAACATAAAGAATTAAATAAAAACAAAAATAAATAAATTTTGGGGTTCCATTAACTAAGTACCGTTTAATGAATTATTTGAATATATTTGGCTAGGAGAAGAGGTCAAGGGAAGGATACGCTGAGGACAATATGTTAAAAAATAATTATAATAACTTTGTTAACTCCACTAATTATTTATTACCCCGACCCGGGTTTCAACACTTGGTGTCATGTAATGACACCAAGTGTTGAAACCCGGGTCATGGTAATAAATAATTAGTGGAGTTAACAAAGGTATTATAATTATTCCGTAATGGATCAACTCCACAAGGTCAAGCCTACAACCGTTTCCTTTGTACAATATGTTAAATTTGGAGGGGATTTGGTAAAGAAGGGAACGTTGTGATAGGGAAAGTGTATCACTTTCGGGATGTGTAGGAGATTGAAGTTTCGTGAGGGGCGAGGAGGGACACGAATTGGAAATGTCGCAGGAACGAAGCTGTCCATTCATTATCCTGTGTTAGAATTTCAGGTCAGATAGTGCACGACGGTGAGAGAGCAGAGGAAATCCCAGGAAGGACGAAATGGATTCACGGGTTCAATTCTTGAGGGAGGGAATGTTATGGCGGGCAATGGCTAGGAAAAAATGGACGGGACGGTATAGAATTTGCATAGTGATTGGGCAAGCAGTTGACCAAATTGGTGCGCAGTATTCTAAGATTAGGAGGATACAACAAAAAATACTGCTCTTGGGGCAAGGGGATCTTGAATGTAAACATTGTATCCAGAGATTATACACTGTCGCAAAACATCCTCTAAGCTACCCATGCCACCTGCTGGAGAATTTTCCATTCTTATTGGACTCCCAGCCACCCATACACCGGAGCGTTTAGCCTTTCGAGTGCAGCCTTACTTCCTCAACCCACTTGACCGAGCACGGGCAGGCAATTTGTTCAACCGGTGTGCCGTTGTCGGCGGCCTTGGCGCTATAGCTTGCGGGCCCGGGGGAGTTGGCAGATCTACATAATATATATTACCATGATGTGGAGAAGGTCTGACGGTGAGACGAGTGGAGAAAATCATAGATTCGAGATCATACCTCTTTTGACGTTGTTCTTTGATTTATTTTGGCTATATCTATGGGCAATGTTCTTGAAATTATTTGGCTTCGAATAGATTTTTCCCTTTTCCATAATTTGATAGAAGGAAGTTTTCGTTTCTTATTGGGTAACGCTTGTGTATGACATTCAAAGTCTGGATGAGAAATGATTCTTAGCTGTTGTACTCACTTTGAATTGTAATTTACCTATGAATGGAGATTACTCCATTTCCTACAGCAGTTTACCTACCGAAAATCGAGGAAACTAATTGGAATTTTGGGAGTTCATATTTAGTGTGTTAAATGAGCGGAAGACTTTTAAGAATTTAAGACTTAAAAGGAAATTTTATAAGTGGAAGAGGAAAATGCTGGGGGAAAGGATTTAAGTGATGTTGCCGATATTGCTCACGTCAGTAATTTCTTTATAAACTAGTCAAACCTGTGCTCAGTATTATATCCGCCATGATGATTAGATATGATTGAAATACCAATCGATTTATATATTACAATAAACTTAAAATACATTCTATGTTAACTTTTTGAAGTGAGAGTGGAGGTATTGTTATGCGCTTGTTCGTTTGCAATACATACCAAAAACGTCGTACCTTATTGGAGTGTTATTTTTTGTAGTGATCCATTTGTGCAGTTTGGAATGCGTTTTTTGTGTGTTAATATTTTATGGAAGGCGGTATTTATGGAAATGAGAATATATGATTGTGATTTAGGAATAAAAGGACGTCGGTGACAATAGTTTCACGTTATTGATATGTCAGTTGGGTGTCAATGGAAGACGTTGAGAAAACATTAGTCAAATCTTGAATATGAAGAATGGTGATTTTTAGTTCGAAAACTTGGCGGGAAGACGTATGTCAAGTGGAAACTTTTGAGAGGTGGACGTGGAGGTGAATGGCGACAGTGTTGTTGGGAGCGAGGAAAACTAAGGAGGAGAATTGTGAGTCAAGGAGAAAAGGAGACTGAAGGCTGGCGGGGATGAGGAGGGGGCAACAAAGGCGGATAGGGTAAATTGAGGTTGTTCCGCTGTAACCTAACTTAAATATAATTTTATTCATACCCTGACTACCTATTGAAAAACCTGTATTTTAATTGATACGGACAAAGAATTATACCTTTCCTCGCTATTTTTTTCGCAAACCGAACTTGAAACTACATGTCGGAAAGTTGATTCTTAGGCTACTACACAAATCATAGTAAACCGCAAATATCAAAAGCCGAAAAAATCAATCTAATTTATCAGTTATAAATGAATTCATTATTTTTCAGAGTGATATAAATCCTGCAAACGCATGAAATATATCAATTTATTAAAACAAAAAAATAGCATTTTGATTGATCCATGGAGTATAGTAGTACTTTGAATTTGGCATCGTGGCGTACGTGAATTCACGCGAAGCTGAATGTTTATTTACAGTTGCTTAGAACTTAGGTTACTTATTTATACATATCTTATAATTAAACCACATATTTTTATCACAAATATGAATGATCAGTTGCGATTGAAAGGTCGGTTTATAAAAAAATGTTTTAACACACTGTTCCTTATTCTGATGAGGCATTACAAGCGAAGGTAATCGTTTAGTATAGAATTGATTTTTTTTAAATTTCTGCAATAAAAATACCATCATATCCTATTTCATGGCAGCTGATTGAGAAGAATATAGCAGGCGGTTTTTTATGTATGATTATCTTTTGTTTACGTAGTGCCACGTTGCCACGTTTTCAAAATATATATGTGCCTGATTAAATTTATTAATACATATTTGTTTTTCGTTGCACATCGATGGTATACGGATGAGTTGATCAAAACAGAAATAATGTATTCATTTGCTATTTAACTAGTATTCTGTTGTTTTTGAAATTGATCGCATTGGTGGCTACATAAATATTCTCTATTCAATATCAAGAAATTTGATGTTACGCTCACCACGCCATAAGCGCAATGTTAAATTAATCGATAAAAAGCTACCATTTAACTTCAATATCTCGGTAAGTAACCTGTAAAATGGCTCCACCTTACAAGCACATATGTATGAATGCTTAAATTCATTCATATTAAAGTTTGAGATTGATTTCTTTTATCGTGAAATTTGGAAGAACAGCCTTAAATGCGAGAATAGGCAAAATATGGGGAAATTTAATATTTCTCTATCTCATTTAAATGCCATTTTCGCGAAAAACTGTTTACAAGAATCGAATACGCTTATAAAATCGAATAAAAAGAAAATGTTACACCTTGCCATATTATTTACTTGCTAGCTATAAGTAAACAACTGAAATAATTGAAGTCAAAATGCGTCAATTCCATAGAAATGGCGCTGCAGTCGGTCATGGCTAGAAAATTGTTAATAAAAAATATATTCGTTGAATTACCTGGATATTTTCTAACTTAAATTTACCTTTTAATACCAAAGGCATGTCACCAGTGAAAGCAGTTTTTTTATACAAAGCAAACAAAAGGGTTGAATTAATTATTTCTTTTGACTAACGTCACGATGGAAACTCCTTAAGGTAGTTTGAGCGAGATTTTTCCTTGGTCAATACAAAGACCATATTAATTTTTTTATTTTAACCTTTAAACGGGCAAGTGGGGTCATATTTGAGCCCAGACAAACCTTTTCTACCGTTTTTGTTCGTTAAAATTCACCTATTGCTTTCATATTTTTTGTATTTGCATTATTCACCCTTATTCATCTCACACCACAGAATTTATTATTTTATTTTCACTTTAACCCTAAAAAATTATCATTTTCTTGTATGGGGTCATTTTTGACCCCACTTGTCCGGCAATGATACCTTTATCAATGAAATATTTTTGTACTACATAGTGACGATTTCATCGTGTATTATAAATAACTGTTTTTTATATATTTTCATGAAAATATTTTGAATAACAACAATTTTTATAACGTTTGCAACATATAAATTGCGTGTACATCTTGAAATGGAAACATTGATTTCAAATGCAGAAAACGTGAAGCCTTGTCCCGAATAGGACGACGCAAACGTTTTTGATAGCATATATTGTAGTATCTTGGCGTCTAACAGAAATCAATCCTTCATTTCTCTGTTTACTACACCTCCTTGTTGATTGTCAAATACTTTAGTTGAGAAATAGCACTAAGGTGTATGCACAATTCATATCTGCCTGTGGTATTGATATACGACCAACATTGTGCCTTTGAAAATATATTATCACAGACAATGTGGAACTCTGTCTTGATTATGGTATCTCAAAAGTCATCGAAAGTAATACATAATTGGAGTACCCTGAACACTTTGCTGCTCATCATGACAGTTCGTCATTTTGCTTAGCTTTTTCTCCAGAACATCACCTTCATCGTGAAAATAGGTGCACGATTACAAACAAAAGTGATACAGCTTGCATATCACACACACAGTTGTAAGTGAATACTTATTTCATTGAGTAAAATAATTTTCGTGTATCGTTTGTTTTTTGCATGTCGTGTTTTGTATGTCTTATATGTCAGAGTTATACACAATACCCAACGCCAATCGCTAGAAATTTGCTCGCTGAATCTGAATTTCTTATACCTGTAATTTCAAGCTAAGGATGAGTTATGCCAATTGATGCCAATATGTTGCCATAGTTGCCATGCCATAGTTTATTTGCTATAAGGTCTAGAAGACGGTTTTCCTTACCCATAATATGAATTATATTGAGCAACTTGCTTCCAAGGAAATATAAATGGCAATCCCAGGGCAGATTATATCGATATTGGAAGAATTAGCGGAAGATAACTAGGGAGAAATTTTTCATCTAATAGTGTAAAAGAGGCAGATAGTTTAGAAGAAGAAGACGGTGATAGCGAGGAAGAAAGCCTTTCTTCTGGCGGTGAGAATAAGGTATCCCCAGGACTGACCGTGAAGTCTGGTAGGAATCAGTCTCATAATCCTTGCAAAAGATCCAGAAGTATGATAAGCATAGGTGATAAATAATATTGTGGAAGGAAGATCAGACCCGACATCATTAGCTCAACTCTGAAAATCCGCTGAAGAGTTCTTCAAACTTTTAATTTATGGTGAAATAGTGAAAGTTTGTAAACATGTGAATAAGAAAGAGAATTCTTGGTATGATACTTAGAAAATAATAAAAAAACCTAAATTGTGGCGTTCCAATTCTATAAAGGAAATGTATGCTTTTTAGGTTACTGCTAATTGATGGATCATTTCGATCACGAAAAGAAATTTAAGCATCTTTGGAGTTCAGGCGTGTGTCTTAAGAGGCCTATTTTTCCGGAAACCAATTCTTTCAATACATTTCACTCGTAATATTTCATTAGGTTTGATGACCATGAAAACAGGTGACACTATCTGGAAAACGTCTTGTGCCTCTTCGGTACGTTACGAATGAGCTAACTAAAGGGTTTCAGTGCCCTTTTATTCCATGTGAATATGTTACTGTAGATGAAATGTTTGTTTCATTCTGGGGAAGGTGCAATTTCTACGTATTCATGAAGTCAAAGCCCAATAAGTGTGGTTTGAAAGTTTTGGTTTGTTGCTATGTAAAACAGTCTATCGCTGTAACCTCCAGCTATATCAGGGTAAAATAGGAAACTTTCCTGAAAAATCAGAGGAAAAAGGTTGTATTAGATCTTGTCAAGCTAATTGAGTGATCTGGCTGGAGCATAACAACAGTTAGCTATTTCATCAGTATAGAATTAGCTGAAGAACTACTTAAAAGAATATAACATTAACGGAGACTGTTTGAAGAATAATCAAGATGTTACCAGAGATATAATTTTATCCGTGATGAAGGCTTAATCCCAGTGGACAAAGTTTATTATCCAATTTATTGACATTTGTTGGGTACACGCCCAAAAAATGAAGAGTTGTGCATTTGTAATCAAGTCAGCATCATGAGGTAGAATTGGATTTCTCAAATGTAAGGAAACTATTCATCATTTCCCATTATAATGCAACGAAATAGGACGTGGACACCCTTGGCCATTTGATCCTTGAGTACTCATGTGGTGACAGGAAACAAAGATGTCGTCTGTGATTGTTTATGTACTCACTTGACTTAGCTACGTACAACAGTTTAGTATCTTCCATCGTAGCTATGAAAAATAATTATGTTTTATAATGGGTAGAAAAACAAAGAAATCTCTGGCGGGCGTTAGGAAAAGAGTTAGTTATTCCTTTTATGGAGTGAAGAGCAGAAGCCGTACCAAATCTGTGTTTAACGATACGAGGAGCCATGGATATGTGCGGAGTTATAAGTAAAAGGATTAATGGTGATAATGGAGATGACATGTTACAAAGCAAGATAGGGCGATGTAATATGTGTAAAAGGCAGAAGGACAAAAATGTTCAACACGGATGCATAAGTGTTTTCATTTCATAGCTAACTATTATGATGCAGTTAGAATTTGCCATGAATGTAAAGATGATGACTCCTGGGGCCTAATTCTGTAACTCGTAGCTCCGGAGCTAACTGCCTAAAAGAGCTAAAATAAGCTCCTAGCTCCAATTCGTATTCTGTATTGCATCTCAAGGCGCCGGAAGAAGCTAGAGAAGGCTCCGGAGCTTATTTAGCTCCTCATGGTATTCTGCAACGGTCCCGAAGCTCTTTTCGGAGTCCCAGCATGCCTCAGATCGGAGCTCCGGCTAGCGCCAGCCTCGAGACCGCGCTAGGAGTATTCTTCAGTGAAATCCATGCGCATTCCCGCAGTGTTTTGTTGATTTTTCGTGATGTGTGCATGTTGTTGTGAATCCGATGATATTATTTTCTCTTTCTTGGTAGTTTTTCTTGAGTTGTTACTCTTATCTACCGCGGCGGAAGAATCAAGATACCCAAAGGATTTATTTTTTAACCTATTTTAACCAATAAATCCCATCCCTGTTTACATCATGGAAAATTATTTCGATGTCAATATTGCTGCCTTAATTGTCTTTCGGAGATCAATTCGTGAACATTCGTCGATAAATACGTGTTTTGCATGGTTACTACGTTATTCCATTGAATTTCTTTGTCATTCATACTGTTGAGAATCGTTTTTAAATTAATAAAACTGTAGGCATTGAGCTAAGTCGATAGGAGCACTTCCTTTGTCATATAACATATGTTGTAATGCTTTCACGTATGTTCTTATTTTGATGTTGTTAACCCGCAAGGATATATGATCGTAAATTCCATTTTTATCAACTAATGATCAACTTTTTTATTATTGTTAAACAAGTTCTTAATGTGTGGCCGAGTACGATCAATGCGCTTACGTATTAATACCATTATTTCAACAGCAGTTCGAGGTTTTACTCTTAATATTGACATTGCTGCGTGAAGAGAAGGAAAACGCACGATAGAATGTTTAGGTAAGGTACGATTATGGAAGTTCAATCGATGAAAAAAGCTATATGTATAAATGCATGTCTATGTTAAAGTGATCATACGCATGCACTCGCAGAATATGATTGTTCATATGCATAAACCAATATAATTAAATGATGTAAATCAATTGCTAATTAGTTCGTTTCCGTAAGTGAAAAGTGAGCGTATCATGCTATACAGATTCTTCAAGTACTAGCTGCCTAACGTATAAGAACGTTCTTAAGGTACCTTATTAATAATTTAAGTTGCATAAGTATTCATCGGTAGTTCCGTAGAACTTTGAAAATAAAAGTTCTACGGAGAACTTCAAGTAAACGTCGCCAATCTTCCTATATGAGCATAACATGTGGGTATAAATTATAGCTGCACACTTCAGTGGGAATTCCTAAATAATGGTAATTTTCGAAGTGTTGAGTGCATTTTGTAGATTTAATAGTAGTTTTTCGCAGAAAATATAACAGAATAACAAATATATCATCAGTTAATGGCCGATCTATTGCATTTATCATCATGTATGTACTTACATCACCGACGTTCGTATACACGACGGAATGGTAAAACAATGAACTAACCTATAGATTAACGCCTGCTACGAATAAAGCATTTTACCTTAGATTTACTTAAATTAACCATCAAGAATATGAAAATTTTGAAAAACATTGAGGAAATCATATTATTTTCAACTCGCCGTTCACAGAAACAGCTGTTGAGGATGACAAGTGTTATGCTAGATTACTATAATAATTTGCTCTCTTAAGTAAAAAATCAACTGATTCAGGTAACAATGTTCGTTATCAAGGTGTTTAATTTTTGCTTTGTTCTTCTTCTCGATGCGAACAAACTCATAAAATCATATAATTGCGCATGCATTAATTAGCTGACGTTCTCACAGCTTTCCATATGTAAACACGTTAAACTCGGCAGGGTATTCCTGGATAGTCGTAATTGAGAATTCTATAGCTTGTAAAATAGTCTGTATATTGCTAAAAAGGTACTTTTTTATATGTTAAAGTCGTACAATCAATAATGCTTCAGTATTATTTACTTTTGGTATTCTCAACTGCTGTCTGCTATTTTCCGGAAGCACAAGCCGGAAAAACGTCACGAAAAATGAAACGACGATTGTGATTGGCAGATCATTCGCTCGCAGGAATTTAAATTTACCACTTCGTATGCTGACTTTTCTCCACCCCGATTCGGAGCTAGAGTTAGCTCCAGTGAATTACAGAATACTAGTAGGAGTTAATTCTTGGAGCGAGCCGAAGCTCTTAGCTCCGGAGCTACGAGTTACAGAATTAGGCCCCTGGGGCCCTAGTCTGTAACGTAGGGCGCCGGAGACAGGAGAAGCGAGTTCTCACCCGAAAGTTTCACCCATCCGCTGTCTGTAACTGGGTAGAGAAACTTCAGCCGCCTGAACCGGAAGGAGAAAAGTGAGGGTTTGAAAAATTCTGAAGCCAAAGCTGACTATTGGACGTATTTCAGTGACCTACTCCTGAGAACCAATGAAATCGACTGTACCTTTTCACGTCTGCGGGAGCGGATGATTGTTCTGCAATGTTTACAAAATTTCTGAAGACAAATATTCGCGATATTGCTTAATTTCCACGATTGCAATCTATCAGTCAGATAATTAATACCACTGTACCCTCGAGTTTCCGTTACACTTCATCTTAGTTTAAATCACTCCGAAAGCGCATGTTATTAAATAATCTCGACAGAAAGACATCACGTATCAGCAAACTTCAATGGAATTACATTTGTTTGAACAGCGACATATGGATATTAAACTGAATAATTATCTAATATGTACTTCGATCAATGAACGCAATTATTTAATGGGCTACTTAAATGATAAATGGATTATTGACAAGATTGAAAACAGAGTAATAAGTATCTGTTTACTGACGTTGGAATTGCACAAGTACGTTTCACTGACTGAAATTCCCGAAGGCGAACATTCGCGATATTGATTAATTTCCACGATTGCAATCTATCAATCAGATAATTAATACCACTGTACTCTTTGAGTTTCCGTTACACTTCATCCTAGTTAAAATCAATCCGAAAGCGCATATTATTAGTATCACACCAGATCTTCATTGGAATTACATTTGTTGAAACAACGATAAATGGATATTAAACTGAATAATTATCTAATATGCAATTTGATCAATGAAAACATTTATTTAATGGGCTACTTACATGATAAATGTATGATTGACAAGATTGAAAACTGTAAAATAGCCGTCAGCTGCACAAAGTTTAAACTGAATTCACTGACGTTAATCAGCTAAACCACTCGACAACACAAACAAGTAAACGCCAAACATCCCATGCAATTTGTATGAAATATCCAATTCTTGGCCACGGCAACATATAACATAAATCACACAATTTTTTAAAAGGAAAATTGCTGATGATTTTCACATATATTTTCAGGATAACACATATCACACTAGCATAACTCCAAGTAAAATATCAAACACCAAGGGCCCGAGTTCCTTAATCGTGGAGAAACGCACGTATCAGCATAAACTGACCACGCAATGATCAATGATCACTCGAGTGTATATGCCGTGGTATATGCTCAAGTCATTCTAGTCGATACAGTGTAGATTTGGATGATATCTGCATCGCAAGCACTTATATTGCGGAGTTCAACCTGAAATTTGAGTTCAATCAAAATGCATCTTGGAATATAAGCATAACAGAGCTATAAAAATGCCTTCTCTTTGTCAGTGGAGCAAGTTAATGGTTGAATTCTTACCCCTGTGTCAGTGGTTTAAATAATACATGAGAAGTAGTCACTCACACGGATGAATTAGAATTTACGAATAAATACATGACAGAACATATTTACTGTAATGCCCGTTCTTCCTTGTACACAGCATGACATATCCAACTGACAACCGATATACGTCCACGTAAATCATACGTGCTACTATCGTGGTGGATTGGAACTGCCTGAATGATAGTTAAACGATTAATCGTTGTAACGTAAACAAAAATATGATGTTTTATTGAAGTAGTACCCAATGTGATCAGATTCAGTCCGATACGTATAAGGTAACTGCAAACTCAAATGTGAGCTGCGGTGAGTAATTGATTTATTACTTTTTAAATTGTTGAGAAAGTATGCAAAATATACATTAAAATTTCTGACGAGATCTAATCTTTAGAAATCCCTATTTTCCAAGAAAAGTCTTTCTGGGTTGCATACGCGTACCTACTATTTCCCGTGCAAAATGTCTGATATATTTTGGCAAATATCTCGAAAAGTATGACGGTAAATTGCTAATAATTTTTTAACATCGGGAAGATGAGATCTCTTTATTTATAACGAGGCCAAGTTCATCGAATTTTATATAAAGTTATATCTCGCTCAAACTAATACGGAATGTTGAAGGCGGGAGAATGCTGGGTAGGCGCGGAAGAGGAAGACTTATTGACGTTTTTAGGGGAGCTATCAAGTATCGAGAGATTGAGGAGAAATTTAATGATGGGGAAACAGATAGGGTTGGGTAAGCTAGAGAATCACCACGAAATGGGCTACAGCTCTCGTAAAACCTTATGGTAGAGGGTACGATACGTCTCGGCGGGTGTTGTCTTAATAGTGAGGAAGTATAGAGGGGAGGGTGCGGAATAGTATTGAAGCCGTCTTTACCTCTAACAGACTCATTTTTGAAGATAGAATGGTAAACGCATCGCACGCAGGGTTGTCAAGAGTAAAAAACGGTGCTCAGACGCTACACATTTACTCGCAGTGACTGGTCTTTAGTGAACCCACCCTTACAGTTCCTAAGTTGTCCACTGAACGTCTGCATCGAGCTTTCGCGACGGGTTTTTCATAAAGAAGAGACCATTCATTAAACTTACCGATCAGTAGGTTGAAAACTAAATGGTTAGTCATTAAACGCAGAGGAAGGCATACTATTTCAGTTAAGCTGGCATCATTGACAATTATTATCCTTCTGTATGGTGGAGTATTTTCCGTACACCGCGCATTCTCGTTGAATAAATTCTCTGCATTCAGCGGAATGCTCTTCCAAAAGAAAGGAAGGAACCAGCCTCAAAACTGCCGTGAGGATGAATTGGAGTGACCGAATGCACTCCTCAGTGCCCCTTTCACCGTCCGCTATACCGTTGTCACTCACTCGCCGAAAGTCTTACAAAAGCCAATAATAGAGCGTATCGGGCTCCCACTTGCAGACGACGGACGTGATTGACCATGAGGTCTTGTATTGTATTCGGTTGTTTACAACTGCCCTCTTGAGGTTCACGATGTGGCTGACCTTCGTGGTTAGTCCACTTCCCCTCCCTCCTCCATCGAAAAAACGCCGTCCCGGCCGGCCACGCCCTGGCTGTATCCTCGCCTCCTCTCCCTCTCCTCAACGTACTCCTCCTTCTCACCCCTCACCACACAACGGTCTGCTCCTTCTCCGCCCAGCCCCACCCTCTGCCTCTGGAGAAGTCCCGCGCCGAATTTTCTGCCGTCCCAACATCATCAGCATCCCACTCTTTGCGAATCGTCCCCGTCCAGGTTCCGGCACAACCAGGAAACCAAGAAGTTGGGAACATGCATGAGATTTATTTCTCGCATATGCCTCGTCTACACTACAGGTGTACTTAAGTAGGTTGTACTTCTGTGCAGCATTTAAATGAAGGCGAGCGTCTACACACGGATATTATATCTACCTCAGCGCTACCTAGTGTTAATGGAAGTATTTGCATCGCGCAAACATTATGTACCCGAGAAGAAATATAATGACATTTCTAGTCTCGTATGACCCTGTAAACATATGTCAAATGAGAATAACACTTACACAATTACGTAACTCCTCATATAAATGATATAGATACATGTATGATGTGTATGATCAACGAAATTCCTCGAACAATCGATGACGAGACTTCGACCACCTCGACGGTACACTATCGATATCATCCAAGTCCAATAAAATAGGGGTCCCCGGGTCCACTTAATTGGAACCTTTAATTAAGTGGTGAAATTGGGGTCTACACGGTGTGCTTAAGTGAAAAATAAACTTAAGTGCATACTTAAGTGGTCAGTGTAGACGCGGCAATATCCCTTGTCTACACTACAGGTGTACTTAAGTAGGGTGTAGGTATTTAAGGTAGTTTGAGTGAAAAATAACTTCACCAAGAATTTTGAATTTGGCCTCATTTTAAAGAAAAAACTCTCAAAAAAGAACTGTTTCATGCTTGACCTGGTTGAAGTTGTCGATATTCATAGCAAATAAAAAAACTTATGATGAAACTTGATTAGGCTTGCGCGTCCTGGGCTTGTTGCTATCAATGATGCTCTCATCAACTAACCGATTGTCTGATGCAGTAGATATAATACGCGAATTCTCACTTACAACAGCACTTTCTCGAACGAAAAGGCTAGATCACCTTGCCGTAAACGTGAACCAGACACAATGAAACCGAAAAACTTTGTTGACTCATCTGACCACTTGCAAGCCGTGCGTTTCCCAAGTCAACGCGCGGAAGGGACGCTTAACCAGCTAAACCTTCCCCCTTTTCCTCCTCTCCCTTGCCACCACGCCCCGACGATAAGGCGGCGTTTAAAAATAACCCACCCCACCCCCTCCTGCCCCATTTGGATTTCGTGGATTTTTTTTCTTCGCCGTGACCTGCTCGTCGGCTCGCTCGTGATCCGAAGCAAAAGTTTGATCGACTCACATCTCATCGTATCGAGGGAAAAGCCGAAAGGGTTTAAGCGGAGCCCGTTTTGGAATAATTTTTTTCCTCCTTCCCATCCTCCCTTCGCTGGACCTGCTCAAGGTTGATCGCGGCCAATGATGCCTCGGTCGTGTTTCGATCAGTTGGCTGTAACTGCGTGGAGAGAAAAAAAACGATCTCGCGTAATTTTTCCGGGAAAACTGGTGAGATTCAAGGTGTCCACCCACTGGACCGTAGGAAGTGAAAAGGTTGAAGGTCTGTGCTGATCAATATTCTCATAATTTAAGACTGGAGTCGCGCTCATGTCTTCAGATGTGATGAAAAATCTGACCTACTACCTTCTTACCATAGGTATACATTATCAGCTCTTGATTTTGGAGACATCTGCATTTTCGTACTACCCTAAGAGCCACTACAAATGCGTGTGGCACAGGGTGTGAAGACACTAGCCACGAATAGGAGAGGGAACAGGGATTAGGAGAGGAAAATGACGAAAAGTGCGATGTGTCTGGGCGGAGTGTCTTAGTATCTCGCACGATATTTGCCATATTCATCAATAGTACATGGGAAAAGGGTATTTTTGTACATGTCTGCTCACCGAAGTATCGCTGCTGCCATTCATTCCTTCCTATATGATGCCAACTCTTTTGCACCATGATAGTCTTTTTCTTTCTTGCAGAGCCTTCCCTTCCATTTACATTTCTTTATTATATTCCTCCTTGCATTTACTTTCCTCTAGAATATTATTCACAGTGTATGATTCCTATCCACTAGTTCTTCTATTGTTCATGATCTTCCAGATGGTCTTCTACTCTTCTGCATATCTCCTCATTTATTATTTAACGGTCCACTAGATCTACAGCAGCCGCCACCAGCAATAAATTTCGGAATCATTCGTCTACCATCTCTTTTTCCATTAGACCAAGCCTTTGATAGGTTTTCCTATTTGATATAGTCAGTATAATACGGATCAGAAACGTGGGTAACGGAACATATAGTACTATACAATGCTCTTTACTCTTATTTTAGAAGCATCTGTTAAGTAGCCACTTCTTAATTCCCACAAACTGCTCATGGTACTCTTCCTGAGGTTATCTTGAAAAAGGACTCCGTGGATGGAATAGGAAAAGTATGCTTATCTCCAAAATCAAATGCGCGTCCTAAGAATGAGAAATCGTTTTAAAATCTTAAGGCTTCATGCATTCCATGTTCATGGCCTTTCACACAAACTTAATTTTTTCTGCGTCCTTCTAGGACAAAGGTAGTTTTCGTATCTTTTCTTGGAGAGGTTGGTCTTGTTCAGTGAGCTCATTCTACCTCGAGGGCTTAAATCAGTAATTGCTCCATCCGTCAAACCATGCTGGTGCAGGAATAGCCCGGAATTCGGCCTTTTTGATTGCCAAACGGAGAAAGCGAGAGGCTGCCTAATTTTTTCGCACTTCGGGGATTGTATTGTTCGGCAAAAGGAATTACTCCCTTTTAGTTCCCTCTAAGGCCAAGGCGGGATTACTGAAAATTTCCTTTCGGTTTTGTCCTCGCTCCGACTGCTGTCGCGTTTATTTGATTGGAACTATATTTCTGAATACCATGTGCTGAATCATTTAATCATTTTTCCAATCAATGCGATTGAACAAATGATGTGGTACGCAGCCACGCGCAAGGATACAAAGATGTACACCAAAGAGGGTGAAATTCGTTGTGATCAAATCATTTGGCTTGAGCCGGTTTCGAACCCGGATCTCCCAATTCCCGGTTAGGTGTGTGTTAGCCAGTTGCACCACCAAGCCATCTTAGTTCAAGACGAACTTAAGCGGGGGTTCATACGAAAAACTTGTTCCTCTTTGAATAATTTAATGATATTTAAAAATCTACCGTCAACATGAGCTTTTGAGTGCATAGTTCTGTTAAGTTCTGATATTTTCTGATTGATTTGTACTCAACCCCTGAAAAATCAGTGCCTTATTCGTTGCACCACCGTTTGCCTAGCTGGTTATATGGGGAGGCGACCTGCAGCTGAGGTCATCTGCGCCATTGAGATGAGGTGGGTAGGTTGGTTTGGGAAGGATTCGAAGAATGGAGGAAGGGTGGAGAGAAACCCTGGCTTCGGTATAAGCTTGCTCCCTCTTCAGTAATCGTGTAGCATGTATGCGACATCGTGTTATTATTGTTTGGACACCTAATTATATTACATTCTGTACATTCAGTACGTTCCATTGTGTCGGTGTTTTTGTTTCAATTTTTGTTTATTTGTGCATTAACATCTTATTCATAGCAAAAAATGGCCCTTTTCATTAGTCATGCAAACATTTCTGGACACGGAGAGCAGCAGGACTGAAGAGGTTAAGGAAAGGCGCCAAAGGGTCCATGGAATAACGTCCTATCCGACGGTCGGAGTATTACACTTGGAGTTCTCTCCTCGTAGCACCCAAGTGGTGATATGGGTTCAATTGAACAATATCCGAATTTGCTGGAATTCGAACCCGGACTCTTAGGATGATAATCCGGTATTCCAAAAACCACACCTACCCGATCCTTCTCATTGCACCGCATCTAGAGGTGAGGACGAAGCCCGGGATGTGGATTATTCGTCTGTATGTATTACATAGGGTCAACAAATTTGTGATTTCTGATGCAAATTACCATTTTTATCACTGTTAGGATAGTGCGAGTCTCTTAGCATATCAGAACATTCCGTGGCAGGATGAAAAAGCTCAATGACTGGATTTGAAGCAGCTAGAGACTCGGGCTGAGGTTACTAGAAAAATCCAGATTCTTAGAGTTTCAGGTTGATACGGATCATATTACTTCATCCCTACGCTTCAACTGTAGAAAAGATAGAGGTGGCCGAACAATAGTGATGCATTGTGGAAGAGAAAGGTAGGAGAATTCTTTTTTCTCACGTACCACTCACGACTACTACAGAAGTAGAGCGAGACGATTTAGAACCGAAACAAACCACACTTGTCATATCTTACCTCTCCAAATAACCAAACCTTTGTCGTCACTTTTACATGCCTAGTGTGTTACACAACCTTGTGGCGGCATGTGAGGCAGTATGTAGATCAGGGGTCCCCAAAGCAGCATATGTAGGCCCCCAGGGGTCCATTCGGGCTCGGAGGTCGATGGAAAAAATTAATAAAAATTCATTAAGTAATATAATAAGTAACTAAATACATATAATTGTATTACATCGTACACTTTGACTTGTTAAATATAAGTTAACGTAACCGTTTGACTAATTACTAAATGTATTGACAATTTACTGATAATGATATTTTCATTAATATTTTCAATTGATGTCACATCGCCTATAAACTCTTTTTATTTCATTTTAAAATACGATGTACAAGATTACGAATTTCATCTAAAGCAAAATACTTTGAAAACTCTTCATTCAATTTGGTTGGCTCAATCAATGTAATTAATACATTATTGACAACTTTTATTCAGTTTTTTTCCATGTATATGTTCCAGCAGTTTAACTGTATTTAATATTCTATATTGTAACTAATCGACCGAGTTGAATTTTTTTACTGCATCATGATTGAATTTAAAATAGTCTGAGACCCCGAAACAGGCGTTTTCCTCAGGGGTACCCACATTCTTTGTATTGCAATGAACTTGTATTTATTTTCTCTAATTTCATGTACTATGAGGAATAAACTATTATTAATCTCTGCTAACTAAAAGCCTCCAAATACCCCCGCATGATTATTTCTTATTGGTTTAGTTCGCTTCTTATTATTTCGTCTAAAAATCACTTAAGCGGATTGTTTTGCTTTTCCTATAATAATTACGTAATAGTTAAGTAGTAGGGGTGGATGCAAAGTTGAGAAATTATTGAAGGGGTTGACGGACAAAAACCTTTGTGTACCGCTGATGTCGATGGAAGAATATAGTGTGTTACTATTGGAGATGGTTTGTACGTCCATGGTGCGATGTCCACAGTTTAATGTTCTCTGGACGAAATATTTCACACGAAGGGCTCTCCTCACTAAGCAAGGATCTGTATTCCGGTGATAAATCTCTACCAATGCCGGGATTCAAACCCTAAACCTTGGAATCGAAAAAACAGTTCTCTAATTACCACAAAAATTATCCCAACTCCAAAGGGATTCCCACTTCAACGTCCCACGCGTTGCCATGCGTCCTGAGAAAGCGGGATTGTCCTGAATTTTGGCTCGTAAAAAAGGCGTTCTCACAAGTACTAATACCCTCAATATATTGTATTATTTAGAGTCACAATTTTCCTTACTTAATTTTATATGGTACTTGAATATGCATATAATAAATATTAAAAATATCTCTTTGTTACTTTATTGAAATTACTATTTGGTGATGTCCTAAATTTTTACCTCACCCTCATGGCTACCCCACATGTAGTGTGGAGAGAATACTGCACTTGAAGGACTCTCCAAATAGCACCCAAGTTGAGAACTGAATTCCACTGGAAAATGTCCGCATATGCTGGAACTTAAACCCGCACCCTTGTGATTGGAAGGCATTAATACCACACTATATTATTTTAATCCTGCACTATACATATCTAGAGCTGATTGGAGTGTTAAAATAAGAGATATATACTGCCGAAATACGTTATAGGTACAAAAACTCCTTTCCACGTACCATTAGTGTCTACTATAAATACAGCGAGACACGAAGGCTTGACTTACAAATCTTTTCCGCCTTTCTCCCAATTTATTTTTCCTATTTTCCCAATCCTAATTTAAGGCATCGGTAGCCCGGTGGTAAGGTGGTGGGTTGTGGTATGTAAGGTCGGTGCCCTTGTATGGAAATATTTTTTCCATGCCTCAGTGGCGGTGGGGTAGAGTCCTCGCCTTCTAACCCTAAGGTCGTGGGTTCGAGTCCCGCCTGGGTGGGTTTTCTACCACTCAGGGCATGGGTGTTAATGTGTGTATGTGAGTGAGGGTTAAATGTAAGAGATGGCTCGGTAGCCCTAATTTCACCCTAAAAAGGAAGTCATCATTATTATTTCTTTTCCTCCCCTTTTTCATGGCTGGTATCCTGACACCCCTTGCCATACGTCCCTGCGGTTGCTCGCAGGGTATGATGTAGATATACTGTAGGCCCCACTCAAACCCGAGACTCATGTGGACCTTCGAAATTATTTCCCACCTTCCCTCAACGCTTTGCCTGCAATTGTCCCCCGCCCTTCATCTCCACCCCTCTGCCGAACTCCTCCGGCTCGCCACCCCCGCTCCCATCCACCCTATTGCCTATATCCCGCGCGCGACCTTCCCGCCTCTTCCTTCTCCCCTCCAACGGCACAAAAGGGCTGCCACCTCTATCTCACGTTCCATCGTACCACTCCCTTTCCTCTCCCGAAAGCCTTGCACACTCCCACAGTCGATTCTCCGCCAACGAACCGAGTCGACGAGGCGATGGACGGAATCTTTCTGGAGGACCCTCTTAGAGAATGATCGTCGTCTTCCTGAAGAGCCAACCCGGATCTCCTTTTTGAGTTTCGCCTTTCCAAATAGATCGGTTTTCGTCGATTTATGACATTTTTGGAGGAAAAAAATAATGCCATGCTGCTTGGGTGGCGCTGGAGTGCTGATTTGATTTCACTGTCGGTTGTTTTGCGACGGAAAGTAAAGAAGAAATGTTCTCAGAGTCTCCTGAGTAAGAGCAATGGGTTGGAAAGGCAAAGTTTGAAAGGAATAGATGGATTTCTACGAAAAAAATGACGACCTTCATCGAAAAAAGTGAAGCTTTTGGTTTCTAGTCCGAATGATTTCTTCGAGGGAATTATTGCGTCATCCAATGACTTGGACAATTTTATCTCCTAGATATGATTTAGCTGGCCTGGGTTACATTCTTTGTAAGCACTCAATCGAATGAGTGGCTGGTCCTTGGAAAGTCTGCCCTTAAAATTTCCCATAAGAGGGGTGTTCTATAACATTTCCTTCACAAAAATAATTACTTTTATTTTAGATATCTCTTTTTATCTCCAAATTTCCAGTTCCTCTCCTCCCTCTTTTGTGTTGATCTAATGTTTCCCCTTCCACCATCCACTGAGTTTAGCCGTTACCACTCCTCAATACAATTCAGCTGCCTCCTTCGAGTTTCTCATATCAGCCTTATGAGGCCCCACGACGCTATAACGCTACCTCACTTGCTTCCCTTTCAGCCCAGCTTACCCACTCCACCCTTCTCCTCACCCACATCCTAAAAGTCTCCCGTCGACGCTCGTCTTCTCTCTGCAGCTACCAAGTTTCTGTCCCCAACAACCTTTTTTATCCTTATCCGTGGGCTTAGTTCAAAAACCCGTTGAGTGTAGTTTAGCAAGTTTTGAGGAAAACACATTTTAAGGTTAATTACCTGAAAAATCGAAGTACTCTAGAATAAATTTTATAATGCAGTGATTAATAGCTAATGAAATGGGAATAGCACTTAAAGGGTTTTGCAGACGATATAGCTTCATTTTCCTATTATAACTGTGTACTTAACTTAAATATGACCAAAGTTTACTTTGGTCATATTTGAGTTACTGGTTACAAAAACTGGTTTTTGCAGTAAGCCCACGATATTAGGGTTTTGACTAGTATTTAACAATAGCCCCCCACCTCGTTCATTCCTGCCTTACCCAAATTAATTCCTGCTTAAATGTTTCCATAGTAATTACAATTTTTCACTTTAAAATTCTTACTAAAAGTATTTAAATACACCCAAGATACGTGAACTGTTCCACCTGCTGTATTTCCTACTCCACAGTCTTAACAATAATTCTACTCTTAACACTTCAGGAGAATCTCATTACCTTTGTGTTTTTGTGATGTCTCCATGCCAAAGTACCCTCTGTACCCGTCATCAGCGACTGCACGGCCTAGCTGACCCCCTAACTACTAAAAGACATTAAACGAAACTATTCCTGACTTCCTCAGATCCCCTCCTTTCATTTCCATCTCTTCTCATACTTATCTGACCCACCTTTCCCCTTCTACCCCATCCTTTCTTTTTGACCTGTGGCCATTTAGCCTTCCATTTGTGGAGAGGTGTTAGTTGTGAGCGTGTGATATTTTGAGTGAATGTGTGTTTGTAGCCCTTCACGAATTCGTTGAGCCTGGTTCTTTCCACGCAAGCGATTCAGTGAAGTGGAGTATACGCATTGTAAGTTCGTCCCTTGCGTGGGGTAACTCCCCCTAAGCAACTTAGATACTGGTGTGTGTTTATCTTGAACAGGGCTCACAGCCCCTGTCAGAAAAACATAAGCGGGTTGAGTGATTGTGAGTGTTGAAAGAGTAGACTTACAGTAAGTTTGTCCCTGGCGCGGGGTAACTCCCCCTAAACCATTTACTTGCTTTTTGTGTGTGAGTATTTGAGTGTGTGGCCCTTCACGCGGTCGTTGAGTGTTACCACTCTTCGCAAACGACGTAGTGGAGTGTACTTGCCGTAAGTTTGTACCTTGCGTGGGGTAACTCCCCCTAAACAACGTACTTGTGTGTGTCCTACTTATGAATTTCTTGAACAGGGCTCACGGATTCTGTCAGAAAAAACAAAAGCGGGTTGAGTGATTGTGACCGGTGGCTTTTCTCCCTTCCTAAAGAAAGGTAAATTGTTTACGGCTTTTGGAGTTATTTACTTTATTTATTTACAATCCGTAAGAGCTCACTTACTTGGTAATGGAGATGGTTGACGCCCCTGCCGCACTCCTCCGTCTATTGTTACTTATGCTAATTCACTATCTGCTGCTTTTCCCGAGTCGTCTAATTCATGCAAATTATTCTTATAAGACGTCTATATTTCCAGTCTTCTCCCAGTTTTTGTTATGAGTTCGATATCATAGTCGAGTTTTCTCAATCAAACTCCTCGATGTCTTAAGTTGCAAAGTAACACACTCTGGCCATATTTTTTTCCAATAGATTCTGCAAGCTCTATTAGTATCTACTGACTCAGTTTATCTTACTTTTGTTTTATATAACACTTGGATAATTTTTTTAGCCTCTTTTTCCATATGTATTTGACACTTTGAGTTAGACTTAAAGCCAAGGAAATGAGAATGATTTTGCGATTACAAGTAAAACAATCGAAAGCTATCACTAAGTAGGAATAATATTTTTTTTTACTTTTAGTGCAACTACCATGACTTAATATAGTTTGGTATTCTTATAATAAAATTTAGATCAAGGGTCAATGTTTCCGATTATTGTATCACCCTAAATAAGGTGGCAAGTGCAGGAAAATCTTTAAGAAGCTTAATAATGATTATTTTCCCAGTTTGAATTATTCTTCTTCTTTGATATATACTTTCACCTGTTTAAGCTGAACTTACTTACTTAGACAAAAGGTGAGGTATTTATGAAGTGGCAAATTTTACACTTTTTTGTGATACGTACGGTGAATGCTGAGGTGCGATCTAAAAAGTGAAGTGTCTCTGCTATATTTTCTGCAGGAAAATAGACGCTTGCAAATGTTATTTACAGAGGCTTATAACAAGAGTTTTAGACAGTGAGGATCGTTTGGATATTACACTCAGAATTCAGCTAACGGAAATTTGTGGCTTGGCTGGTATTTTGTGTAAGTCTGAGGTCATTTTCCCCAAGATCTCATTCGAGAGAATTTAAGTTGAAGGCGTTTTGGAGTCTACCGTTCAATCCGACGGACGGAGTAGGCACTGGACTTGAAATACAATACACATGGCGCTCAACTAATGATCGGCATTCAACTGATGAATGTACGGCACTGCCGGGATTCAAACTTAGGCCCTTTTCACGTGGAGCTAATGCTCTAGACACCGCATCAACACTCTCACACAAAGAACCTTTATTATCACCCTCCAAGTCATCGCGGGACTTGATGGAACTCACCAGCGGAGAGCTTAAGGTCAGGGAGGATGGAATAAGCTTGAATGAGCGGGTCAAGGAACCAAAGGTCTCCCGCGGGGGTCTCATGAGTGAAAATTGCTTCCTTTGTCCCACCACCCATGTATTTATTTCCTCTCCGTGACGTTACTTCATAATCAGACGAGTGCCATCAATTTTATACATGCATTGAAGTCACTTGCCTTTAACGCGAAAATGTTTGGATGCTCCTAGAATTTTTAAAAAGTGTAATATTTTTTAAGTGCAACTTAGTTGGAAGCAGATGGTGATGTAATTAAAATTCTTGGTAGCGTTCACGGTTTTATCCTGGATGCACTGCACCTTGTTTTCCCCAGCGTCTAACAAGCCGTCCGGTTTCCGTCGCCGGTTGCACTTGTTCATTCAGCATGTCGCCGGTGGTTGCCTGCCCCCCCCTCCCCCCCCGTGGCCTGCTTCTTTCCCCTGGCGCCCACAACTCTCCCTTTGTCTCCCCTCCCAAGACCTCCCGCCCGATCGAAACCCTTCCTGCCCTCTTGATCCTCCCTTATAAAAGCCCCCTTCCACCCCAACGCTCGTCTACCCTTTCATTGGAATGTAATTTTCAAAGAGTTGCCAGACGATGCCTTTATAAGGAGAAACCGGTCGCAGTGTTTTTATAAACCTGTAGAAATAGGGATTCGAGATACGACATTAGTACAATTGATGTAGTAAATATTCTGATTTAGTAAAAAAATAAAAATGCTAACCGAGTTTGGCAGTACACTCACACCTATGCTGCAGGCTGCAGAATTAAGGATGGAAAGTCCTAATCGTGAACGAACAAATGATCAAGTCTGGCCCGAGCTATTATATTCGAATTAAAAATTGTTTGCACAATTTATAGCGGAATTACACATCCTGGAGCTAAGAGAGTTGTGCGCTTACTTTAACTCCAAAAAGTCGACTACTAAATGTTAGGTAAGCTTATTTTTTGAGACTTAACATAGGTGCACATTATTGCAAGTCACTCTTTGCTACCTTCAAATGATCTAGTATCCATTTCTCGAAGAGAACTTGGTTCAAGCCTCACGAGAAGAATTGTTCCAATCATTGTTCCGAATTAAAATTGTTCCGAAAAACATTTTCTCACATTTATCTATGGTGGACTGAATTTATTCGGCTTCTGAAGGTGGACGTTCAGTTTTGAGCAGGACATAACTCCACAGAACGTTTATCAAAAAGAATTAAATCTAGCTTTCCTTCTGCTAACCCTGAGATCCTTCCATCCAAGACCCCTTAGCAATGAAGTCCTTGCAGTTGTATTTATTTTTTAGTCTAATGCAGCGCAGTTTTTAGCCCTCTTTGACCATGGTGTTCTAGAAATTTGAGACAAAGATCCCAGTCTGGAAGGTCTGATAAGTAGATTAACATGAAATAAAAAAGTGCTGAGTAAATAAGATGAAATAATGTAAAAACCATGAAACCATAGCAAGCGTAAAAAAATATAACTGGCAATTTAAGTCTTGAAAGGGATGAGGCTCTCTTATGCTGATTAATTATTCGGCTTGATGGTGGATTATTGGGCTTGTGTCTATATTGCTTGCGGTCATAATTTCCCTGAAGTAAAATGTAGTATTTCATATTAAATGTTTCATTAAAATTTTCTATTATAATGTTAAAAAATAGTACTAGCTCTATTCAATCAAATACTCTATAGAGCGTGGTGTTGCAGATAAACGTAGTAGAAAATTTTGTTTGCCCCTTTTCTTAAACGTGAGGGGTAATTGTTTTAAAGTAGAGTGTTACCACGTTTATCGTTATCCGTTGGGCCATTGCTTCTCTCGGAATTATTTATTGCTTGTGCAAACGGTTAGGAAATATTAGTTGCGACTAATGATTGCCGCTCTTTTCATCGATACTAAATTTTGTATTTGAGCTGACTTACATATTTTAGAATAGACTTGAATTCAAAATCTTTGTTTTCTAAAGGTTTGTACTTCAAAAGTTATTCCGTGGCTGTTTTTAATGTAAGAAGAACCTTGAGACATTTGATATGATCGAATGCAGTCTTAACACCTCACGCGCTCTCTTCCGGGTACGCCCAATTAAAAAAATATTCTTTTTTAATTTGAGCTGCTGGATCAGGTCTTTCTCTAGTTCCAGCATGTGCAATCAAATTGGACAAAGTTTAAAAATAGTGTAAATTTGAGTTAAGGAGTTAGAAGTAGGCTTCCAGTCTCCACGACTTAGTTATTTTTAGTGAGGTGTTTTCTCCATCTTGGCTGTACCGTATCGTTGATCAACAGAATTTTAAACTCTATTGACGATACTTAGCTACTGGTAATGCTGGTCGATTGAAAAAAATACACTTTTAGGATGATTTATTGATATCTTACGTAATAATCGAAAGTGTTTCTGGTTTGGAATTACAGATTCAGCACACTATAGGTTATATAGATACATAAAATATATAAACTAATTCAATTTTGATACCTTTTGGAAAAGTTGTGATAAAAAATAATTACTGTGTTATTTTTAGAATTATGAAAGATCCAACGAATAGAGAGCAGGGGCCAAATGAAAAAATCAAGGGTTTTGTTTTAAAAAGCTCAGGTTCATTCTCATTATAATGAAGTTGATAGTTATTCGCGGTCTTCACCTCTCTTCCACTGATTATGAATCCTCTCAGGTCATCTATTTAAAATAGGGTAAATTGGTTTCTCAAGAGGTGAAATTTTTTATGTGGTCCATCTTCATTTGTCAGTGCCAATCATTAGAGAATATCTCAGATGTCACTTTTTATAACGCTCAACATGTTGGGTAATTCTAGAATCAACCAAGTTTTTCCTACTCAGAATGTTGTAATTCTACGTTTTTCTTTAATTTTAATTATTTGGATTGATCGAATGTGTCGTGTGAGTACAGCAGTTTTCGACTTTGGGTCAGGGGATCGTTTTTCTGGCAAAATTTTCAAATGGTAAATTTGCAATATTTTCCGCATTAATAAGGACCGGTAAAGAGTTGCCATCTTGAGTTGCAGTAGAAACTAAACTTCAGCTAAACTGTAATACTATTGCGAGAAAAAATAGTCCCTTTGCACAAATAGCAAAAGGCATGACTATGACTTCTAAAAAATGTATTCCGACATTCTAGTTGACTGATTCAGAGCTGTGACTGATGGTAGCTGCGAACTACTATCCGCCACCCAATATTTTAAGAAATGTTGAACATTATTCCTCTCATTCTGTCTTTTAAACATTCTTATCCTCAACACCAGCTTCTCGCTCGGTATCTTTCAAACTCATTGGGAAACCTGCGAGGTTGCTGCATTTTTAACATTGGAATACTTTATATCCTAGTGTGTACGTTATCGAAATAACAAGTTTGATTTTAATGAGGTAGTACCCCTGGAACCAGGATTTACAAACTCGTCTTCAATTCGAACCCCTCGATATCAATGTTTCCGAGATCCATGGGTTACCAGAATATTACCTCCGTATTGCTTCAGGAAATTTTTTTCATCTGATCATTTAATAAATTAATGTGTTATTTTCCGATATGAATTTTTGTCAATGCGTAAAAATAGTTAGCCAATAGCATAAATCATAAAAAGAAAATTTTATTGCCAAATGACCCAACGGTTATTTTTCAAAATTTCTTCATATAATGCCATGGCCAACATAGAGGCAATCCGTGAGTAGGTCTTTATTCACTTTGGTAGAACTTAGGCCCGAATCATCCGTAGGGTATATCCGTCCTTGTACGAGACCTTGAATACTCCTGCGTCTTCCGCCGAGTGCTACGGTAATGCCGGCAGCGGTTTTTTCAACCCGTTCTCTTACACCAATGCATTCTTTACATTTTCACCCTTATAATCCACTATTGCCAGGGTGATTATGGATCTACTGTTATACTATAGACTACAAGTAAATTGTTTATGTGTGTAAAGCCCCAGGATGAAATATGATTCAGATTGACTGAGAGATATAAGGGCTTGTGCTTATCCGACAGTAAAAACTATTAAGTTACTTTTCGCATTGGTGCTAGGGTGTTATATTTGATACAAATAAAATAAATTGCAGTAAGAGTGGAACAATTTATGCGCATCAGCGTAAAAATAACGGAAATCTCAATCCATAATGAAAATGTTTTCTAATAAGATATTTATGAAGGGCTTTTGGCTGGCAATTTCCATTAATTAATTATCCTTTGCCCTATCCATTGGCAATACCTTTTATGATTATTTATCAGTGAAAGTGAAGCGAAGAAAATGTTTTGGCTGAGTCATATAAAAATGATATGCTATTCTATCCAGTTCTTTATTACCTCGAGTTGTAAAATAAATTTTCCCACTCAGCCAGATTTATTGCTCTCTCCCGAGAGTTTATGCTTAATTTCACAATCTGATCCATCGGCCAAATCAAGGCCTAAATTTCCCGTTCAAAATTTCCTTCTATTTTCGATTTCTTCCAAACGACGGTGTTACATAATTTTCGTGTGTCACTACACAGGTACATCTTGTTGCGGTGAGATTTTATTCATGGCGGTAATGTAGTACATCATCATCTGCGGTAAATTGGTACGATATGAGACACCTAATTTTATTATTTTGAGCCCCCGATGGGAAAAATAGAACACAATATTTCACTCGTCGCTCAATCGCACGTGATGTGACGTGCTCCAATCCCTCTTGCAGAGTTCTCTCCTGTTGAGTAACGATTGGGATATTGTAATCCATTGCGATGGACGTCAGGCGTTGAAATCTTTCCATCATCCTTACCTTCATTTTTGAGCCCCGCGGTTTCTCGGCTGTGACTCTCCACAAATCGACCTTCCTCGTGCACCTTCCGGTGAGAGACGAGGAATGAAGACGATAAACATGAACACGAGTCTCGGCGTAGAGGGATACCTCATCGCATGACTAAGAAAGGCCGCAAATCCCTACCGCCTATGCGGATCTATGAGGCGACCGCAAGAATATTCAGTTGCAGATTATCCCTTACTCCTCTATCGCGTGGGGAATTATCTAAGGTGGGGAGGCATAGGGTCAGCTTGCGGGGGTTGGAGAAGGGATTTCTCCCCTCTCTTAATCCTCGCTCCTGGGAAATCCCCCCGCGAATAAATGCGGTTTCTCACCTGTTCCGTCACCGTTATCGTAAGGAAAAACGTACTGTAGCAATCCTTCGTTCGACCCCTGTGATTTTTTTCTTGCCCTCCCCCTCTGACTCGCCCAGCCGCCTCCGTCGGCCGCCGCCGACGCTAAAATCTCATCCTCCGCGGCGGCATCCGATAGGCGGTTTTTTCGATTCGACCTTGTGCCTTGATCTTGTCCCATGCGTATCCTTCCCCACTCCCCCGTGCCCGCTTGGCGTCAGCGGTCGGGACGGGGCGGTTCCTTAAGGCGTGGTGTGCTCGCAGTGTGGGGTAGGGGTTTAGGAAATGGGGTGGAGGGGGAAGAGTGGTCTGTGGAGGAGGATGCAGCTGAAAAAGGAAGAGATCTAGAGAGGAGGAAGGTGGGGTACACGTGGTCCATGAGGGAAGTGGTGGAAGGGGATACTGGGATGGGAGGATTGGTTCTTACAGAGGCGCGCGAGTGGAACGTCTTGAAGGAAGGGGGGAAGAAGGGGTTGAGTGGGGAGGGGCAGGTGGGATCCCACTGCCCCCGCTCACATATATAAGGATCGTACGGAGACGAATCAGCACCGCATTCTGCGATAATCTACTCTCCTGACGATTCTGTAGAGGACTAACCTACACAAATCCACCATGAAGGTAAGCAGTATTTAAAAAAAAATACTCTTGTTCCTTGGGTTTTACCTGAAAAGATTGTGGGCCTAACCCGAGAAAATTTTAAGCTCATATTTAGGGTTTTGTAGTTCATAAATAATACCTAAAGCCGAGGGTTTGATCGTTTTTTTTTGGCCAATTTTTATTCACCATTGTACCAGGGAGTACGATTTTTACAGAAATGGAATTGTATTTACTTTTTCGTTTAGTGGTTTTGAGGATATTTTCTCTCTTCAAGTTAAAAATAGTTTTTTTCTCAGTTATAAGTTTGATTAATACAAATAATGCCATTGTTTTGAACATTTTATGCTAAACATTTCTTGGTTTCATTGACAACATAGTGTTAAATCAAGAGAATTATTGTAGATTTGAATGTGCGGCAGATTATTCATTGTTATCATTTAATGAAATATGTATTTTTACATTCTTTGAACTTAGGTTAATCAGGTTTATATCGTTCTGGGAATGCAAATTTTTTATTGGATAAAAAAGGGAAATATTTTGAGAAAGTGATTTCATGTGGAATATGATTTTTGAGTTTTACTGTTTTAGGGAGTTTTATTGGGGGCTCATATATAAGGAGGATCTTGTATTTTCTCTCTGAAGTACAAACCTGACATTGTTCAATGAAAAAAGATTTAAATACGATCACCCTCGTACTGTTGCTTTGCTTTACTTAATGGGAAGGAATCTTGAGACAACAGCCTCATTCTCACGGGAGTGCTTTTCGGGTAATGGCAAACGGTAAACTCGGTGCGATAAAACTGTTGGGACTACTCCCGCCATGGGGATTCCTTTCGTGCAGTGCAGAACTAAAACTCGGTGCTAGTTTTACTCCCATTTCTTGGGCTTCTTTCCTCGTGAGGGTCTCCATTTCTCCCTACGATTTGTAGGAAGCTCTCTTATCGACTTCAGGGATAATTGATTGTGAAATTTGTAGAGGTTCTTTTCTACATCCTTACCAGTTTCTACCCCCGAAGAAGATCAGAGAGTCGCGTATCGAAACGTCTGGAGAGATAGACATTTACACTCGGTGGGAAGTCTGAGATACGCTGGTTGAAAATATTCGCCTGGGTGCTTTCTGGGTGGGCTGGGTGGGCTAGGTGCTTAATGCTTTTCGTGTAGTACAGAACTGAAACTCGGTGCGAGTTTTATTCCCATTTCTCGGGCTTTCTTCCTCGTGAGGGTCTCCATGTCTCCCCATGATATGTATGAAGTACTCTTATCGACTTAAGGGATTAGTGATTGTGAAGGATGTAGAGGTTCCTCTCTACATCCTCACTATCGTCTACCCCCGAAGACGATCAGGGAGTCACGTATCGAAACGTCTGGAGAGACGGAGATTTACACTCGGTGGGAGGTCTATGAGACGCTGGTCGAGAAGATTCGCCTGGGTAAATTATTTCTCCACTCTATATCTTTCGCCTCCACCACTAACCCTGAGACCTCGCTTTCTTTCCCCCGTGGCGCGTGCAGTACCTGGCCGTGATCTGCCTGCTCATCGGAGTCGCCAGCGCTGGACTCATCCACCATCCCGTGACCCACCTCGTGAGGACCCCGAACCTTGACAGCGCCGTCATCAAGTCTGAGCGCCTCGGAGGCAACTTCGCCTACTCCAGCGTAGAGGGCCACTCCTACGCCGCCGTGTCTCCCGTCATCCAGCACGTCGCCACCCCCGTCGCCGTCTCCTACCACGCCCACGCCCCCGTCGTCACCGGGGTGACCGCTCACGTCGCCGCCCCCGCCATCGTCGCTGCCCCCGCCTACGCCCACGCCACCTACGCCCACGCCGCCTACCCCCACGCCGGCTACCCCCTGCAGTACCCCTTCGCCTTCGCCCCCGCCGTCATCGGTGAGGCCCCCGTCGCCGCCCCCGTCGTGGCCGACGCCCCCGCCGCCCCCGTCGAAGCCGCCGCCGACGTCGCCTCCGACACCGTCGAAGTGGAGGCCGCCTAAGCGCCAGTCGACCGATTCCTTCCTTTTCTTCGAATGGATCCCTCGTGGTCGCCCCGGTTTTTTTCCTTTCCAACAAAACGTCCCCTCTTTGAGAAAAGAACCTGTTACCCTCGTACGGAATGCAAAGAAAAGACTGTAAATCCTCGCAAATAAAGATGCTCTTTTTATTATCATTTTACATTTTGTGTTCACGTCTATATTTTATTTCGTCTCCCGTACACACTATTTCCGACGTTTGTGACCCTTTGATTTATTTTCTGCTGGTTGGAGGTAGGGATACTCTCTGGCTGAAGCGTTGGACATGTTGAGAGAGTCCCTGGTAAAGAGTGTTTGAGAACCAATCTGCCAAGCTCAACCCAGATGGTGTTTTTGGTGATAAGTCTTACATTTATCATTATTAGTAGTAGTGGTATCATTAGTACATTACAGTTAAGCAGTATTCCATTTAGAAACAGTCGTTCAACTTTCTCATCTTCTTGATAATTTCTAAATTTCCCCGTACAAAAAGTTCAATTATATTGAATTAAGAAAATACATACATTCTACTATGATGGTCAAATTTATACATGATGATTCAATACTTTGAAAATTGAGCTGGTAGGTCTAAAGGAGCCTGACTGCCTGTTATGACGTTTGGATTTTGTTTTTTGACTTTTCAATAGGTGAATAACATCCTATTTGAGTTTTATGGCTTGCTCTAGAATCAAATGTACTGTTAATTGCTCGCAAAGTAATCAATGAAAGTAAATAATACTTGAAAAATCACTATTGAGTCTCTCAGCCAATGAGTCACATTCAGTATTTTAGAATTTGGCAGTTGAATGGAAATGATGATTTTGGGTGAAAGTGTTTTACTGTAAAGTTCACCTACATTCGGTGTCACATGACGATGAACATACGAAAGATTTAGGTATCCATGTACTCTGGCATGATATTTTCATAGAATTCTCTTGTGACGTCGTTTAGAGATTTTTCGTGACGACGTACTCAGCACTGGCTAGATGGCTACAAAATTTAACGAAAGACGAAGTTGAATGAGCAGCTCTTCTGTGGCTCTACTAACGACATGGCGATACCCACTTAACTCCTCGGAAACACGATAAAAATATTTATGTGGCCTGAAACATAGTACTTCCTCATTCCGATGATGTCTGCATGGTCAGGTTCCCACCAAGTTGATTTTGTAGAAAATAGTTTTGCTAGTTTGTAAGTTACAAACATCGCATGTGTAAAACTATTGACCATAGAATGGACGAGTACCTACGGTGAGATAGGATTGCAGACATCATTACATCTACGCGGAAAAGTACCTACGACTGACCACCTCACCGTTACAGCACAAGGTTACAGTGATTCCGTTCTTGAGAAATACCAGCACCCACTGGTCTCAACTCATAAAAAAACTGGCTTAAAGACGTTTCAACTCTCTTCACGGAAGTTCAGAATGGTATTATATATGTATTCTACAGAAAAGGCATCGCTCGTAACACAGGCAACTTTTTTTGTCTCAAATACGCATTTAATACGTGGAACCCGTCAAACTTGAATCAAGTGAGGGTGTTTTCGTCTGTGAGACTTTCGCGTTAAATCAGTTTCAATCAATTTAGGTGAAATTCCACTTTATATAATATGACGCTCGGCCCACAGTGATTTAAGAAATGACTATAGGTAAATTCGTACCCTTAATCTAAATAAGTTCATGAATTTGTTTCCGTTAGGTAAATTTTAGCCTTAAAGTATATTTAAACAGTTTAAAATTTCAACTATTTACCAGAATTTTTTAAACAAAACGGTCGATATCATTTTAAGCTTCGCATTTCCTCGCTGAAATGTTGGCATGGACCGACACAGTAAAGTATATGCATTACGAAGGAGACAAAAAAATCTTACATATTTTTACAAAAAGAGAAGTATCAGGCGTGATATGGTGGAATTTCAGCGTAACGAAGCACAGAAATGGCAAATTTCCACTTTTCCAAAATAATAGGATAGTATTAAATTTTACCTAGTGGAAAATTGCCATTTATGTGCTTCATTATTCTTACATATTTTTGCCTATAATAATTCCAGACGATGCTACCTCATGCGGTACACTGCGTTGGAGGTGGCCGTAGCACGGTGAAACTCAAAGGAGTCATATTTGGGTGAAATTATCACGAGATTACGTAATTTTTGCACTGATTTCTTTTCCTCATGCGTTTATGTTATGAGCTATATCCACTTTTAATCCATTTGATAATCTTCTACTCGTCCAGAATGTTTCAACCAATCTCGAATCAGAAGCGAATGGCCTAGATATCGGAAATGTTAATTTTTTAAAAGTGTAATAGATAGTGTAAATGATCATTTTTATAGCGCTTAATTTTTGAAAACTTTTAAATTAACTAACATGAATCAAATCTTCATTTCAATTGCATTATTATAGAAATGCTCAAGAAATGCCTCTCTCCAATAGGGCATTTGATGTAACCGAATACTTTTGTTGACGTCCGCAAGGGATTGCGAACGAAACGAGTAGAACTATGTTGCACCCTTCAGCGAAAAGAGACTCAGACACCTCCTCACTTGGCGCTCAGTGGGGATTAGACTACGTCCACGGGGAAAGAATCTTTTCCTTCGTCACATGCGTATCATTTCTTGGATAAATTCGGAATTAGAATAAGGCCTAGGCTACGATACGAGTGGCAGGCGGCAGAAGGCGAGCGGCAGAGCGACAGAACGGCACCGCTGAGTTTTATGTTTATAATATTTGATATGGAAAACGCTCGAACCCAGCCATGATAGACGTGAGCGGGAACGCGGCACGGCTAAGTGCCGCTCGCCGCCAATCCCAGAATTAAATTTTTCTTGTACCACTCTGCCACTCTGCTCAGTCGGTGGGTTGTTGGCCGAGAACGTTTCGTCTAATGAAAGTGCTGCCATTTCTGCTTCTGAACATATTTTAGGTCGAATCACCGCTCGTATCGTGGTCACTACCGCCCTGCCGCTCCGCCGCGATAGTGCTCTGCCGCCCGCCGCCCGCCGCCTGCCGCTCATATCGTGACAGAGGCTTAAGGGTCTCACACTGGCGTTAGTCGTATTTACTTTTAAGGATTGCCATTTCAAAATCCGCGCATCGAGAATAATTTGTCGCAATGCCAAACTAATCATTGGTTTGAGTCCAGTGGTCTTTGACTTGGAAAACTTATGGTCAAAGGAAGGGCTATTTGATCCTTCGGCTAACAATAGTGGTACACCATGAGTTGTGCTAGGGTTAAAGATGCCCAGTGCATCATTGAGAGAGTTGCAACGGAATCGATAATGGTTAAATGCAGAAATAAAATATTTAATACTATGGTCTGTGAACTCTGAGAGGCTGAAATTATGCTTTGAGAATGTGAAGGAATCACGATGGTAAATGATGTACCCGATACGTGCATGCAATTCCAATGAAATGGAATGTCAAAACAATTATTTCTTAAGCTCTACTGTATGCTCGAACCAGAAAACATTCCTTCAGTCTTATTTAGTCTTTGCATAATACAAATAATGGCCTCAACTTCCTGCGCCGTCATGTCATGAGGTTACTTCATATGTTTAACTTCAAGCAATAAATGCGGAACTATGTTCAATGACACTTTGCTATTATTACGAGTTCGAAGATAACAGAGGTTGCGATCGCAGTAGTTTACAACGTAAATTAATAGTCAAAGTGAAAGATTTGTTCAGATTAATTCCCATTTTTGCCGGTTTAAAGAATGATATAAGTGCATATGTACATACCTTGCTTGTAAAACCAATAATAATTTTGCCAGATAATGCTAATAAGAAAAAATTAAGATATTTTAATATTTTAAATCGTATGGTTTTGTCCCATGTGTGATCAGCAGTGGTAAAACGCTCTTCAAGTGGGAGCAAAGTCACAAAATTTTAAGGTCCCCAGGGACTATCCGTAACCCAGGGTATAACAGGAATAGTAATAATATTAAGAAAGGAGGTAAAAATAGAAATTCGTTCAATTTCATTAACAATTTATCAATGAAGTACATACAGATTCATTCAGCGGAACCAATCATCACCTATGAACAAATAGATTTGGGATTGCAATAAAGTGCGCGGAACGGTTTTTACTCCAATTCATAGAGTGCAATGGGGATTCCAGTTATTTTTTGTGTCACCTTCTGTAATTATTATGCAGTGACTCCTCTGAAAAAATAACCGCATTACAGCTTTAAATATAGATTATCCTCAATAAACCCTCATTGATTTTTGACATTTTTCATTAGGAAAATTTCGAGCATAAATAATTGGGTCATTCCGCCAAAATAAAATGAAAAATATGACTTTATTACTTTTATCTAGTTTTATTGCTAACAGTGCTAATAACCAGTTACAGAGTATAGCTGTATTAAGTATTTTGTATTGCGAAAAGAGAATTGTGCTTCAAATATGTGATTAACGCGGTAACCGGCCAAACTGAAGTTCGTGGGTTCGGATCCTGCCTTTGAATTGGATGCAGTACTACCGTGGAAGTCATGGCATCATGCGCTTAGTTCCTACTAGTAAAGTACATATTATATGGACCATTGCGTAACAGCACTTTTTTAGTCTACCATTTCTTCACCCTTATAGTTTTTTAAATGATCACCCCTTCCATAAAAGTGTACAGAGATACAGAAAAATAACTTCAAAATTGGTTGTAGCAGGTCAAAAACCGTGTTGAAAAAGTCATTGAGTACGCTGACATAGCAATGGTATGAATTTTGGATAGCTTTTTTATGTTCGAGGTTTGCGGCCACGTGCGGCTGTAAAGTAAATGTAATTAAATTTGTTTTGATTGTAGAAAAAAGGTATTTTAGTAAAGGCCATTAACTATTATGAATGAAGTTTGTAAGTCATGCTGCATCACTTTTTTACGAAAATGATATAAATATCTACCATTAAAGGCCTTGGCGTGGGTGTGGATGAGCATTTTTGTATCATAATTTAAACGACTGATACTGGTTGGGTTTATGCTTGAGGTGCCTTCATGTGGGGGAGTTTGGCTACGTCATTCGTGGTCTAGCCATAATTTATCATAGACAAGCTCGTTGCCCGAAGGAATAGCCGGGATAGTGATAAAAAATACTCTCCATGGTTCTCATTCCATGAATCTAATGATTTACATGGTAGAAAACGTATGTTGACGGCATACTTTGATTTGACAGTTCAACTCAAATGAATCGTAAAACTTTTTATGTTAATTTATAATTATAATAACATTTCATTTATAATGAAATACAGAGAAATCGTATTTAAATTACAGTTCGTGGAATAAAAAACCGATTCACCTGAGTTTGGCCCTTCTATGGTTGGCAATATTTGCAAATGTCGAAAAGCTATATTGGCGGAAATGGGGTGCTGAACTCTTGACCGATATAATTTCAAATGATGATGTTATATTGAACATCGTTTATTGGCTTAGGAGTGGGCTGTCATAACTGCTTTGAAAACTCGATGATTGCATAAAAGGTGTCGTTCATTGTATCTCATATCATTATAATTTTAATGCCAGATTTTGAAATTTTAAGGCCATTCCTTGCGTTAGTATTTGGAAACATTTTTGTAGACATTGTTTATTATATCAATTGCTCGCAGGATGTGAATATTGAATGGAAGGAGTGGTATTAATGATTTATAACACTAATTTGAATTTTTATGGCATTAATTTAATGTTTTATCATTTATTCATGCATTATGGAAGTGATTTCTTTCAGCGTGTAAATTGACTATTCTTTTATCACCTCAAACTTAAGTGCACAGCGTGAGAACGGAGGATTCGAGCAAGAAAGAGACGCTTGAGGTGCTGGAAAAGGGAGAAAATTTAAGAAAATTCAGCGGAAAGAAAGGAAAGCGAAAGAAGGTCTAGTGTTCATAGGGAAGGAATATAAGCTGTTGAAGGTAATTTGGAGGGGCAAAACTAGCGTAAGGAGAGAATAACAAAAGGCAGTGAGTTGCTGTGGGGCGTGATATCAGGGACGATGTTGTGTGAGAAAGGAAGAGTAAGAAAAATAATATGCTGTTGGATAGATTTATTTGAGTTAGGAAGAATTTTTAGCTTGAAGAAATCGTGTGAGGAGGTAATTCTCACAATTTTTGGATGAGCTGGTGAAAGTACTTATATTCCCATTCAAACCTTCCGTTACAGATAAAACACCGAACAAGTTAGGCATCCTACATATTAGGCTAGCAGTTTTGGTTAATGCGGTATATGAATTTTTATCACTGGGCTGATTTATAATGTTTGAAGTCACATGCGTGACCGTGTAGCTTTCCTAAAAGCTAATTGTAAAATGGTCTCGTTTAAATTCATGGTTTCACTCTGCGAATAACTCTATACGCATTGAGAGTAAGCGTATTATGTAAAGAATGAAGGAAGGTTAATTGAATTTAAAACTGGGGAAAAATATGCTTCATGCCAGTGATATCGCCTCGTTATGTTTCACGAACTCGATATTTTGGAAAATAAGACGAAATGGCTAGGGTGGCTTATAGGGGTACCAAAAACGCATTTTCTACCTGATTTTAGTGGTGATTTATAAAAAGCGATGCGAATACGATCTCATGAGTTAATAAAATCTAACATAATATGATATCGGACCCCCCTACGTAAGACAATGTAAGAAGACCCCAACCCCTCTTACCCCTAAAAACCTCTTACGTAATACTTGAGTGACCCCTACGGAGAGATTTTCCTCAATCATGGAAATCAAACGACCTTGGAGTGATCTTTGACGAAAAATTAAATTTTCAGGAACACATTAAGATGACTGTGAAGAAAGCAATGGCCATAGTTGGTATGCTCTATCGACATACTGACCTTCAGGACCCCACCGCTCTAAAAACAGTGTTTTTTTGTTGTATTCTCCCCATCCTTGAATATTGCTCGCCAATTTGGTCTACCGCCTGCTCCACTACTCTAAACTTGCTCAAACGCCCTGTCAACTTCTTTCTCGCTGTAGCCCGCCATCGAATCCCCACACTCAGAAACTGTACCCGTGACTCTATCCTTTCCTCCCTCGGGATTTCCAACATAACTCACCGCCGTGTCTTATCTGATTTAATGTTCCTGCATAGAATCTTCAGCGGATCTCTCCGGACCAATGAAATTCTCCCTCTTTTTCGTTTTCATGTTCCTCCTCGCCCCTTACGTAATAACCCTCTGCTTCATATTCCCCGATTCCGTCTTTCCATCTCCCAACGCTCCCTTTTCTACCGAATCCTCTCCTTGTTTAACTCCCTGGCCTCAAAATATCCTTCCCTGGACCTCTTTTCCTCTACCGCTAATTTCAAATCCTCCCTTAAATGACAACTGAAAAATTCACCGCTCTCTAACCCTTAATCCCCTTTTTACGTTTAATAATTTTTGTTTTTTATTTATGTTATTCTCTCTAAGCTTTTATTTATTTATTGTGGTAAGCCAATGTAAAGCCTTTGTGCCGTTTTTGGTGGTGAAATAAATAAATAAATAAAATAAAAATAAATAAATATAAAACAAGAAAATGGCCTTGATACTCTACGCATTATGGCACTAACCAATTACTTACTATTGGCTTAATCAAACCATACCTCGGGTCGTGCTGTAAGGTTTTGTCTCTCTGCTCTTTTACTACAACAGGTTCCTATTTTATCACTCGATTTATTTATTCAGATCGGTATACTTCCTCTCTTTATCCCAGCCGTATTGGCTTCTCTATATCATCCCTTAACTCGCTCACTCAACATCCTCCCTTCTTTCTGTCTTGCCATTCAGTTTCCCATTGCTCTCTATTAATTACCCCATCTACTTTTTCTCCTCCTAAATTTTCCCCTTTCCACCCCTAATTAGCTTAGCATTCCTTCATTCCTTTTAATTTTGATCCATTGTGTTTTTATATCCTTCTCAAGACAAAAATCTTCTCCTTCCTTCATTCTTGTAGGCTTTAACCCGCCATTGGTCGCGCTATGAGATTTTCTCTCTCACTAAGTTTAAACTTGTGCTCACTTTGTAATCATGTGTTGGAATAAGTTTCCTTTCCTTCTAGCTGACTTTTTATCTCTTCCTATTGATCGACCGTCTCAAAAAGTATAAATGAAGCGTCCGTAGCTGTGTAATGATATGTCTGATACCGTCGACTACGAAGTGTGAGACTTTTTCTCATCGCGCGACCACTGACGTTAATGTTTGTGTATCACTCAGTTGCATTACACTCTTGCAGCATGCGGGCAAAGTTGATTCATTTCGTGGAGAGCAGATATTTTAATGCAAAATTATGAGTCATAAGAATGTATGTCCTCATAAATAAATATTTCTTCATGAGAACGATAATTTTCTTCATTTATGCCCAATGATATCATCTCCAGTGAAATTAGCAATGGTTACGTAATTGTATCAGTAATTGTGTATCTGTGGCAATCATTGTTTCTAATAAACATTTGGAGAAATAAATTAAATCTAAATATAGTGTAATATATTGCCAGTAAACGCTCTATGATAGATAAACAATGATACATCTGAGTGTGAGAAAAAGTCTTACACGCGACCGCTCGCGTGAGAGGTAGCTTAGCGACCACTCCCGGGTTAACCTCGGCAGTGTCCTCTTATGGGTTCAGATCGTTTTTCCATCGCTTTCTGGGGCGTCCGAGGAATCCTCTGCCCTGCAGCAACTTATCTCTAGCTATTTTCACCACTCTTAACTTCTTCCATTGCAATCGAAATGATTGGAAAATTGTCAAGTTAGCCGCTCTAAAGCGACAATGTTGGGTTTATGCTCCGAGACTGTGGCATTTCATTCTCGACAACATCTCCTGTGCTAAAGTGTAGACTTGGGACGAGAACAACTTGTTCCTATAAACCCCCGCTGACATTCGTCTTGAATTAAGATGGCTTGGTGGTGTAACTGGCTAACACACCTGACCGGCAATTGGGAAATACGGGTTCGAATCCAGGTGAAGTCAAATGATTTTTTCATGCCGAATTTCATCGTATTTAACTAAGTACCATATCATTTGTGCAATCGCAGTTGGAAAAATTCTTCCATCCTGTTAATATGCGGATTCTACTACATCTTCTAATTTATAATCCACATGTTAATATCTATAACCTAACATATCTCCCTTCTATCCTCGCTTCTCGTCCTATTCCTAAATCCCTATGCTTACGGGATCATTTATTGTGCCAGAATCGGCCTGCAATCTTGCACCAGGCCATGTCGGTGCAAGCGAAATATCGCCGATGTTGTCGCACAAAGCCACAGGGAGTGTACAAGTCGTGGAAACAATTATGCGCAGGTGACTGCTAAGCGTATAAAATAGTCAATCAGAATGTATTGACGATAATTAGTGATAATAGTAATTCTGCGAATTATTCATTTAACTGGAATTAATTGATCATTATAATAGTTTACATGCTTTTTGATGGGACACATACTCGTTAATCATGTATAAGTGCACAATTACTCAAACGAATAATTAATATCACAAATGGAAATAAAAAAGTTGATTATAATACTCACTGATGAATTGGATAAATATCCAACCCTTCCATTGCAAAATCTTCTTGATCATATGATTTTCTTCTTCTATTCACACAAAAAAGAAGACGGAAATGGGTATAGCTTTGCCAAATCGCTAGAAAAATTATGTCTCATAATCCGTCCCCAGAGCGAGAAAATCACAAGTGCTTTTATTTTGTGCTAAAAGATGGTATGCGGTTTGGTTGTGCACACGGAGATATTTATCGCTAGTCACTTACCGCGCCAGCTATGGTGCCAGGATTATCGCCGTATGTACAGGGCTCTACCACTTTGTTCGTTATTGTTCTCAGAACTTTCATCCGTGCAGCTTCTAGGACTATTTCTGTGGTTTTAGCATCTGGTCAGGTTTCGGCGGCATGTGTGTGTCATAACGAGTCTAGTGACAGTTTAATAAATGTTTCCTTTTATTTTTATTGCTAAAAAATTGTTCCTCCATATTGTGTCATTTTAGCACCCAATTGTGCAATTTAACTTCCTCATTCATTTTCTGTTTTACCTCTTCCTCCACTTTCCAATCACTATGCAGTTTAACACTCAAATACTCCAATGTCATTACTTGTTATGTTACGTTATCACAAAAATCTTCAACGCCTTTTATCTGCTCTTATCTTCTCTTCCCACGTCATAGAATTGTGCTGGGAGAAACAAAAAAGACGGTTGAAATTTCCTAAAATGAAGACAGTTGTTGACAGAGAATCGAATATAAATGGGATTAATGATTTTTGCAGGGTTTTTTTTTAATTCCCTTACAATTCAAAAGTTGGATCTTCTTCACGCACTGTAATTATTTCATTCCTGGGAAGCTCTCATTGTTTCAAGGAAAAAGCTCAAAATTATCTCATTTAGACTGATTACAGTGGTTCACGCTTTATATAATTTTATTAAGCCTAGGTTAGAGTAACTTATTATTTGCAATTTACTTACTAACTTGCATGTACGTGTTCTTGTTCTCGGGAGTCGTATTACTCTATAAGTTTATAGCGATAATATTTAGACGGTACATTTTTCATGTTTTATGATATTGCATTGCAATTTCAGTTATTTATTTACAAATGGATTACCATAAATGTAGGTGATAAGTGTGTCGGTCGTAATTTAAGGGAGAGTTGGTGTTGCTGAAGGAGACGAGGATTAAATGTTGGAGATATCCTACGAGCAGTGATCATCAGAGGTGTTCTACCAACATTATATTATTCAGGGACATTTTCTACCTTGCTCTTTATGCCAAAAATCCCTGGTTCATTATAATCCAATCCTATGGGTAGAATTACAGCATTATTTTATTTATTATCCCCATTTTAAACTCTTCTTTTATCTTTTACATACGTCCTTAACCCTTACTCTTCTTCTATCTCCTCCTCTCTTGTCCACCATTCTCCCATCCGTTATCCTGCGGAAGCTTGTTCTCATTATACCCTATAATCACATCAGTCTCTTTTAGAATATTCCAAACAATCTGTCTTTTATCCTCCACCATATTCAGAACCTCTTTATTTGTTCTCTTTTTCACCCACCTTTAACTCTCCATTTTTCTCCCTACCTACATCTTGAAAGTATTATATCTCTCCTCATTTATCCTCATCCTCATCCTCAATTATCATAAATCAAGTTTCGGAACCATAAAAACCTAAACTCCATGTTAGAGTCTTTGATAGTCTTTTCTTCTCATACTCAAACTACCTCGCTTCAATTTACTTTCTCTCAATAAACGCTTAGTTGGCTAGAGCTATTCTCATTCTTACATTCTTGCTGCTAAAGAAAGTTTTCTCCAAAATGATATCTTGATACGTTAATATCCCAACATTCTCTAATTTATTTCCCCAAACTTCAATGCTTTGCATCGCCAAATTGCATCAAGAGAATCTCATTACTTTTATTTTCCTGTGGTTAATCTTCATTTCTCTCAAATTGATCTTATTACACGTTCGGCAATTAATGCATTTTTTTGGCCTACTGGATGATTAATGCTTGTTTATTAGCTAATCTAACCGATGTTATCATAACTTTAAACTACTCCCAACCCTCCCTCACCGCATAAATTAGTGCTGGTGTTAACGGGAAACCATGTCTGTATCTTCTTCCTATTACCCCCCACCCTGTTTTTTATATTTCCTACTGTTACTTGCGCTGTTCCAGTCAATTACCGTTAGAAATCTCCATTTCTTCATTGAGCTCCTCACTTTTTTAAAATATCGTAATCAAAATACAGTATAGCACCCAGTCTCTAAATCTACAAAACAAACAAAAATACCCTGATTATGGTTCTTAATGCATCTATCAACGTTCTCATTGCAGCTATAGTTACATACATTCATATCCCTTTCCTTAAACCAAACTGGATTTGCTCAAGTTATCATACAAAATTACCTCTCAAACTGTTTTATACATCCAGTACTATTAGTTATCGAAATATTTCAAAACACTGAAATTATTCAGTCTTAAAACGGAGAACCTTTATTCACTACTGGCCTTACTGATGTAATAATAGAGTTTGAAAACAAAAAAACTACTCAATCCTAAAACGGAGAATCTTTATTCAATACTGGCCCTGCTGATGTAATTATAGAGTTGGAAAACCAAAAATATGCGTTGCGTAGCCTGTCGTCTGTTACGCAACTTGCAGTTAAAGGAGTTCCGTTTCAGAATTTTTTTTCCAGCTAACCTCAGTCATCAAAATTGCTAAATCGAGAGTCCAAAATCATTTTTAGAAACCCGTCGTCGCCACCAGTATACTTAAAACGAATGGTGACTTGGAGTACATAGTTAATCGTCTTATAGGAAGAAAGGTGTTCTGCGCCTGAGGTGCTTGTTGTGCTTCATGCTTCATAAGTATGCATCTCTCAATAAGCTCTTTCATGCTTCATAAGTAAGCATCTCTCAAAGCTTTTGGATTGGAGATGGTTACTTTAATCAGGAATGTTTTTGTTAATTCACCAATATGTGAATGGTTTGCTCTAGACAAAAGTTAATAAAGTTCCATCTAAGTTCATCTGAAGATTTTTCTATGCTTTTTGATTGCGTTATGCCTCTAATATTTTGAATTCTGTCGATGATTTTTTCTTTCTTACTACCTGCGCTCTTCAGGTGCCCTTCTTGGGATGGACTTAAGTGTTTGTCCACTTTTAGGCCTAATGTGCCCTGATGAACTCTTTTTCATAACTTTTTTACAATTTTTTGATCGCAAATGATCAATCTTTGTGATAATCCTAGGCATATGGAATTTCGTTGTATTTCGTGTTGTTAGTTTTGGAAATGGAATAGAAAAGATGCCATGGACCATTCATAATTTAAAGCATTACAATTTGGTTGGACGTCAATAGATGCTAAGTGAGATGTGAACAAACGTATAATAAAGTATCTAATATTTTTAGTGCTAGTGGATCCGAGGAATATTGTTGGAATTAGAGAAAAGGAATTGACAGGCCAACTAAGCAGGTAACTAGATATAATCTATAATTAGGAATAATGTTGTCACACTGATTGTTTGAACACTGATATATCATTTGATTCAATAATTGATCAATTATCAACCATGTCAGTCCCTAGATGAATCACGTTGTCCCTTGGTAGCTTGTTGAAGTGAGAGGCTTTGCTGTTGTACTTGCACCTTTCGAGCATCTCTCGAAGCTTACTCCTTAATTATATTTTGAAATCACTAACAAGGATGGTTTTTAATATGCAAATAAAAGTTGCCGGGAAAGCAGGTCATCTTTGACGTACCGGTTGTTAACAGCCGCCGAAATCCTGTTGTTGATGGATTATAGAGAATTTTGCGGAGTTAAGTAGATTACTTAGCTGCAACGACTCCTTTCGTTTGGTTTGCATCACTTGGGTCATGCTAGCGTTAAAAAAATTACTATGTCACTAGTTCAAAACTTGATAAGATTTCCTTACTACTAGCAACATACTTACTAGCTCTTTAAGCTCTATTCAGATGGTATTTGTGTATTTGTTCCGTTTTTTACGGGATGAAAATGTAGAACCATCATATAAGGAAAATATTTAGTTAGGTTAAATTTTTTTACTTCAAAACTAGTTACCTCGTTCTCATGAACCATTTCTGTGGTAAAATAGTCTGAACTCTATGGCAAAATGAGTGAAATCCAGTCTATAAGAATAAAAAACAAGCCTTACATATTAATGCCTCTCCTGCTTAGTAGCATAAGCCACATACCGCATGTGTACAATAGTGGTAGTTTAAAAACAAAATATACATTTCCGCAAGGAACAGATTCTTCATGGTGGAACGGAGAGTGAAAGAAAAGGTTTGCATATCCCAAATAGATTAATTCTCCCGATCTAGTTCTTGAAAATTCGTCGTCTCCAAGTTGAAAACATGCCCATAGAGTAACTGGAAGATGGTGTAAGTTATCAAAACTCGTATGGCATTAACACTGAAGTGAAAAAAATTGACATTGTATTTTCTTTTCCCTCCAGTATACATTTTTACTTCATCCACCTTACACGATGGGACATTTGCGTAGGAGCTGGGATGAATGGCAACGTGTGAGGAAACTACGAAGTTTGTTCGTTCAGTATCCATCCAATCAATCCATTGTTCCACCAAGTCAGGCCTGATTTCATACGTTTTATGTGGGAAGCGTCTTCATCTGCTTTCGAAAACATTAATTTGCATTAGCGGACTCTTCTGAACTAGCTGCCAAAAAAATGAACTGTTTTTCATTTCCTACTCATTCACTTTCATACGTATTATAATAAAATGTATGTAATTTGTGTTGATTATTCGTTCTCTTTGAATATGGACAGTTCGATATCAACTGTTATCCTAAGGAAGATGTACTTATTAACGTTTAGAAAATGAAAGTTCGTGATTGCGCTACCTTAAAAGTCGCGGAGTACATCTCGCAGAAGGTATCTGCCTCTACTGCCAAACTATAGGGTGTCTAGAAATTGAACCTTGAGTAATTAATTTTGTAAAGATAACATTGAGTAAATTTCAGTGTTTACTCTCGAGGATTAATTATAGAGAGAAATAAAGGGCCAGAGTTATTAACTCGCAGGTTTGCGATACACTGGTTTAGTCACAACCAAGTAGCTTTCGAAAAAACCTACTAGGTTGGAAAATTAAGTTTAAATATCACACGTCACTCACTCAATAATCAACCCAACGCATGGTTTGATTAAACCAACGGTAAGTAATTGGTTAGTGATATAATGCTTACAGTATCAAAGCCATTTTCTGGTTCAATAAAGTTTGTTTTCCGTGATTGAGGAAAATATCTCCGTAGGGGTCATTTAAGTATTATTTAAGAGATTTTTAGGGGAGTTGGGGTCTTCTTACATTGGCTCACGTAGGGGGGTCCGAGGTCATCCTATGTTACATTTGATTTACCCATGAGATCGTATTTGTGTCCATTTTTTATAATATCCGGAGGAAAAAACGTAGTTGTTAGTCCTCCCAACATCACGTAGTTTCCCTTGAGGAAACGTTTATCAAAGAGTAAATAGATGATTAGTTCAAGTACCGAAAATTAAATCAAACAGTGGTAGTTACAGGGTAAATTTTCAATTATAGCATTGAACTGACATGCCGACGGGATATCTAAGCGTTCCTGCGAAAGGTCAAAAATTCCAAGTTTATTCTTTACGTATTGAGGATGTAGTACAATATCCCATAATATAACCTGGCGTATTTTCAGTATCTCCTGATTTTGCGTAATTTCAGGATATTACGCAAAACAATGTTCATCGAAAATTTTATCTATGCGCATCCCTCCGTTCATTACGTAACAGGGGGTATTTCATGAAATTTAAAATGACTTACATAAGGGTCAAAAAGTGTCGAACATTGTCATACGCATTACTTGAATGGTCCCTTAGCACTATTGTCGTAAATGAAAATGCAGGGTAAACCGTTCACCGTTACTCCGGAAAACGTTTCAAGTTACTTTCCTGTCGGAACAGTTTTACTATAACCTGCTGTAAATATGTGCGGTGCATACATTTTAACTGATATTTCATGAAATATATCGCAATTCTTCTTACTGAAATATAAATTTATATTATTTTAACCTTGAAAATATTTTTTCCTGTTTTACTCTCCGAATCAAGTGCGATGACTGTGATAAAAGAACCATTGAGTTGCATCGCTGGCAACAAATGAAACCGCGGCATAAATCACTGCTGCTAGCTTTAGACTGAGGAATAAGCATTTTGGATTAAAAGCTGTAATTTTATTTTGAAATCAGGACATTCCATATAGAACTATGAACCCAACACTTACGTATGATTTAATTTATTTCTTCAATGACATAGAGATTGTTATGTCAGCTATTTATTATTTATGGTGTAACGCGGTGGATTATTCTAAAGATTCGTGTACAGGTGTGCATTATTTCTCTATGAATAGAGTGAGCATTAGGTATTCTATAACGAAAATAATATTGTCAGCATTAAATATGTACCAATTACATCAGCCTGCATTTGGAAAAATTTTTTCAGATGATTTATTAAAAATAGGTGTCCTTGAAATAATGTTTAATGCTGATTCTAAAAATGACTTCAATTTTATCTATTACGCCAGGTTTTTACATGAAATAAGAATTATGGTTTCAATATTTTAACTACTTAACTAACCATACAGTTATATTAGCATTACTTCGCGCAATAGACTATTTTTGTAACAAAAATGAATGAAGGATAAATAACCCTTCCAAGGTCACATAACAATAGCAGCAGTTGTACCAACCTAAGACTCATTAGCTTGTATTGAGAAATATCCCTCGCACAATAATTACCCACTGGCACATATTGTGCACTTATCAATAAATCTTAAAAGTTATCTTGGGTCCATTCTGAAAAAACTGTACTTGATAGAAGAAAACTAAGAAAAGTTCTGAAATCAGCATATCAAAGTTAGCTATTGTCACTTACTAGTTTTAGTCATCTGATATCATGCAGACTAGTGTTATTCATTAATATTAACTATGCCTTTTTCCCTCCCACCCCCTTCCCTTGGAATCGTAGTCAAGAACACCACGCAACTACGATTATCCCTTTCCCTTTCCTAACCCTAATATACTCGCCCCTTGCTTTTAGCATTCCTATCAACTGTGGTAAACAGATCGTTCTTACCTTAGGATACCAGTACATCTTGGAACTGGAGACGTTTTCAGAAATCATTGTATTTTCTGGACGACTCTATGGTATAGTTTTGAAACATCTTTTATGTTTAGGCCATAGTAAATTATCACTATAGTATAAGTAAACGTTGACTTAATCTTGCTCGATACGTGAAGTTAAATATATCAAACACAATCACCACTCGGTGAAAACTCACCACCTGCCAAACATCCTTATAAAGACACTCCAGCACTTATGTAGATGTAAATGTAGGACTAAAATATTGTATAACTGCCTGAAATTAAATTTTTGCCATAAAAATGTAACGTATTCTTGAAAAGCTTTTTATTTTTGAGTCCCGAAAGAAATGCTCTTAACGACTACCGCCGTTGCCCTGGATTACTGGAGTCCTCCCAACGTTGCGTGAACGCAGTACTTCGTTTATTCTTGAATAATTTGGAAACTACTTGATCAATTTTGCCCAATTTGTTGCAGTGGCCTAGAATACAGATGCATAATTGCATATTTAGAGAAATATACTCATCAAGAGAATCAGACTTTACATAATATGTAACCTAAGAAGGTGCCCTGATATAACGACTTACCATTGAATAAAAGGTCATTTTAAATACAAAACTAATAAAATGACTTCAATAAAAAAATTTACAATATCTTAAAAAGCATTGAACTACGTATGTAAAAAATATGAACTACGTATTTTCAACAAATATAGAGAAAAAAAATCGCAAAATTTGCGTTGCGTTCAGGCAACGTTGGAAAGAAATGGGTTAAAGACAATCGTAAACAGCTTTGAAATAAGAGCACTTTTACCATTTATTTGTGCATTGCACGAGCTAAACTTACGGAAACACCGACCTGCTACGATTATTCGGGTTTCCCTTTGCTGCTGGCAAGTGCCAGGTATTTCCGGCTCCATCCGAAGAGGTATATATATTATTCGAGCGTTTAAAAACGATAGGGCAACCAACGCGAGTAAGTTATTACCAAATTCAGCAAATATTTTGTTGATGAGACTTCCATTACATGCAATAAATATATTCATAAAAACTCTACTGAATTTGTTTTGTATAAAAACATTATATCCTGTGATGAAATGGAATTTGAGGGTAAAAAAGAGGCAAATAGAAGTTGGCACTGAAAAATATTTTGCCACCAATATTGGCAGGTGACTATTAGCACCAATTCAAGCAAACTATATGAAATGAGTAAAGTATTTGGAGTTGAATAAATGATAAGAATGTTAGTTTGTTGAATGTGTTTGGTCATGGCCCGAAAAGAGGAACGGTATATTGAGTCAAAGAAAGCATGATGAAGGATAATTATTCTGCATTCATATGAAACCATTTATAATCTTTCTTCGTCGATTCTTGTCTCCCGAGCTTCCTGGATCGTAAATTTCTAGGTCGCTTTAGTTTGTTCCATATGGTTCCATTGGAAGGTCAATGCGTAACCTTAACCTTGGAAATTGAGAGCATATCAAATTTATCTTCCATCTGATGGGGAAAAATTATGCATATAAATTACTGTCAACAACAAATTTAGCTTACTTAATTTACCATATGTCAGTGCTGATCGTTTAGCTTTAATTCATTTTACTTCCCTATTTAAATCATACCGGCGTGTTTTATATCGTTGATTCACCTTGAAAAATGCAGATGATGGCTTATTCAAATACTGAAACAGTTTTTCTATTAAATGTAGTTAGTGAGTTAATGAATACCTCTTTAACGCACCATTTAGCATTTTAAAATGATGGAATATGATTGTGATTCCTTCAAGTTTAATTATTTTTTATTGCTGCATAATAATTTTCTAATTCTTTCACCAGGACATTCACGTAGGACACCGTAAGCAGTATGTACAGCCAAATACTTAGATACACAGTTTCCCATTGTAAAGCGTTTAATATCGTCCAGAATGAAATGCGAAGTTTCCTTTTTACAAATTTCGTCCTCATTATAAAAAAAATCTTCCGGACCCGTCATCAACACTTTCACCAGACGTCCGGCGCGTGCGCCAGACACGCCACATCAATTAATTTAACCGTTTAGCTGAACCGTTCTCCTCATGCAGGATAGTTTTTCTTCTCCATTTTTGAAGCTCGATTGGGACGACCCGGGCGTTTTACGACCGCTCCCCTGCGACATTCTTTCGTGAGCGATCGTCCACTTCTCGGAGAGCAGTGCTTTTTCCTTTCTTCAGGAGGTCCCGGAATTTCCGTCGCTCTCGGCTAAAAAAAACAGCGTTATACACATCCCGTGACGAAAGGAGGTGGTAGCGTGATTCTTTTCACTTCGCCGTTGAATTTCATCCGGGCTGATGGAGGAGAGTGAAACTCAAAATCGTCCAGGATGCGTACATGGAACAAGGAGGTTGGGGGATGATAGAGACGACATTCAGCCCGAAGGCGGAGACGATATCTGACATCCAAGCTTGTTCACACGGCTCATGTAGCTGCGCGAGTGCATGCGTGGACACTTGCGTGGACACTTGCGTGGACACTTGCGTGAACAATCGCTTGAGCGAATGCTCAAAGTAAAAATAGTGCCGGGGTTTTTTCATCGACACGTGTTCGCGCAAGTTTTGTATACATCATACAATATTGAAGGGACATCATTTCTACCCTTACTCGTTCAGGTCCAGACCTCGTATAAACAAGCCTTTAAAGTCAGTTTTGTCTAGAGATAACTATGACTTACGCTTTCAGGCATATGGAGAATGTTGTTGATGCCTGTAAATGTTTTAAATTTCGTATTTTCGATTTGATGGAATCTCCTCAAACACCAATTTGCAATCTAATGATTTGTGTCTCATTGGCCTCGTCTACTCGATAAAAAATCCTTCCCATATACCCCCATTAATGCTTTAATGACACCCAATGAGTAAACAGGCATGCCTCCGCCGTTTCCTTTAAACCTCCTTGGTATTCACAATTGAGGGAGAGAATGCAGAAAGAGAGCGCCAGTTATTTCATTCCCGGATGATCTTCACTCGCCTTCCACACTCAACACACCAACACACGAATCCTGTCCGTTTAAGGAGAGGATCTACATCCTCTTTCCCGAAATTCTTCGCCGAAAATAATTCCCATCGCCTCCTCCTTCACGCCTTCCTTCGTCTTCCTCCTCACCGCTCCGACTCCTCCTCCTCCTTGGCCTTCTCGTCCGTAGACGGGTCCTTTGCCGACTCCTTTGCCTGAGCGTCGCCGAGGGTGGCGGGGGGGATGGCGGCGGGGGCGTGGAACGCGGGCGCGAAGAAGTATCCGGGGTGTGGCCCGAAGGGGTGGATAAACGGCGTAGGGTCGGGGATGGGGAAGGCTAGCGGGTGAGAGTAGAAGTGCGGGAGTGAGTAGAAGGGTAGCGTGGTGGCGACCACGGTGGGCGCGGCGGAGCTGTTGGCCGCGCCCGGGAAGTTGACGGCGACGTGCGAGATGGGCAGGGCCGGGAGGTGCGGCGGGGGTGCGGGCGAGGATGCGGAGTCTGCTCCCCCGGCGGGCGGCTCGGCGGTGACGGAGGGCTGCTCCGCGTCACCGGCGGCGTCCTTGGCGGATGCGGCGGCCTTGCCGGGTGCGGTGTGGAAGATGGGGTGGTCCAGGGGCAGGGAATACGCGGCGCTCGGCAGTAGGGACCCGTCGGACCTCACGATGATGTTGTACACCCTCGGGGTTCGGAGGAGCGGATACGGGTGGGCGAATAATCCCGCGTGGGCGACCCCTGCCACGAGGGAGGCCAAAAGAATAGCAGCGCAGACCTGCATGGATTGGAAAAGGGAATGAGAAAAATAAGAATATATAATGACGCTCATCACTGATTGACTGTTTCTTTAACACTGTAAGATGGAGCCACAGTCACGAAAACGCATTTACACCCTGTTAACTGACCATTCCTTCAAGGAAGCGGGATACTGGTGGTAAGGTGGTGGATTGTGGAGTGGGAGGTATGGTGCTCGATGCCCTGGTATGGTAAATATTTTTTTCTTTTTTAAATAATTTTTTCGCTTATCTTTTTAGATATTTTGCTTTCCTCGTGGTAGCCTCCATTAAAAATTTTTCCTCGCAATTTCTTACTCTCTAAAGTGATACACTCATTAATTTCGGGGAGCAAAGCTAGTTAGATGGAGCCACTGTCACTAAAATTTTAAAATGCCGTTATTTTTACTTAGGAGCGATTTGCTTGGAACATTTGCGTACCTCAAATAAGGAATTTTAATAATTTAGCGAACACAGCATGAAACTCATCTATGGCGTCTATGGCCACCTTAGGCGCCTTACAACCAACTTGTGCTTAATATTTGGGAATTCGTCTTTTGCGTCGGGGAGGTGGATTTCAGAATATTCATCGTCTTACCTTTACAATATGGAGAGATATCACAAATAAGGAATTACTACGAAGAGTAGGAGAAAAAAGATTTAAATAAGAAAACATGAGCAAAAGAATTGACAACCTCGTAGAGCAAAATATGCAGCTCAGTAGCCTAATGAAAATGGACGGAGAAATGAATGGGAAGAATTGCAGAGTAAGACCAAGGAGGGAATACATGAGACAAATTATGGAGGACGTCAAGTAAAGACTAATAGGAACGAAATAGTAAGCGGAGAGGAGATTGGAGGCGAGAGCTGCAGCAAATTGATCTTCGGATTACGACTGCAAATGATGTATTTCATTCCTAAGATTTGTTAATAGTGGTCATAAATTCTTCCCTACTTTACTTTCACATACATATTATTTCCCATCTTCCTATCTCTGTTCTGTTTAGACATTTGTCCCTTGGTCATTCTCATGTAGCCTCCTCCTCGGTTTTCCCTCATAATATAACTCAAAAATTCATTTAATGTGTCTCAGGGTGTACGAAATACGCTTTCTTCTTCTTTTTTTATGTTTGGGGTTCTTAATTTCGAATTAAAATCAAATTACCAGCTAAGGAAAAGATTGAATCCAGTCACTGATCGCACGCGATCATTTTTGGGAAAAGGTTTTTGCGGTCGGTGGAATCTCCGGAAATAACGAATAGAGTTTGAATTCATGGGGCTTCAGAATATGATTTGCATGTTTGAACTGTAAAGGGAAATACTTGTGCTATCGAAAACTATTAAAAGTTATTTTGCTCTTTGTTTGATTATCCAAGCCATATTAACGTCACGCTTCGAAAAAAACCGCAAAACACTGGTGAGCATCCATGTTTCTATAAATCATGACAATCTTAATGTTATTAGACATAAAAACTCTTTGTATAGACAGATCAGGGTGGTGGATCACCCTGATATTTTTAGAATATAATCCTCAAACTATAGTTTAATAACAAGTTAAAAAACATAACTATTGTCACTCAGTGATTCCTACGAAATCGTCATTAGGATCTTCCATTCACAGCCTAAATGCTCCTCAGACTGTTGAAATGAGATGAGTGTATTCCAATCCACGGAAATTGAAAGTCTAAGGAACAACTTAAGTCATATTTATTTTTTAAGAATATTTTTAAGAACCGATCATTTAAGCGCACGAAGTAGGCGATGAAACGAGAATCTCTCTTTGGAAAATCTCACTTTTCCCGTGAACCACTTTGGATTCAAGCGCTCGTCACGCTCTCTTTACTGCCCGTTTCCCAATCTTTAAAATATATCTTGGCAGCGTGGTAGTAGACTGGGTGGAGCGTTTGGCAACTGCTCTGGAGGGGCCAAGGTTCAAATCCACGTCATGCCTCTGGTCGCCAAGTAAAAGGTTAGCATGAATTATTACGTGCTAGAGGAAATGCCTATGAATTTCAGGCGGCACAGGAAAAGAAATTGCTGCCTCCAACTCTGAGTGTGAAAATTGCGTATGTTAACCTCACATTCCAAACAAGATTTCGGGACGAGATGTGCGGGAAAACATACATTTTCTTCGTTTGCATTTGGTTGTAGAGTGAAAATCTATTACTATTCATGAAGATATCTCGGGTTTCACTCCTGGTCAGGTTGGTGCCTAACAGCTGGGAAATCATACTATCCTATATTACTTTTCGCGATGTGAGAACGGACGAAAACAATAACCCTGTCCTTAGAAGATGACTCAAGAAGGGATTTTTGAGCTGATTCAGGTAAAAGTGGCAGGATCTATTTATTTTATTGGAATTTATTATTTCGGATCTGCAAACAGCCATAAACGCTATGACCAACGTTGTCGTGGGAACCGTGGACTTGAAAGCAAATGACACTGAAGGCGTGGTTGAGAAAAAATATGGCACGTTCTACTTTGGATGGCAAGGCACGTAAATTTGGTAATAGGAATGCATGAAAATACTTGATAAGTTTGCATGAAATGTTTGTTTACTAATTGTTATTGCTTAATTTTGATATGAAATTTAGTGACAACTTGATCATGATTATCACTACTAAAAGATTAAATAGGAAAAATTGGGATAATACACAATTTTCCAAATAAAAATGACTAAGTTGCGCTGGAGCATGATATAATTTACCACGGCTATTGACTTAACCATATTCGTCATAGTTTTTATTGGATTTTTAAGCTTTTCTTGATTTATGAAACATATTGTAGTTACGGTTTTGTGCAACAAATTAGCTGTGAAATTTACTTAATGGCATAAGCTAAGAAAATGTTTAAAATCCGCATTTTTGTTAGTGAATTGGAGGAAGCTATGCAAAGTATATTGTTGTATTTTCATCAGGTTTATAACTAATGACAAAGTTTTTACATTGGCCGTTTTTCTTGATGGGTAATCCTGGATTTCTGTTACTCTAGGTTTATCAATTTAACTGAAAATTAATGACATCGTTCATTGTTACTGAAGGTTCATAGATAAAAAATCGTGCGACATATCTTTGCAATAAAATGTATGTGACGAATTCAAAATTTATATATTTTTAGGTGTCAATATATATTATAATAGTCTTGTCCTGTTTGATATTTTATACCACCACTGGTTTAATGACAAAACAAATAACGCCTTATTGCTCAATTTTGATAGCTACTATGTGAAAATTATAAGATATCGAGCAAAAAGGATACTTTGAATACATTAGAAATTCTTCAGTTACCATTAAAATAGCTTTTTGCAATCACGAATTTTGATTTTTATAATCATAATTCTTATACACTACTTAGGACATAAACTTTTCGCAAATATTTAGAGTAACATTCTTAGGAATTCCATTTAATTCCATGATGAATTGCAATTCCAGCTAGTATACTAGGGAGCTTTGAAGTAATTCGGTGTGGATTTTTTTTGGAACACGCAAGAGAAATGCTATGACCACATGTTGTAAACAGTTGCTATCCACAGAGAACTCCAAAGGTCACAAACACTGAAAGAATTTCGCCAAGAGCTCTTTGAAGACCAGTATTGGAAATTTTGCGGAAGGTTTTAGTGTTTCTCGCGCATTAATATTTTGACTAGCGTCAGCAGATGTTGATGGGTAAATTTAATGTAAAATTTCTATACCTACCTCGGAAATGAATTGAAATCGAAATGAATTTTTAAGTCATGATCAATATGTACTAATGTTGAAGAAATATTAAAGGAATCAGGAATATTATTGAATATTGATCGTAATCCACTTCGAAAAAGGCTCGAATTATTTAGGTTCCGAAAAGACCTTACTTAACAAAATATTCATTTACAATCTCTTTTTATGGAAAAGTCCAAATCGGGTGTCGAAAATACTTAGCTTAGTATATCAATATTAGAACAATCGGCTCCGATTTACTAGCCAAGTAGGCGTCTCCATCGATTAATTCACCTTAAACTCCTTTCTTGTACGACGGGCTAGCAGTGGTGATACAGTTAGTCTGAAAGTCGGAAATGCTGCACCTTAGCTGGTGAAAAAAATAGCATTGAGCTTAAGTCTACGTGCAGTGGTCGCGCATAGCGGTAAACACCTTCACTTGCACCACTACTGACCCACTCCCTTTTCTTCCGGAATTCCCCCAAAGCTATTATCCACCTCCACTGCTACTACTCTCATTAACTGCCTCCACTGATGTGATTTAGCCAACTCCGCTAAGCCGTTCCAGTTTAATTTTTTTCGAACTATTTTCATCCTCTCGCTGCAAAGGTGAATAGAGAGCCTTGAAAACTTGTTGCAGGGGTCTGCTGAAGATCGAGTGGACGGATATATTGATAAATGAGGAAGTAGGCATACTGAAGTCTAGGAGAGGAGAGCGCCATATGGAAAATCGTACTGCAAATGAGAACTAAATAAATAGGGCACACCTTGAGGCAGGTAGACTTTGTGAGAAATACAATAGATGGCAAAGAAGATGGTTCAGACTACACGAGGAAGGTCAATGGAACCAAAAAAAGTAGTTTTTAGTATGAGAATACTCTTTAAAGGATGTAAGAGACGTATAACGAATGGAGAGGAACATACCAACTGCAATATAGGGCCAAATAGAATGCTTAGGTCCCACGAGGAAGCCCAAGGGACAGTATTCGCTGATAAAATCAAGAAAGATTTAGGAAGGACTATTTCAAGGTTGTAAGAGAGGCGCGTGGAACAAAGAGGAAACATATTAAGGACATTGCAAGGAAGGCCGATTACGGCCAATTGATGATACGTAAACCAAATCTTAAGGGTCGCAGGAAAGGAACACTATCTGGGAATTTAGAGTGCATGAAATAGACTGCAGTAAACACATCTTCAGATTAACTTTTGTGAATGATGATGACTCTTGCCGCGTTAAACACCGCCGCTCGCACCGGCCAGCACAGGACACACCTCTTGATCCGCACCGCCCCTCCCCCTCTCCAAGTCCCATCCCCTCCACCCCCTTCCCGCACGCTTCCACAACTCTTCTCGTATCTCTCCCCTCCCCCCGGCAACCAACACAACACCCATTGTCCACGCCCCGAACACCACCCCACACATCACCCGCGCAGCTCTTCCCCCTGGACACGTCCCTTACCTTCATTTCGCTAGGAACTGAAGCTTTGAGGTACGCGTTGGATATATCCTCCTCCTCGTTCTTCTGCCGATCGACCAACTTAAACCGCCCTCTTGGGAGCGCTCTCGATTTTCCCTCGCTGGCCAAGGAGAATCGAATGGTTACGGATCACAGTGAGCAGAGGCCTTTTATACGCCTGCAAGGTCTCTCCTCCTCTCCTCTTCTCTCCTCTCTCTCTCTGTTGTATCTCCCTCCTCTCTTTCTCTCCCTCGCCCCCTGTTTTCTCTTTCTTCCTGAGCCTCTCTCTCTCTCACCCTCACATTTTCTCATTCTCTCACTCCCTTCCACTCCACCCACTCCATTCCCTCTCATTCATTCATTCCCCCCTCCCCTCATTCCCACTCATGCCTCCTCCCAACGACCCTCCGCGCGTAGACGCAATTATAGAAAACGCATGCACCTTTAAACCATAGAGACCAGTCACGTAAACACGCGTGTGACGTTTCTGCGGATCCTCACACTCAGCTCATAGTACTGTATGCATATAAACTGTGACAGGTGAGACGTGGGGCATAGTGATGATTTGAAATTAAACACTTCGTATCGTCCAGTGTAAACGTCAAATCTGGAGTACAACGGATAATTACACATTAGCCATCTTCAGGTATAATGGTCCCGGAATCTGATAGTATAATGATCCCATGGTTAGGGCGTAATGATTACTGGCAGTATAGTTAATCCATAGAGTTTTCGTTTGTGTTATCATTTATACAAGCCTAGCGTGAAATAAAGATTAATGTCAGACATGCTTATATGCATAAAAATGTAGAACTCGTCTAACACAGGTTACTGCAGAGTTGTGTTAACAGGTACTTATTTTCTCGTTATATCTCCGGTAATAGCCAATAAACTAGTTAATTTTTGCTATTTTAAATACAGTAAACATGATAATTAGGTAAATCTTAATGAACGTTCTTGAAAAAATTTTTTTTAAGCACATTAACGATACCCATATAGGGTAATTTTCAATTTTTAGGCTTCTTTCGCTATTCTTAAATCTGATGAAAATACAAACTTGCATTTCTTTTGACAATTTCTGACAATAGACTAAGGAAAATTCAGTTTTTTCGGGTGTTGTTTTCCAATAGTAAACTTACAAGTTTTACTGTCGAGCACTTTAAAGATATTAAAATCAACTCTTTATTATAAAATTTGTAAATAATTACAGAATAAAGGCACCGCTCGACATACCTATCTAAAAATGGAGCTAAAGCGTTTAAACATGTTGTACCAAAAATTTAAAAATACCAGTGGACGGTACATGAGGTTTATTGCCAAACCATCGTTATATTGGTCATTGGAGGAGACTGACAAATTGAGTCAATGGCGTCATGAAGGATATGCGAATAGAGTGGCAAGGATAGGATTACTTGGGGAGTGAAGGGAAGGTAGAGAAAAGCATGTAGTCTTCGTAATCCTTCTCATAACGAAATATGCCTAAGGCTCCACATTTTAACGTCCCATCCGGTGGTTGGTGCACAAGGTTTGAAGTTCTCTCCACGTGGAACTCAATTAGGGATTGGTATTCCTCTGAAAAAGAAAACCTCGAGTGCCGGTATTCGAACCTGGGTCCTCCCCGGGTGGATAGAGAACTCGAACGGACTTCACCACCAACATACACCGGGAAAGCATCAGCTCTTTTTAGATTGCTGGCTATCCAAAATGTGAAGCTAAAACTGTGTAGACTACATCAACCCAATTCTCGCTCAACTCACATGCACTTTTCTCTTTCCTGAATTATACATTTTTTTAAAACGCATGCGCGTGTTTTTCTCACGACCACCGCGTGACGGAGTCGGATCCGAACCCTTCTAGTTTTTACGGCCTCTCATTGCATCCCCCTTTTGTGGATTGGGAAACGGACATGAGTCGTGGCCAAGATCGGGACGCCCTTCTCCTCAGCTTCAATTACCCGCCTTTCCCTCTGCCTACTTCCCAAGTCATACTCGATTACTCCCTCTTATGCAGAACTTATCCGATGAATTTTTTTCGTCCTTGTCGAAAGCAGTTTACGTGGGTGTTGAATTGATTTGTTAATCTGAATTGGTTCCCCGCACGTTTTCCTCTGGGAACGTTGGATGTTTCTGTTTTTTTTTCAAGGCATTGGTTTGCCTCAGTTTTTTTTATGCAGGCCGGGATCCTCGCCAATAAATTCCGTTCAGAGTGAACCCACGCCCGGAGTTTCCGAGCGGCCGCTGCCACTATCGGAGGACCATCTCTGCAAATCTCCAATCCAGATTCATTCTTTAATTAGGGCTCCGTAGGCTCATTCCTCTTTTTGGTTAAGCGCTCCTTGTTTCCCCTTCCAATAGGCCGTAAAACAATCGGTCCATCTCGGATGATAGGTGGCCGAGAGATGTTGTTTATTCACCACGAAATCTTTTCACCATATTTAATATGTACAACTGAGCCTTGGTTTTGATGTAATGCTTAACCCAAAGTTTGTCTCTTGAAACCTTCAAACAGAGTTTTAGGAAATTGGTATCAGTAATTCACGGACGCTATTATATTTTAGCTGGAGAGACCGTGAAAAAAAAGGATCAAAGAAGCTTGACACAATGGTCTGGAAAAAAATGAAGCCATAAAAGATGTCCTCTTTAAGTCTGTGGGTGATTTAAACGCCCGAGACCTAGTTTCACTCACCGATTAGCGCTAATTTGAATACCTTTCTCACTCAACAATCGAGTCGTTGCGAATTATGCGATTCTATTTTTTTAATGGTTGGAATTAGAGGTGCACAAAGGATATCGTCTTTTCTTTGGGGAAGTATGTCCTCAAGTTCTGAGGTTTCAGTTTCTGTGTTCATTTATATCATAAAACCTTTGTCGCCGTATCGCATGAAGCCTCTGATGCGTATGCACCATCGGTTTCAGCCATTATACAGGTATTCGTAGGCACGTACCATACGAAGGTCAAAATAAATGTTCTACCCTTTTTGTGGAGTTGAAAAGTACTCGAGAATACTAGTAAACGTTCTTCCTAAGTCAAGTTTTTGTAAAATCACTTGGTTGAAGGGTCATACTTTTGGTAAGGTATTAACTATCACCCTAAAGAATAAAATATATATGGTTTCACCCATGATATTGCATTTAGCAACTCTTCTCGGATAAAATATTTTTTAAACATACATTACTGGAGAATTGCCATAATTGAGCTAATAAATGTGCAGCAAGGAAGTTGGTCAATCGTTAATTGGAATATCGAAGCGCTTACAAGGCTGAGGTGAAATATCACCGCGAATGCATCACTGAAAATATTATTCAACATACCTTTGCCTTGCACGGTTTTCAAACCCACGACCCGTCGTAGATGGAGCTCGGTGCTGGCTGTGCTGGCCAAAACGGCTACTATTGCAGAGCAAATGTTGTTTATCCGTAGGAGTGGCGTTATACTTACATCTTCTGGGCAGGCCAGTGAAAGAGTGCTAATTTTCACTCGATTCATTGCCGTTGCGGCGTCGGTAAGAAGGTTGAAATGTGAAAGGAGAGGACACCACTACTCCCATCCATGGAACGGGAAAGTTGCAGAAATTATGGGTGTTTAGGATAGCAATGCCACACCTACTTTGAACATTAAAATAGCATTGCGTTTAAAGCTTCAACTTCAGCAACAACACGGGGTGAGTTATTAGCCAGAACTTTTGCTTAGTTAAAAAAAGCATTCCATCATTGGAATCTCGAAACTCAACTGAATGCTCGTGTTCTAAAGCCAAACGATGAGGAATACGGTTGGTTGCCTTTCACGGCTTTTTAATGAGATTTTTTTTGGCGTTGCTATTGTACATTGGTATATGAAGGACATATATTATCGGAACTATTGCTGAAATTCGATTAAGGTAGTTTAATCGATATATCAGTTCACCTAGAATTTGATGAATTTGATGTAATTTGAAAGAAAAAACACCCTTCTTTCCAATGATATTAAAATATTAACCCATTGCCGAACTACTTTTCGAGGAATTTGCTTGAAGATGTTAGCTATTTTACATGGGGTAGATTACGGCTGTGCGCTCCAGATGGAGAATATTGAAAGAATTAGAAACTTATAGCACTTAGATTTCGTCAAAAAACTGACGGTGTGTAGTTTGTATGTTTTCACAACTATTTATAAAAATTTATCAATTACTCACCGCGGAAATTTTTACAGAATCGCATAAAAAAACTTTTTATTGTGAAGTACGGCGTGAAAAATGAGTTTAAGCGACTTATGTGATTATATTTATTAAATTACTGAGAATTTCTGTCATACATAGCTACATTTTGCGCCAATAAAATTACAGTATTTAATTCATACTTCTTACAGACGCTGAAATTTAAAAAAATCAAATATGGTCTCCATTATTACTAGGGAAATATCTCGCTCAAACTACCTTAAATGGTAATTATAGTGTGCTATTTAATACTTAAAATTATGTTCTAAGAGGCACAGCCCACTTCATTGCGACAAAAGTTGACGAGCCACAATGGTAGCCTTTTGACCACCCAAAAATCTCCTAGATAGCGCCTTCAGTATTTTCCAGTCTCCTCAGGCTTACGTATGTGAGTCGCCACAAATGAGGGGGGAAGCAGAACGGCAGGACGTGGCGAGTAGTCTATAGAACCGGTGGTTGTGGGGGGGATCGTTGGCGGCGGCAGCGACCTGGAACGGGCTCTGTTGTTGTTATCGGGAGGACCCGGGTAGGTTTCGCTGCCATGGCTTCGCACAAGGCGTGGCCCGGGGGAAGTGAAGGGAGAAATGCCAGTAAGGCAAGAGAGCGCATTCGCGGCACTATAAGGTTCAATGCAATCGGCTGACGGGAATTTAATGCGTTGCGTTTGGCAAGGCGCAAGGGGGAGTTCAAGGCATACACTACCGGAGAAATATCACACTCAATTCTTTGCGAGGCCATTATGAAATCAGCCATTTTTATAACTGTTTCCCGTAAAAAGGCATTAGGATGTTTTATTGCCCCCATGGTTTTTGCCAACTTACATACCGCTCTAGATATATTTTAGATCTCATTAGTAGTGAGGCGGTTGAATAAGTGTGTATCACACTCTGTGAGTGAATCATTTGTGAATATTTCTTGCCGCTTACTTTTGCAAGTCACTCTGGAGTTCCAGGGTAAAATGTGAGCAAAATGTGTTCATATAGTATTTCGCAATTGTATTCAGCGACCTTTTTCTTTCCACTTCTATGAAAGATATATATAATGTGTGTTAACACAATCCCATTGTGTTCGTATTATATCAAAATCAATGTTATGTTAATATCAAGGAGTTTCTAGTGCAGTAAATAATGGCACATGGGGTGTATTTTGTGTTCCGTTTTTCAACTTGGTAAAATGGCTGTAGTTTCCAGTTTATGCCATCTCATCCTCGTTTTCGCCAGACTTAAATGACCAAAAGTGATCCTTTTACCCTGCAGAGTGGTATGGATTACATACTTCGCTCTAATCAATGTCTAAAACCAATGTAGCTCTTAGCTAAAAATAAGCATGAGGAGCACCAAAAATAGCCCTCCTTTTTGCTGCTAAATCCAGCATCCTCGAGATCATTAGCCTGAACTCAGTGGGCGATATTACTTCTCAGATTATCCTTGGGGAACCCTCCACCAGGGTTATTCTTGATAAAAAGGTCCGAAATCACCGGAATGACACTCGTTACTCCCGCTCCCCACAATAGGCAATGAATATCTCTGCCAAGAAGGCTTGAAGGACGGCTGGAAGCGCAGGTCTGTCTTGGTTCTCGTGTAAAGTCCCGAAACTGGAGTGTGTTCCTTTGCACACGATATACCTGGCACCTCCCAGTTGACATAATTCGTATATTGACGGTGGAGCCTTTCTTGAAATCTTGTACTTGGCATGGGGAAGTGAGCATAAAAAGGTTACGACTCAGTTGATGTTCATTCGTAAAGAACGAACATCTGGATAGACCATTTGGAAATATCAGAATATATCAAGTTTTTCCTTTGAACAGAGTTATAGGAATATGGTAAAGGGCTTGAGCATTTATTGGTTTGATGTAAGGGTGCTAATACTGAGAGTCTCCATAGTGAATTTTCGAGATTCCAAATGCATTGATTTAGAACTCGAGTAATCCAAAACCTTGAAATATTAAATTTAATGAGAATGGTATTTTTCATTGTAATTCACTCGATGGAGCTAAACTACAAGTGACGTGCCGTTTCATTTGCACATTCAATAAACACATACACTATCATGAATCAGGGTTAGGTGGTGCTAATAAAAGTAAACCAGACGACCATTCAACAATCTTTATTCATTGAATTTGTCACAATGTTATAACACATTTTATGTAGTAATTAAATGTGATGTAAATTTAATTAATTAAAATGTAATCAATTGAACCTTCTACACCGCACATTCATGACATTTAGACATACATGCAATGAATTGAATCATTAATTTGTGAAGTTTGAAATAAAATGTCTATATATGCCTCCAAAACTCATGAAGTTGGTATTTTTACATTGTAATTACTTCACTTTATGATAGATCACATTTGATTGAACATAAACTCTCCACACATTCATTTACTCGTTGAATAACTACTTCACACTGGAAAGGAATCATTCAAATGTCACGATAACATAACTGTTGAATCATACATTAATTGCGACATTCTTAGATGTTCGTTTTGGCTTCCAAAATTTTACCTCCCTCTCAAACGTGATGTGGCTACTGAAGATTTTGGGAATACTCTTTTGTATTTCCTTTGCCTCCACAGGGTCCCTCATTTCCTAAGAGTCGTGTGTGTAAGTTTGGCTCGGGTTCAGTTATTTCATAACCACTCTGTCTCAGCTCGGACGTGCTGAGGAACCGTTTGTGATTGGGTCATCATTGAAATAAATTCTATGGATGGGTGGTCCGTTGTATCTGTCACAAAGAAAAAAAGTTGAACGTAGAAAACTATCGTTTCTCAATTATAGTTCACCGCACTACTTAATTAAACCATTTCCTTATGTGAAGTGAGAGCTCTAAATTTAACATGGATCTCATTCAACTATAAATCCAAGTATAGTCGTCTAAGGCCAAGACTCCACCAAGTATAATCGTCTAATGGTATGATTTTATATTGGAAAATACTATGAAGCCATTATATGTTCCATGAAAGATGTGTGTCTCTCTCATGTTTTGAGGGCCTTAAAAGTAGCTGGGCATCAAATAGCACTGAAAATTGGAATTTGATGCCATTTGGTGATGCATGTTACGCATGAGGGATACATGTTTCAGTAAAAATAAACCGCACATGACTGGGCAAATGAGAGTTGTCTAGTGTTCCACTAAAGCTGAGTTTTGGTGGCGGCTACAGTTACTCGTTTACTTTGACTTCGTATCCCTAACACGCCCGTGACGGGTCAACCGCCATGAAACACGACTGTAAATCGTAATTGGCACTGAGATCGGTTTTTCATCGTAGGCTTATAGGTCTTATTGTGCTACTTTACCGTAAAAAGTGATGCTTCGAATCCGTGTCGGGGACCTTGCACCTCAGGAACGAGAGACTTCAACGAGCACTCTCGTCATATTTGTTACTGAAATGTGAGGGTAGTGACGTACGTATTTCAGGGTTAAAGACAACCTTTGTCGGAAGTAAGGGCTTTGACGACTTTTTTATGGTCACAGTACCTCGGGGGCAGTGCTGATGATGGTAACCAACTGCCCCTTCCCTCCCGCCCTGAGATGTCACCTGTCTTCCGTGTCGAATTAGAGGGAATGATAAAAGTTTTACATTTCAAAAGAAAATTTTGGGGTCATATGGATTCGATTGGTATTGCTGATATCCTTCGCACGAGAAGAATAGGAAGGTTTGGGAGGCAGTACAGTATGAGGAATAGGAAGATGGGAGAGAAGAGGACAATGAGTGCGGTGTAGACCACGGAGAGCCACAGTGGTGTTGACAGGGTCCACAATGAGAGTAACGGCATTTTCACTTTATTTGGTCACACGTAGCTTCTTAATTTCTTCTCTCTGCTATCTTCAAGGGTTGTGCTTCATGCGTATTTGGTCGGTGGCAGCAAGACAGCAGATCAATTCTCTCAGAGGTCCGAAAAATCCTGAAAAATAAATGCATACTGTTTAGAAATTTGATACAAGTGTAGGTATGGATTTTTCCCTGAGAGCACTTTTTATATTATTTTACTTGTATTGAAAATATGAAACGGAAGAAAGCAATGCATGGATAAAAATTCATAGGCATTAAATTTCTTCCTTCGGAATAATTCTCTCATGGACATAAATTGCCCTTCATGCTTTTAAACTGAATCAAATTATAAGTTTAGTCAAAAGATTTTATTCAAATCGTGTTCTAGTCTCTTTAAACTGTCGGAAAATTAAAATATATATGATTTTAGCAGTAATGCTCTTCTTATTTTTATGTCAGGTGTTCCAAATTTGGCAAGTACCTCTGAATTAATCTCAGCTCAAATACCAATGTCCATTGTGTTGAATACAGTACGAGCAAAAATTGTGAACAATTAATAAAAAATGCTTTCAACAGTCGTTAATTTTGGCCATGTAACCACCATTCTTTATTGTTTAGTAGGAAAAAAGTTCATTCTCTGTAATAAAAATTATGGTCCTTTAAGGGTTAACAGGTTCATAAATTTCGGTAAACGGGAATTAAAGCTAAATAGCATTAAATAACGCACTAAGGCCCAGTTTTGTAATGCTTACTTTACGTTCACCGCAGGATTACCTAGCCCTTTCGTTGACTTGATCCTAATTGACAGTTCGGCTTTTGTATATCACATCAGAATGTCGGTTATCTGGCGTGAACATTATCGATGGGGGAACGTATTAATGCTGGTTTTCATGCCGAGAAAATATGTAACTAGGGATTATAAAACCGGGCCCAAGAGTAAGATTTTTAAAATTACTCCAATGACAGTTTTCTTTCACATTTTTAGAGTTCTTATTTCGTGTGACTGTTCACTGCTTCTTAGCTGTAGAACTTCTTGCTGCATTAAGTAATATTGCTTATCATGGATGGCATCTTACTGCATAAGTTTATGTGTAAATGCGGCAGAGTATTGTCAAACATCCTAAGGAAGGAACTCACAGGATGGAATCATTCTTCTTCAGGATTTTTCATATATTTTTATAACAGCAGTAAATATACTAGATATGGTATAATAATTATTCACCGTGTAGTGAAAAACGTGGCATTAACTGAATTATTCTTTCGTGATAAACTCGACATAAGTCTTTCTCCCATAAGTCAGTGATTACTACTCGATAATCACTGACTTATGGGATAAAATTCGATTTTTTTAAAGAAATTTTATTTCCAGCAGTTTGCTCATGAAGTTTCAATTCAATTTTTATGCAGTATTGGAAAAATTGGGGCCAGTGTATATATTTTTATCTGGTTCATGTGACTGTCAAGAAAGAAAACATTTGGTGAAAAATACTTTAAGAGTTTTGGAGCAGGAAGAATTATGACTTCTACAAGAATAAAGAATAAAATAAATTGCCAGATGAGATAAGAAAAAGGAGAGTTAGATTCTTCGGCCACATAATTAGGACGGGCAACAGTAGAATTATAAAACTAATTTTAAATCATGTTAATGAGAGTAAGAACGGCAACCAGTGGGTCCAATTTATAAAGAAATACATGAAAGAGATGGCGATTACGTTAGACATAATACAGGATGAATTTATATTTAGAAGTATGATACGGAACTTCAAGGGTTTCCGGAAGTGGGAAAGGAAGAAAGGAAATAAAACGTGGACGGAAGAGAGGAGGAGAAAGCAAAGTGAAAGGATAATTAATTTTTGGAGAGCGAAAGAAGCGGAAAATATAAAAAGAAAGAAATAATGCATTGGATTATTTTACTTGGTCCTTAGAAGGGCAAAGTCAAAATAAGAAGGCTTTTAGATGCCATAGCAAAATGAAATATCGTATAAGTGCATGGCTCCTGATTATCTTGATTAGGCGCACATATATTACACGTCAAGTATTTGGCGTCACCTCTAGAGTAATCGTGAATCATTCTGATTCATTCATTCACAGTGTTATAAAAGGAAATATCACCCTGTTGCTGGGCTCTGCTTCCAGGTCTCAACCAGGTTTTCGTTATGTTCCCATACCCCATAGCAGAGAGATTTGATTCGCGAAATTAACAAAATACAGATGAAAGTCGCATGGTTTGTTAAAAGCTGCTGCGGCCGAACAGACTGGGTGACATCGTTGATGGATGGACTTGGTAGGGAAACTCGAAAGTTACACGCTAGGTTTAGAGTACTTGGAAAATTCGGAACACGCAAATTTCAGGGTGACACCAAGGAGGTTATTTTGTCCCCGCATTACATCTCCCAAGCTGACGGAAGCGACAAAATAATGGAAATGTTCTGTCACAAAGATAGATACTTCCCACGTACCGTTGGTGACACCAAAAAAAGCAGGGCGAGATGCTATGACAGTCTGTTCACATACATTTCACTTTTTTTCCTTCCCCTCTTCATATTCCACCTTCCCAATTTCCTCTCCCTTTCATGGCTAGTGTCCTAACACATAGAGTTATTATGGTACTTGAACTATATACTCTAAGTCCTAACACCCCCTGCCACATGCTCTCGCAGCAGCTCGCAGAGAAATATGTAGACATTGAAGAGATCTGATTGCCTCATTACTGTCGCATTGAGGAACATTTTTTTCCGGAGAAGGTTCTGAATGAATTAGCTCATACACCAACAAGTGTCGGATAAATTAACTGCTGGTGGCTGTACTTCGTGGAAAAAAGTCATAATACATGGATATTTAACTTTGTATTATTCCAAAACTTTATTCTAGAGAAAATATTTGGAATATTACAATGCCATTTATTTTTTATTGAAATCTCGCAGACGCCTACGGTATTATTCCATCACTGAAGAAAAATAAGTATTTTTACGGTAACTGAATATGATATTTAAAAAAAACATTTCCAAGGTTTTAAATTCATAAGCAAGAAACTATCAAGTTGATTTAACCTGCAGCTCTTTATATATGCAATGATTCTCTTTCTATTAATGATAGAAAATCTTTAATTTTCGAGGAGACTAAGGCAATTATCGCGTACGAAGTATTGACATTTTTTTATGAATATGTGTTGAGAGGAAAGGGAAGTCAAAGTATGAGAATCTCTTTGAATAGTATATATAGATGAAGCTAAAAAAAACTGCTTATTTCCTAAGCTATTTCCTGTGTAATATAATGCCAAAATACGAGTTGAACTCTGAGGATTTGAGATGATATTGGTAATTCGGAATGAATTGCAAATGCATCCGTTGTAAATTCCGTAACCTTACTCTTTAGTTTCATATTTGTATCATTCAGTCGTCTATCCTCTTTTTCCTCTTCGTATCGTGACGAGTCTTTTTAAGATCACTATCTAGTTTCCCATTGGCCCGAGAGGTAGGTTGCGGCTCAAAAACGCGACCTTAAGGGTTGAACAAGCGGGCGTGTTAATCAATCAAATTCGGCTTGCCAAGTGCGTCTTCTATTTTATTAAATCAGGAAGAAGGCGATGAATAAATGAAGGAAATAATGCGCATGAAGTTTGTGACACCTGACGTCGCGTCGGGATCGTGGGCCGCTAAGTGGAACAAGGTCGCCGTCGCGCGATTTTTATGTCTTCCTTCTGGCGTGGGTGAAACTTTCCATTTCAAGCGCATTCTTCGGGAGAACAACAAACTTGTCGTCTTCAGCTCGCGCCCGCTGCCCGCATCCTGATTCCCTCTCTCTCTCTGTCTTTGGTAATGCTCGGAAAGGGCCAAAGGTTTACGAAATCAAAGGGAGCCAGAAAAATAAAGCATATTAATGTGAAACCCACAAAGAATTTAAATTTCGGCAAGTTGAAAGCGCTTTTTCGTGTATATAAAGAGATTATTACCAGAAATTTGAATTTGGAAACTTTTTTACTTCACCACGGATTCAACATAATTTTACGCAACATCACAGTTTGTTTTACGACAAATATTTAAAAAGTATTTTTTTAGACTGTTAGTTACAAATGCGACTTTTGCTGTCTTATTCGAAATGTTTCTAGAAGCCTAGGGTTTTGTGTCAAACCAAGTTTGGCACATACTGGTATATATTTTCGACTACTTTTCTCCCTGTTTTGCTGCTGGTTTGTTGTTTGCGGAGGTGACCAACAGCTGAGGTCATTTGTGCCTTTTTGGAATTGGTAGAAGGAGAGTAACTTTTGGAATGGAGGAATAGGGGAGAAAAACCCGGTGTCTGCATTAGCTTACTCTAGTAAAAAAAGCGCCAAGAGATCCACACGTGTTCGTCTCATCCGACGGACGGAGTACTGCGCTTGAATCGCTCTTCAAAACAGAACTCGAGTAGAGCTCGAGAATTCACAGATAGAACTCCGCCCCTTGAACTCAGGCCCTGGATAGCCATTGCTCCACCCAGCACACCACCCAATTCCCGCTCTAATTTTACTTAAAACATTAAATTGAATGGTGTTTGTTCAGTGATAGGTCTGTTGAGGACCTAGGAGAAACTAAAGTGAAATTTCCGGCCAAGTATCTTTGAGAACGAGCTGGCTATTGCAAAATGTTCACATCATTCGTTCTGTTTCGTCGCTCGAACGCTCTCCAAGGCCAGGTTTTTTCTTTGCAATGACCGTAGTTTTTATGGAATTCGACCAATCCATTCTACTCCGGATACAGGCCATTGCAAGTCCCTTCGAAATTCGTTTCCTCGAAATCCGTAATGGCATTTGCTCTCTTTCTCTTAGCTATAATGAAAAATAAAGAGTATGGTTCATCTGCAATAATTCAAAAATGATGAACAGCTTCTATAACGCGAGAGGAGAAAGACACCCGAAAAGGTTGTTCCTGGCCCTGATGTGGAACACAAGACAGGAAAAACTTTGCCACAACTTTATTTCGAGGTTCTCAATTTTTGGAGCAGGAATTTTCCTCCCAAGGTTTTCCAAATGAGAATGATGGATGTGCATTTTTTCATGATAAAGCATAGAAAAACCAAAACTACGAAATAAAGAAAATAACTGATGGCCATTTTGGGCTGCCCACGCATGAGAACGCGGTCTGTAGTAGTTTTATTATTTTCTGGTAATCAACACAGTTCTTTTTGGGGTATAAAAAAGTAATTGGACACACACAGGTTCAATAATTTGTATTCATAATAAAGTACAGAGTATTGTACTTTATCTTGAATACAAGCATAAAAAACTTCTACTAAGTGAAGGCTGCCACTGCCAAACTTGACAAAACTCAAGTTCAATCATGGTAGTCACGTTTCAAATCTTTCTCATTTCACCTTATATTTCACATTTCCAGGCCTTATCCAAATATACACAGACAGGCATGAAAGGAGTTTGTTATTGGACTGCATGGTTATTTATCACGAAAGACAGATAATACGATATATCTGAGTACTTAATGTATTAACAGTGCTATCCATCCTTGCGAATACATGTTTAATGTCGCGGAACAGTTTCTCACCGTTTCACATGACTCCTCATTATTCGAGAAATCATGCATCAGTAGCGGCTGCAACTTAATATGATGTACATGATTTGCAAATAATAGTTAATTATATTTTCGCTTAGATAGAAGGTTTTTCTTTGGAATATATGTAATAAATGAAATGCTAATCAAGAATTCCGATTTCATGACCTAGTTAGGTTTAAAAAAGAGGAATTTATGCATGGTGGTCATATTTAAAACAGCTGTACTTCTAGTATTTGCTAATTTTATAAAATGCTTGTTGTTGTCATTATCAGCACTCAGTTATCCAGGGAATGGCTTGACGCAATTATGCTCTGAATCCCTCAATCCATTTACATTTCCTTGATTTCAAATTTATCCGGTTTAATACCTTATTTAATTTGGTTCACCTCTTAGCAATTTTTCTTTATTCCCGATAAATACATTTTTCCACTTAAATTTGCTTCACAGTTGCCATTTTCAAGATAAACCGTGTTTAACTATGTTATGCCATATAATTATTCCCCTTCTACTTCTTATCATTTTAAATTAGCCAGTGCAATAAGGAGAGATAAACGAAATATTGAATACATATTTATTTCACAATGAATTACTTTAACGCATTCACAAACCTGGCTCTCTCTCATCTCTCTGAAAATAATTAGTACTCCCTCCTTATAAATTCTATTTCTGATATTTTGCAAATATTCTTCTTGCTACGTTTGTACATTTTCGTCTCTTATTTTATGCTCTGTTATTTGGGCCACTATAAATTGGCAGCACTGTTGTATGTGGACATAATAAAATAAAAATGTCAGTTGTTTTTTATCTATTGAACAACATGAATTATGATGGATTTTGTATTGTTATGATCTCCATAATTCATAATGAAAATTGTATTATTGAATCCTGCGGGGTCAATAAATATAATTCTTATTCGTCTGCAATAATTCGTTCACCTGTTCAAAGGAAATGTTAGAACACTCTTACACTTCCTCACTTGCCCTTCCTTGCCCACTCAACGCTAGTTAATGCGTTATCAGGAAAGTTCGTTCGAGATGTCTCAGTCAACACATGCATCGCCGAAACTCCTCGGCAAATGGAATCCGGTAGTTTGTGATAAATTAAAAAGCTGTTCCTACTTTTTCAGCGCAACGGCATAGTGCTATAATTTTTTACTCTGAGACAAGGCAAGATGGACTAATGGCTGATTAACGAGCGAAAAAATACTGATTGATTTGTATTTCTCACTCCACTAGATATGGCATTAAAATGCAATGTTGCTACCTCGGTGTCTTACATGATGTCATTTATCCATGTCATCCTTACAATGAGTTAAATATTGGTAGCGTCGAGTCTCTAAATTTTCTTAGGCTTTCCTGACATATTTTTAGAATTTGGGTAACGTCTTGTGCTGCATGTCTTTCTACACAGACAACATTCCTACGGTATTTTTAAATTTCTCGAAACAGTTTTCTGACTCAAGCCCCCATTGCTATACTCGGCAGTAGCAGATGTTTGATGAAAACACTGTGGAGTAATAGAGACAAGTGTATTGGACAAATTCATAGACATAGCCTCCTGAGCGATAACTGTAAATGAAGGAGAACCCAAAGGGAAGAAATATCGAAGAATACTTAAAATGGGATACGTGAAGAAAATTGCGAAGGACGTCTGTTTGAAATTTTGAAGGCTCTAGGCAATTGGTTGTTGTGGAGGGAATCAATGGAGCTGAGAGCTGAAATAAATCAATCTACGGATAATGTTGAGTCGACTATCTCGGACTGCCATGATCTGTTTACTCAGTAATGATCCTTTTGGTGAATCAGAAAAACGTCTTTTACCTTTAGATCACCAGGGAATTCGCATTGGAATGAATAATATTTACCTTATTTTCCTCCTCTACTTACTATTTATTTGTTGAAAATTTTGTCATTTAGGTTAAAAATGTTCGCCGCCTAAAAATCAAAGCATTTAGTTTTTAGCTCACCCAGTTCCTCTATAACTGTAACTGTCTCCGGCAAAACTCGAATAGCTGAGATTTAATTTTTTACGATGAAAAGAGTAGTTTGTTTGACCGTTCTCTCACAAGTAGCAGCTCTATCGCCCCTGGGTTACTGGAATCGGTCATGGACCAACTTTACAGTAAAAAGAGAGCATGGCTGCTCCACTATTTGCATGGGAAATGCCATATCTGTATTCCAGCCACCTGGTTGGTGATATATAATCAGTTTTTCGTATCTAAAAGAAGTATGATCATAGTCTTTGTTTCAGTAGTTTAACCTTAGGTCGTATAGCTACTGTATTTTTAATTGTCCCGATTTTGTGATTATGAGCAGTTCATTGCATGGAATTTTCGGCGTTTTGATTTTGATCTATTCTTTGCTATTCTTCTATTTTTGATATTCTTGGCTTCTTACTTAACATGTTTTATTTTGCTTTGAAGTATAATAATGATGGATTATTGTTATTCTAAGAAGTTTTATAATACGAAGTTTGCATGCTCATTGAGGTATAAATGACATAATAATAACGAAGATGATAATAATATTTCGGCTCCATCCGTGTGCTTGTTGGCTCACAGATGATATTATGCGTAATTTAAGAATTAAGAAGCTGTGAAGATTCCTAAATTCTGGAGCCGAATAGGATTCATCTTGAGTAGATGTGAGGGAGTTTATTTTCACTTTGCTTTGATTTTTATTATTTTTAACGCAGGTTCCGTTTCAAGGTAAAACTGTCAATCCTTTCTCATGTTCACGGAAATAGCTAATTATATTACAATTTGCATGTCCATCACTGTAAAGAAATAGCACTCGTTGAAAACTTAATTGCGGCAGGCAACAATGAAAAATCAGAGCAATCGTTGAGCTTAACTACTCTGATATTTTTTAGACGCTGGGTTGAGGAATATTTCTCGCCATTCACTGTCAAACGATATCTTACCCACAACATTCCTAAGGTTTTTACTCCTCTAACGTAAATAATCTTCGGCATTTTTTGTTCACCCGGAAGACATTTGGTTATGGTGTGAGACCGCGATAGGTATCTTACACCGTTGGAAGAGAAAGAAATAAAAAAAAGAATATCGCTCGCCTGAGATTAATCGATTATTTCTTCGAAATTGTCAAGGAAACTTTAATAACTCTTCCGCTGATACTTCATTCAAGTTCCTGGACCCGAGCGTATCAGTTTACACAAGGTCCTTCAACGGCTGAGTAGTGCCGAAGGAGAGTCGGCCCACAAAAAAATCTACTTGGCATCTGTATCCGTCAATCAGAGAGTCTGACTCACGTTTATTCAAGATAAAATATTTGTATTGAAAAGAGTTCGTTGGGATAAGCTTCGTCATATCATGGATCGGAGGCCGGACAAAAAATTAAAACTTTGACACGTCGTATCGATAGCGGAAAAATGCTCTACGTCACCCGGAATGTTTTGCCACGCCCTGTCGCGAATAGAGTATCTTAATGGAAGGGCTGGCATGTTTCTTACTCGAAAAAAAAACGGGTTGACGTTGGAGGATAAATATTTAAGGAAATTTAATATTGATATAAATTTGTTTACCCAGCAGTAGGTACTTCTCGCGCCCAGTAGAAAGACTTACCCGTGCTCTCACGGATCCGTCATATTTTTTATATATTATTTTCTAGAATAAACGTTTAGTCTAGTCTATTATTTTCAGAAAAAACGTTTGAAGGAAAGAAGTAATTGAAATTTCTCCTGTGTAAATTAGTTTTTAACCCTGACGCATAATATTACTGGCAATCCATATTTGTGCTTGTAAAGTGTGCATTCTTTTTCTTTCTCTTTCATTTTTATAGTGCAAACATTTCTTTCCTCCCTTATTGCTGCTGCGACCTGAGGGCGTATTTTACGGAATTGATGTGACGAAAAGCAAGGCATTCACATCCCGTGCCTAAATATATGGGACCAGGTCTTTGAAGGTATAGTTCCTCTATTCAATTAGTGACATTTTTCCGTTTCATCATAGGTCAATGTCAAGATCGTGAACTTGTTTTCGAGTTAAAAATGTGTGTGGCCGGTTGGAAAACATTGCGTGCCTCCAAGATTGACGTGCGTGGTAAGCACTGTAGGCTCCAATTCAACAGCGCCCTAATACGTCATAATCTAGCCTATGCAGTGGATTGCATAATATAGCACAAAATAGCCATCAAGACGAGTACAACGTAGACTCATATCCCTGTCAAGCTGTTATGAATGCAATTGGTATTGGCTTTATTTCGGCTGAGTGTAGGAAATGTTAGAAACGAAGCTTTAGTGAATACTGAACATTTTTTTCGTCTCATTTAAAAATTACTTCAATTCGCATCATAACACTTTAAAATTCGTATTAGATGATTTTTTTGTCTGAAACATCTTTGAATTTAAAGCATGCTATTTATTTTGACACATCGTGACTTAAAATTATAATAGGGGTTCTGAGAAAACGATTTGGAATCCTCAGTTGCTTAATACAATAACTTTATGAAGGTTGTCATGCAGGAGAGGTGTACCTTCATTTTTTTCAAAACAGTTTCTTCTACTACAAGTAGATGGGCCGTTGTCAAAGAGACAGACAGACTTTCAACATTATGGTACCCTCGTTATCGTTCCCTCTCCGTAGTCAATCAGCTAAACGAACGGTTCCCTGGTTGCGGTTGTGCTTATTGTTAGATTTGATCTCCGAGCCCTCCGGAACGACCCTCTGGAACTTTTTTTCTCTGCGGTTGGATGAAAGACTTTGAGTGCCAAACTTAAGTCTAAACATGGTGCGAATGTCTACTTCACTTGCTAAATCCACTGACCTACTTAAAGTTTGCCGCAATGAAGCTATAAGAGCAACGCATGGTGCTGACGCTCAAACAGCGGAATGAATAAAGGTGGAAGGAGGAATTTTTAGAAATTTATTACATATATACGATATATGACTCTACCAATTATTTCCCTTTGTATAAAAACGTTAAATGAGCCCTATATGCTGCCTATAGTTTTCACCTCTAATCGAATATACAGCTTACCCAAGAATTATTAATGCAGTTGATTGGTTAAGGTTATAAAGATCAATTGGTTCAGTCAGCTTTTTAAACAATTCATCTCAAAGCCTGTGATGAAAATAATCCCAGATTAAAAAAAATGGAGCCGCTTGGTTGTTTACTACCTTTAGTCCTTAATAATACCTCTATTCGGGTTCGTGGTTGATTATTTCTTTTAATAAATGTAAAAATAATGCGTAATCGTAGATCGATAGAGTCCATTGTATTTTTGGTAAATGGATGCCATTTCCATGCATGTAAAGAGCCATCAATCAATTCGCTCATGTAACGGTACCACTTAAGATGCCCTATCTTCGCTAAAAACTAAGATAGGAAAATAATTTTACCAAGTGTAGAAAGTAACTTACATTTTATATTTTTTTGTTCTAAAAAAATGTTTTCGTATTCCTCAAAATAGAAAAGTAATTCCAATACATCCTATAAAAAAAGAAATATTTAAAAAAATACGGTTTCCATATAGAAAATCGGAAATTATATGCATCGATTTCGGCAGGAAAAGAAAGATATAAATCTTAGGAACAACTTAGGTCAGTTTTTCTTCATCGGTGTAGGGAGAAGCCACTGCTTTTTAGCGTTTTCATGGTAGCTGCAAAATGCTTCTGAGAAAATGATTGTGTTACTATAGCTTGGTAACTAAAGAGTTTCGACCCCATGTTCATGGAACCAAAAATGCTCAAAATCATCTCGCCTACCTCATTCAGTAGCTACGTAGATTCTTCCTGAAAAATCTTGCATTGGTCACTTGTTTTTTTTTAACATCCTTTGTGGTAGCCTATTTTACGAGCCAAATTCTTTGAAATAAGAATACGTATTCTATTCTAGGCCTCTATGAAGAAAGTTGATTTCATTTAAGTTATTTAAATTAGATTTTGGCTATCGTTTTTGATTCGGGACCACTGAGCGTTGTCGAAATAAGACATAGTAGTAGTTAGTAGTGAAATGAAGAAATTAGGGCCTTTGGTTTAACGCCTCAAGGTCCTTGAAGTAGTGCTGAGCTGAGTAATTGTAACCGAGGGGAAGATAAACGAAGTATTACCAATCAGCTGGAGAAGCCCTTAAATCCGTCGCGGAGTTGTTATTTCACGTACACTGCTATGGGCACGTGGTCGTATTAATTTGTCTCTCAATCAGCGTCGCCACGCGATGAATCGATAAACAGTCGAATGGGAGGAGAGCGCGAAGGAGGCATAGCCGTGGTGAGACACATACCCCACAGACGAACCACCGTGGAGACGGAGGAACTTGTATAACGGGATTGCTCTCGTGGCTTGCGGCGTGGGTGGAATTGATTTATCGGCAATGGAGGCAAGGACTCTCTTATCCAATGATTAATGTTATCCACTGCGCGAAATTTGTCTCCACAACCATGCAAATCAAGGAGGTTCCCTCGCAACTTCATGAATCAAAACCAAAGTGATCGTTTCTTTTGTTTAATCTTTTTATTTATTCCTATAATATTTTTATATTCTTTAATCATTTCATTTATGCGCAGTCTTTAAAATACAGCTGTCACCGATAACATGCCTAAGCTACGGGATAGAAAAATTTGGATGATACACAGGCAGATTAATCGACTCTCATGGTCTGATGGATTCTTTTTACGGTCTAAGAAGCCAACTGCTGCGTCATATTAATTTATCCAACGCATAATTACTTCAATAGGTAATTGCAGTAATTTGATAGGAACTCAAAATATAAGATTATTTTGTTGCTTAACAAAACTTTATTTGATTATCTAGGAGACTTTGCTTTTCGCATAAGATTTTCAGAAAAATGTCTTTGTGTAAGGTAGGATATGCAATTTTTCCTTTCTTTTGCCTTTTATAGCCTTTAAGCCCATATAATTTCAAATTTTATTTCTGCAAAAAAGTACTGAGAGGCATGAATTCGTTGAAATTTTCTGATAGAAAACAATTTTTTCTTCAAGCAGCTCGGATATGACCAATAGAGCATTTAAATCACAGTATAATTTTACTTTTTAATTGTTGTTTCCTCACGCTGAAATGTTGATACATATATTTTCTGTCTTTATCAATACAGCCGATTTCTCCTTTGCGTTTCCACTAAAGATACGGAAGCCACTTTAATGTTCGTGAAAACCGCTGTGGAGTATTTGGAAACAAAAAGGTGAGAGGAAGGGTTGTTTGAAGTCTTGTGCAAAATTTAACGAGAAAATGTCTCCTGAAGCGCGCAGTGATGAATGAGCTACATCGAGTGTAATCATTATTTAGGTTTCCGCGATACAGGATGATAAAATTCATTTAATATTATTGATCTTGAGTGTAAATTGGTTCGGAAGAGGTACGGAGCAGCAATTGCCACAGCTAAAAGAGATTTAGTTATCATGTACGATGATGGTGGCGTTTGTGATGAGGCTTTGAAAGTTCCCTGGAAAGGTTAAGTTGATTGACGGAAGAACAAATAAATAATTACATTTTGCGAGGAAGGATGGAGATAGATATTTTAAATGCAAAGGTGGTCGGAAATATATGCATCAAAGAGGGATTTATGCAATCGCAATGATTTGAAAAATAATGGTGGGAAATGTTTTGATCCTCCGAAAGGTATGTATGATGGTAGAGTAACGGATGAAAATCTTGTTAGAAAGGAATGCAACAAAATAGCAGTTCTTAAAGAGAAAAAGTGTTATTTTAAAGTTAGACCAATGAATGTTTGAAATTATCCCTGGACCTGGCATAGAATTCAATCCCTCGCATTGGTGCAGGGTGCTTAAACCAACTAAGCTGACAATCTCTTGCATTGGGAAATTGAGAATTCGGGGTATCTATTGTGTGAACAGCATTTTCTCCATGTTTGCTTTTATTGATGGTGTTTCCTTGAGAATAGATGTTGTGTCTATAAAGGTGACATTCCCTCCACAAGCTTAAATCGGTAAATCACCTCCGGAAGTTGTATTTTCCAGTTCCTCATATCATCTGCCTCTATTCATCCCTCTTAAACTATAAATCCTTTTCCTTCCTCATTGCCGCCGACCTAGTAGTCTCTCATCTGTAAAAGGTGCCAGAATTAAATAACTTCAAATATCTTGCTTTATCCACATATTTTTTTCCGAATTTCCTCCTGCAGTCTGTTTTTTTACAAGGATGCACGATTATTTTCCTTGCCGTCCATCTTGCCGTCATCATCCGTCTTCAAACCCACATTACAAACGTTTTCGTATTCTCACTTAAACGTAATTTAGTTAGTGTTAGCGCAAAGAAATTTCAGTAGATTTATATAACTCTTTAATTATGTGCACAAACGTATATTCTTCGTTGTATTTTTTGCCATTGAAATTTAATCCATGCTTCTTAAGTCATTTTAAGCCTTTATTGTGCAGATTTTTATTAGTGTTAAGCCACTTATTCATGCTCAAACTTCCGTCCCAGTTGACCTTTTACGTGTGAATGGTCGCGTTTAATCAAGTGCTTAACGCATAGTTCAGAGGTTTTTTCATCTAATATACATAACTCATTTCAGTATCTCGATATTTATCGTGCCCAGTACAAGATACAGCCCTCGCAAAAGCTCATGGCGGACCTATGCGTAGTGAGCGATTTGGGACTGATTAGGTCTGTTTCTTAAAAAACAGTTCTTGCATGAGTGGCACTAGACTGACGTTGACGTTGTGTTGTTTCACATCCATCTGCCAAGCATGACGTTGTGTCATTCGCATATATCCGCAATCATATTTTGCCTGAGCCTTTACGTCGTCATCTGAAGAAGAGAATAATTAAATGATTAACGATCTGTGACTAAGGGTGCTAGAACATCGGCCAAGAGCATCTTGGAAAGAAAGGCTACAAAATCAGGTAGATATTACATTATATATTGGCGTTCTCACTTAATGGCACCAAGAAGGGAAAGGACTCACTCACTTCAGAAATCTGACCTGACGATGTCGTTTGAGGGGGGATAACATTTCCTCGAGGGTATCTCACATCATGCAGAATGTCCTTGACGATTGGTTAGTGTATTTCATGTGTATTTTATCTTCGATGAGATAAGCGAATCATAGATATGATCTTTTTCTGTCGCAATATCATTTCTAAAGGATACGAAGACGCTGATTGTTAGATTAGCAAACGATTTTCGTGTATGAGAAAATAGCTGAAGCGTGAACAAAATTTCCAGTTTTGAGCAACTCTCTCAAGGTGCAATGCGCGAGTGAAAGGCTTAGCTAAGCATTGCCTCACGAGCTGTGGGGGTAGTTTAAGTATTAAACCTGCGGGGTAAACCTTTAACTTCTTTCCTCTGCAAATGACTTTGATGAGATAAGCCATGTTCTGGACACGTGCCTATTGAATCTGGAAAATAATCAATGTTTTCGTCATTGGCTACGTTCTAATGCTTAATATTGTATGATTTTCAGGTGATGAATTGGTCAGCGAAGAGATTTCGTCGCATCATTCATGAAAAAGAAAGTTGAGACGCTTTGTGAAACGATCCATTCCATGTTTATTTTTCAAGTTGACTTAATTAATTTAATAGAATTCCACAAAAATCACGTTGGACAGGAATACTTTATTAGTTTAATAAGTGGATTGCACGTAATGCATAGACTCTTACTTGAGGAATTGCTGCAATATTAGTGTGAGCTTCCACTACACCTAAACGGTACCCTGTAAGCCAACTCATTGCTGTGTGGCGGGGGAGACGTCACCAATACACTACACTTTAAGTTACCCATGTTTTAGGAACTATCAGTGTTTACGGATTACGCAAAAATGCATGCAATCAGATGTAAGACGTTCGAAAGTTATTCAAGCATGTTGGAAGTACTATTTATAGAATTTAGTGCAAACATAAATTAAGTATTATAAAGAAAAATATCTAACTATACTACTTGTCGAATGGTCCCTCTTGGTAATCTGCTTAATTATATAGTTTTAATATAATTTAATATGACCTCCAATCGTTCGTTAAAATGCTATTTTCCGTGCCAGGTCGGCTTCAAGCTTAAATGATTGCTTACATTTTAATTTACAACCTGATAGAGAGATTTCTTTTGTTGATAAAATTGTAATCGGTATATTGAGGAAAAATTACGATGGGGTGATGGAATTTTCCTTTATTAATGAAAAATAACGATGCTGTGAGGGAATTTTCCTTTATTTAACTCGTATCAGAATTTAAATAAAACTGTAGTAGTTGTTCTGTCCACTTAAATTTTAATGTAAAATATTACACTACACGTGTATCGACGTTTCTTAGGACGTCATCATCAGGTATAAACGTATGAGAAATATTTCTTTTATCTGGATGATCTTTCCTTCGGGCATTCTTTTTCACAAGGACCTTAATTGTTTGAAATACCGTAGGTGTCCCGCGGTTATCGCATAGAAATCGTTTATTTTGCAATTTGACTCAGCTGGCTTTAAATTAAAGACTTTCTGTGGAGGCTACTCACCGGAGTTGCCTGCGATAAACCGTGACGATGCAATGGCACTATCAAGTTACGGCACCTGTGAGCCACATGCCGCTGCCATTTCAACGTCAAAATACAAAAAGGCTCGTTACGTTAAAAAAATATCTTCTGGGAATTAAATGAACATTCAGAAATGGGTCATAATGTAGATTCACATGCACAAATCTTAGTTTTATAAAATAATCAATAAACAATCATTTTCCCAACCTATTTCGAGTTAAATGGGGTTAAATGAAAAGCAGAATAAGGGTATTTCATGTGAAAAAACTGCTACCGCTACGGAAATTGATGAAATTTTAGAGATAGAATGATCAGAAAGACATGACGAGAAAATGAATAGAGAGAAATTCTGTTTTATTTATTGGAGGAATTTTATTTGTACGCGAATAGTTAGACGTAATTGCCGTGAGTTTTATATGATGATAAATATTTCATACAGCCCATGTTCGTGGTGTTCGTAAAGTGTGTAATTTGTTAAGTTTGTATTGTGTAAGTGCACATGATATATCCCATCGCGTAAGTACTTGATGATGACGCCGTAGCGTTGAAACTAGTAGTGCCAGTAAAAACTATGTGGATTGAAATGTTGTTGTAGTCATTATTCGTAATGGACTTCCACAAGGTTACGCCTGAAAGGATTGAATTCAGGTGAAAATATGCTTAAAACACGAAAAGATTCGCTCATGGTTAAAGTTCATGCTATTTTATGAGGTTGTAAAATGAGTTATACCTTCATAGTGCTGCGATTATGAGAGTTGTTGCTTTCAGTAATATTCTTAATGGTGCGATTGATGAATTCAATGGTGTCATGGGAAATTTTTCATTAACAATTAGATATTTTTATCATTCAGTGCTGAAAGTTTGTAACACATTTGAAGTGCCTCATCCTTAATATAGCAAATTTTTATTGTATTAAACGTTATAGAGTAAAGTAAATTATATAAAATAATGGAGAGAGTTATGTTATTATAAAAACTGTATTTTCCTAAACAACGGCTCACTTAGACCCATTTTCCACGGAAAACCACTGTACTCAATGTTTGTGCTATTTGTAAAAGGTGTTTACATTTATGTGGACAGAATAATGAACATGTAACTAAGGCAATTGTAACGTATTATAGCATGAAACTTTTATGAAAACTGCGAGTGCCTCATAATAAAAAATGAGCGTGTGAATTATGAATTACTTTCCCCTTGAAAATTGTATAGGTTGTCCCAATCACAAAAAACGTTAACGCCAATATAATTAACGTGGACGCGATATAACAGTTAAAATAGTTTAATTGGATTTTGTAAGCCATTTTCTTTGCACGTTTGGGGAGCAAGGACGCCCATTTATAAGGGATGAGAGAGCACGGCAGGTTACGAAAGAATGATGATGTCAATGGTGTCGTTGGATGTACAATTAACGAAGTGAGATCGCATTGGTCAAAAAGATATTTGAGTACGACGTATTCAAATATAAAGAAATTGACTAATATTCAATCAAAATAACTGCATTATTTCGTTTACTCGGAATTAATGCGTAATTTCACAAAAACTTCACTCTGGTTTCCGTTTGATTTTCGTTATTACCAAGTGAGGCCAAAATGTACCCCAACATCTCCAATGAAGAGTAATTTATCTTATAATTTCTAAAATTTAATAGATCTGAAATGTTCCTCTGTACTCTTTTAAACATTGTAGCAATTTTTTAATCATTTAAATTAAAATAAATACCGTTTCAACTACTATAACAACTTTGATGGCGAAACTATTTTAAGCCGTAAAAAGATTTTCTTAAGTAGATCACGATACCCAGGTTTCTGAAATGAGGGAATGGAAGGACTTTTTCGGGAATTTTTGCAACTTTTTTTTTTCAAAACTGTGGCTTTATTTACGTTCATTTATTACCACCATTTTACTTCTTGAGTCAAGATGTGATATTTACCTCCGTGAATTGTATCCGCGGGGGCAGATAAAAACTATTAACTCATCATACCTACATGTTTTGCGACTGAACCGGAAATAATGCAATTTATTGTGATTTCCGCTGTATGTGTTTTATGTACTGCGATGAAAGTATAATAACAGGTAATTGATCAATAACATCATCACGTAATTTCAGTCACCTCATGGCGATATGCTGTAATCGGTCTCTTGAGCGTTTATGGGTTGTACTTCATGCTAATAATTTTATGGATGTTACAACTGAATTACATCCAACTTTCAGTTCCTTAGAAACTTTCTTATAATGAATCTTATTTAAAAAATTGAAAATCCATAAAGTTGGAATTTTCAAACGTTAACACTAAGAAATCTCTCACCTAAGTGTTTGATAAAAAGTACTTAAATTTGTAGAGTTCACTTCAATCACGCTTATAGCCAAGGGGCTTTATAAATCCGGGAACACTTTATCGTGTGTTGTTAGATGTATCTCAAGCTAGTTATCCGAAGGTATAAGCCTATGTCAGTCATATCATATTAAGATAATATATGATACCATGAAAAGGCATTCTACTTCATTAATTTGATGGATGCATTTTACTAAAACTTGCTAATGGCTCTAATTTCCTCTTGAAGTTATGATGATTTATCTTTACAATATTTTTGCGTTGTGCCAGAAAGCGGTTTTTAGACTAGAACTGTAGCTCACATAGTATGCAAAGTTACTATGAGTCTGCATCTTTGCCATGAACAACTTCTTCCTTGACTTACATTTATGCTCGGAAAATTTATGATTTTGGAGAATAAGCTCAATTGAAAGTAAATTTAAAACATGAGCGGAATTTAATACTACCATTGTGACGACTGATTAGGCTATTGTATATCATTTCATTTCCTGCATCTCGAGCGTTTACATTATCTTCTCTACTTTTTGTCATTTATTATTCCATCCATCATCTATTTGCACTACTTGTTAGCCGACTCATCCCGTTGATAAGGATAGCCTCTATGGTTTCGGGCTTCACTTTGTGAAAATCCATTCTAATAAATTCAAAAAAGATATGGTATATCAGATCACCTGATGATGTCGTCTATGCGACGAAACCGGTCGACTTGGAATAAAAATCTGTGAAAAAAGTACCATATCTTTTTTGAATTCATTAGGATAGCCTCTGCAGAGAAATACTTAGATGGTAAAGTTGGTTTGGGCGTTTCTGCGTCTTCGAAAACTGAAATCATGTGGTACTCAGGCAAAAAAATGCACTGCGTATGTTGTGATAGAGTGAAGTGGGGATCATACCTCATTATCTTTCTCCGATAATTGAACGTAATTTTATTTTTCACCAAGTCACTTAAAGCCTTAAGAATAGTGAAATGAAGATTTCCGTAATATCTGAGCGTTCATATGACAGGATTAGGGCTGGGAGACTATGTTAAATCTGTTTCAAGTCATCTCCTAGAGGAGTGAAGAGATTATTTTTGAGGGCTAAAAGTAAAATATACTCGAGTGTTGGTGGGTGCATTTACGTCGAGGTCATTTGTAATTTATTTTTACCTTCAATCTAAGGGATTCATATTCCCGCTGTTAACCCGTGAGTGGCCGTTAAGCTACCTATTACGCGAAGGGTCGCATGTGAGACTTTTTCTCACACTCAGATGTATCATTGGTTATCTATCATAGAGCGTTTATTGGCAATATATTACACTATATTTAGAATAAATTTACTTCTCTTAATCTTCATTTGAAACAATAATTTCCACATATGCACAATTACTGATACAATTACGTAATCATTGCTAATTTTACTGGCGATGATACCATTGGGTATTGATGAAGAAAATTACCATTCTCAAGAAGAAATATTTATTTATGAGGACTTACTTTCTCATGACTCATAAATTTGCATTAACGTATCTGCTCTCCACGAAATGAATCAACTTTGCCCGCATGTTGCAAAAGTGTAACGCAACTGAGTGATACAAAAACACTAACGTCAGTGGTCGCGCGATGAGGAAAAGCCTCACACCTTGTAGCCGACGGTATCAGACATATCATTTCACAGCTGTGGACGCTTCATTTATACTTTTTGAGACGGTCGGTCAATAGGAAGAGATAAAAAGTCAGCTAGAGTGAAAGGGAACTTATTCAAACTCATGATTACAAAGTGAGCACAAGTTTAAATTTGAGATGAAAGAAAATCTTATAGCTCGACTAATGGCGGGTTAAAGATAAAAGCGGCCAGTTTCACTGAGGGACCGGAGACAACGGTCATTGGCATTGGTTTTTAAACTCCGAGATTTAGTTCCTTTTCCATAAATACTGCACCTCTCACGTGCTTCCCGATGCTCCTCGCATTCAGTAAGCAATTAATTGTACACGATAGGACGGAAGTGAGCAAATTATTTGGAAGGATCATTAAATATGTAAGAAGTGATGAACAGTGCGTGACTCAATACCTATCAGTCGTAACATCATTGAAAATGAAAGTACATAACATAATAAAAATATCTCTATCTTTTTCTTGAATATGTGAGAATAAATTTAACATTAACATAAAAAAATGGCGACATGGTTCCGAGAAATGGAACAAGAATGCTTCGGTAATATTTTTAATGGATAGTTCTGAAACCTTATGTAGATAATTTACGGAAAGCGATTAGAAATAAAATAGAATATAATTAAGGTAGTCTATTACTCGCTCTTTATTTATTCTTGGAAAAATAACTGTGAAGAAATAAGGAAAGCTCTCGGGCAGGTGACAAGGCCACGTTGAAAGGAGGTTATAAAAGCGTAAATATGCGAGTAACACAAGAGTTTGTATTTCCTATGAAAGCAAAGCTTGAAATAGTTAAAGTCAGAAATCGGTGACAATAGTTCTCATTTCTTCGAAAAGGAAAAAAAACGCCGAGTGTGTTTCACCTCTCTTCACATTTGAGTTGCAATGTTTAGGCAGCCAGAGTGGAAATTAACCTTCATTTATACCTTCGTTTATGCCTTCATTTTTAATTCATTTTAATTGAAGAATGCTAGTTGTATATTACCATACTACTTAGGCTGAGTTACACTTATTCAGTGGGATTATAATAAAACAAAAACTCCTGAAATTATGAAAATGATTCCCTTTTCTAGGCATGGAAATTTATTGAGCAGGGTCAAGTCCGTATTTATTTATTTACTGATCAAATGGAAATTTGTAATTTAAACGTATATATCTACATATTGTTTATTTGCTATTTGTAAGCTCTTTATAGAAGCTGAATATAACATGTTCAGTTTGTATTCTTTTAGATACTTAACTTGTATTTTCTCTGATTCCGCACTTCCAAAATAGCCTTTGATTAGTACAGGAGGTACGCCATATTTTATCGATTACAGAGAAAAGTTAGTGGCCTTAGACTTGATTGGAGGAAATGATTAGTTTTTTATTCTGTCCTCGATTGTTGACGGAAAATGAATTTTTATCTCATCCCACTTAGGTGTTTCCTGACGAGGGAATTCCTTACCTAACCGAATAAAAAACTACATTGCAGTTTCTTTTTTTACCTACCTTAAAATGGATTTATGGCGAATTATTAGCAGAGGTTCTCCTAAACATTTTACCTAGACTATTCACTGTCGATGGAAACAGAGTAATAATTACAAGCAATCATACATTTTTAAGTAACTATCGACTCATACAAACTGGATCTTCAAGTAAACAATTTAATCACTTGGGTAGCACATTGGAGGAAAATGGGCTTAGTATCTGGGCCATTAGGAGAATTGCGCTAGCGAAAGAAGCGCTCAGCAATTGGAGGGAGCTGATAACGGGGACTTTATGTAAGAATGTAAAGGAAATAAATGTACAATTGTACAGGTTGATTAATACTTTAATATAGAGTGTAGAGTTGTATTGTACAGAAACCTGAATTTTGAAAAAAAAGAGGATGAGAATAGACTGCAGGTAATAGAGATGTCCACAAAAGGGAATTTCAACTTCTTAGGGTTAAAAACATACTGAACTCTACCCTTACCGAAAAATCCGGTATTCACTTTTTCCTTATCTGATTGTAAAATAAACCTTTCTGTTGCATGAACCAACGTATTTTGGTAATTAATTAGAAATGAAAGTGTAACTATCTTTATTGCATAATGTATAATCTGAAACCTTATTTTCCAAGAGAGAAGAAACCCAACTCAAGACCAAAACTGTGGAAGTTTACAAAAATGGCAGTACTCACACTTATCACATTGTCAGTGTTCTCATTATTAACTAAAGCCCGTTCCACACGATACATGATTCAGCACAAGACCTAGTATGCTAGCTGGTACTTGATATTGAGGACGGAACCCGATTTGATAGAAACCGTTGTAGAAGGTTTCACACGATCATTGAACTTGTACTTGCGAAGAAGCGGTACTGTCATCCACAGGAGCAAACATTTAAAAGAAAATGGAAGATTTCCATGAAAGAAGGTGACTTCCGGCTGCTGCAGTAATGGCAGGGATAGTCGAGACATTCACGGCACACTGATTTCACCACCAAAGAGTGCGCAACACCCGCGAATAAGAGAGGCGCTGATTAAAAAAAGTGAAGATCGCACTGCGACTGTAAAAGCTAACGTGATTGTTCGACGGCTACTAGTTCCTACTGGGAGCTAGCAGCAAACTAGTACCGCATCACTTATGAAATCAAGTAGCTCAGCCAGTATGATAGCGATTATACTGGCTAGCCAGCATACTGGTTCTATATCACACGATACTGGAAAGCAATTATGTATACTAGCGAGTATCCTCGGACTTGTGCTGGATCAAGTATCGAGTGAAACGGGCTTAAGTTACACAACTAAGCCATACACAGGGTATGCTTCCTTAAATATTTGCTGGTTATACCCCCAAGATGCTGGTAAACACTGAATAATAGAAGGATAGGAATTAGGGAAGCGCGAAGAAACGTTACTTCATCTTGCGTGATCACGTTGGCATGACTTGGCGGGAGTAAATAGAGAATCATTCATTCATGTTTTTCTGTTCCAGATGGCAGGGTCTCTCATAAGAAGAAACAATTGGAATGTTAGAGGACTTAAACCAAATGTATCGAATGTGGGATGAAGATGAGCAAAAAGAGGACTAAGTGTGTGGCGATCGGAGGATAAGGGGAGAAAATTCTAATCAAACTGAAAGGGGAATGCATAGAGCAAGTGATGAGCATCAAATATCTGGAGAGTATAATTGTAACGGAAGATATTCATTGTTCAGCTGAGATAAAAAGACGGATACCATTAGCAAACGAAGGATCCCAAAGGACAAAAAGCTACTCTGTGGACCTTTGAACAAAGAATTGAGGAAGGAACTAGTAAAGTGCTACAAATGGAGTGTGGCACTACATGGGCCGGAAACTCGGGCAGTTAAGAAGGAAGATGAACGAAGACAAGAAGCCCTGGAGATGTGGATATGAAGGAAGATGGAATAAGTGAGTTGTAAGGATAAAGTGAGAAACGAGGAGGTACTGAGGGGAGTGAGCGAGGAAAGGACGGATGGAAACGATTGGAAGAAGAAAGAGGAATTGGACATTCCTTGAGAAGACATAGTGATATGGAATGGTGACTGGAAATACTTAAATCAGGCTCTGGGTCGTCGTAGTTTAGGCTGAGTGCCGCAATATTCTTGAGAGCTGAGGCAGAAAATGTTTTACAGCTTTGAAGAAAATGAGAAGGGACTTTATTTTATTCAGGGAGACGCTGTTATTAAATGCACAGGGATATCCTCTAGTTCAGTGGAATAGAAGAGAGTCTGCACTGCTTACAATATATTGGCTAATTCAAATGGTATTTATTCTCGACCTCTTTATTTAATGGTGCAAATTTCATGAGTATAGGTCAAATAATTTTTTATTTTTAAACTTTTGCCGACGTTTCGGATGCTTATTCATCCATCTTCTGGGCTATAAACAATGATGTTTGATGATAAATGATTGACAGTTCTGTTTTGGTTACATAATTGTAAAGTTACAGCCATTAAATATGAAAAATACATAGACATTGAAGATTTTTACCTTTAAAGTTTGGAGCTGTTTTTATTTATTTACAATTTTAATTTGGTTGCTTGGATATATTTCTTCGTTGAAAAGTTATGTGTCATCTTCCAAAACAGAACTGTCAATCATTTATCATCATACATCATTGTTTATAGCCCAGAATATGGATGAATAAACATCCGAAACGTCGGCAAAAGTTTAAAAATAAAAAATTATTTGACCTATACTCCTGAAATTTGCACCACCAATATATTGGCTATTGAGTGAAGTGAGGGTGTCTTGTTAGGGAGGAGATGGGATAGTCAAGAATTGATCCTCATACAGCTAGCTTTTGAGCTTGGCGGTGAGGGTGCTCATGTGAGCAGTATTTATCACATGTTCATTTAAACCGGTTGCAGCTGTGAACTGGAAAAACAGGAAAAGCTAGTGCATATTTTTATTTCAAAGAAGTTAAAAAAAAGAAGGGAAGACTGACGGCAGAGTGGCTATATCTATTTTTTGTAGAAATAGAGAGATACATGCCTTATTATATGTGGTTTGTCAAATTTCATTTCGAGCTAGTATATATTCTCTCCTTAAAGAAATCCTGTTTAGAGACACATAGAAAAAATATGACATACATGGGTCCTTTGCCCTCTAACTGTCTGAGATTCGATCTATCGTCCCTATCGGTGAATGAGCGAAAATGCCACGAGCCGATAAACCGGTAAAACGTTTAGTATAAAAATATTACTTTATTTTAATTGCCTTGAAAATGCAATCTGCAGGCATTTTTCACTATTTAACTTCAAAATGAACGCCTAATATATTAAAAATTAACCCAAGACAAAGAAATAAGTATAATGGTTTTTAATAATTAAGCCAAACAAAAAAAACTGTGAGAAGTATCCTTGGAGTTTCCGCGCCCCCTACATGGAGTTTTCTAGCAGTAAAAGGGTTAATAGTCATCAAAGAGGCGCAAAGGAGCAGCAACAAAGTTGCGGTACGATTAATTAAAGTATTCAAGTCATTAACAGTTACTCATCTAATAGTTCTTCATATTACTATTGACTTACCGGTGTACGTTCTAGCGTATTTGTTGCTAAGTAACTCATACTGTCATATCTAATTTTCATGAAACGGATTACGATTTCCTCATTAGTACATTTGAGACACAGATTTCAGTCCAATAATCACTTTTATTTTTCTCTATAGCCTAACTCCAGAAATTTGTTTTATATCCATAAATATTTTTAGATTTTCACCAGTTTGATCCAAATTCCATTACCATTTTAAACAGAGACAGTTGAAAAGTTACCTACATTATCCTATCTATTTTTGGTCTTTATTGAAGGCCATCACATTCTATGAACTTTTTTTGTAGATTTTCGCAGCTCATGTTATGGTATTCAGGTTTCTGGTTCTGCGATTAAATTATTTAATATTATGCGACAGTTTCGCCGTACTATGCTGCCGGCTTCGTCGGGCTTTTAAAAACAACAAAAATTGTTGTTTTTAAAAGCCCGACGAAGCCAGCAGCATAGCACGGCGAAACTGTCGCATAATATTAAATAATTTAATCGCCGAACCAGAAACCTGAATACCATCACATTCTATGCTTAACTGTAAAACATTTTTCGCTATCATTGTTTATATTCTCGTGAATGTTTATAAAAGGTAGCCTATTTCTAACGTTGAAAAACAAGGAACTGCAAATAATGCCATGCAAACTCAGCGTGTCTTCCTTACATATTTTGAATACATTTTCACTCGGGCCAGATGCTACCTCTGCAAATTACTTGAAGATATATGCAATACTCAAAGAAAACATTTCGATTAATCAGAAGAATAAGAAACAAGTCAATGTTATTACACGCAGAATTGTTTCATTCGCCTTCAGCAGGAAATAATTAATTGAGTAAATGGGTTTACCAAAGCAAGGGAAGCCTGTTAGGGAGGGAAAAGCTTAACTGGTGCGGAGAGCAGAATAAATAGAAAGTAAGGTTTCCGAAGCAGGTGTGGAACATTTCGAAAACTTTTTCATTCCATCCCCTCAGGAATGTATAAACACACCAAGCTAAGAGGAGTATTATTAAATATGAAAGAAAGTTTGTTTGTTTTTAGTGGAGGGTGCACTATTGAGGGAAAGCAAAAGAAGAGAAATGAAGGTTTTACCCGCTTGCGTGCCATGTGTGTGCAATAACACCATCAATAAATATATAACCTTGAATTTCGTCACTGTCGGTGACCCCATCATGCGTTATCTTTAGTGCTTCCTACTCATAACCATTTTTATGTTTTCCTTATCTTCAATACCTTCTTGAAATGGCCAAATAAGCAATCTTCAATGTTTGATTTACTCACGGTGGTAAAAGTCCATTAGTATTCAGGGAAAAGGGAAGTAAAAGCTGGCCGCAAGAGCTGTCCTTGCCTAGACACAACTACAGATGAAACAATTCAACTTCCGGAAATTGAAATGCACCTCTATGAAAATTCAAGGTGAATTGCGTCTTCGAAGTAGTCCATGTGGTCGTTGCGGAAGAATCCGTATCCAACTTAATTGCAACGCTTGCGATCGTGCTTAACTGGTCATGTCAACAAAGATCGTTTCATAGAAATTTGTTTTTGAAGTAACACACTCTCCTCTTCTTTATACACCTATCTATTTTTGGCCCATTACGAAGGACTCTCATGGGCCTATTTTTGTTTTAATCGACTGAACTTCTGAGTCATTTTTTCATTATCAGTAAAAGCAGTAGCGTCAGGACAAATACATGGATGGCTTGGCACTTATTTCAACGATGGAGACCATCATTTGCTTCTGACTTGAAGTCTAGAGCTACAGAAACAATTTTAATTCATTGACAAACCTATTCATTTCCGTCTGAAGTCGGCATATTTGTGAATTAATGCATCATAGGTGTGATCTTTTCTATAGGTTTTTGGAAAATGATTTAAAATCGCGAGGAAAATGTCCATGTCGATAGTTCTACTGTGGCGTAATTGAAACGAGATTTGTCGTCGATTGCCAAGAATACCGATGATGCGAGCTTTCGCTTCTCCTGACAATTTCTCACGGTAGAGATAGCAAACGAGACCGCCACAACGCATTATTTGTCATCAATTCTAGAGTTTCTATGTGCATCTGTGAGGAACCTACATCCGAAGAGTCACAACATAGTGGAGCACTTAAATTTAATATTTTTTGTGATGCATTTGCAGTTAAAACTTCGAGCTGTTTACATACACACATTAAAGGCAGTTAAGACGAATCCAGAGGAGGTAAAATTCCTTTAGAGAAATTAGCGTGATAATAAATAAATCTTAATAAATCTTATTTGGCGCGGAAGATGCTTAGAGTGTATTTACTACTTCACTTTACGAATTAAAAAGCGGGAATAAATGTCAAGATCCTGAACCAAAAAGCGATGTACCAAAAAAGTTGCAATGCCTCATTCGAAGCGGGTTTGATGGTCCGGAAGTCGATAGGTATCGCCGTATTTTACGTCATAATATCATTTTGTTTCTTACCGCTCGAACCTAACTACTATTTATCGCCTAGGCTCGCCTATGAAATTTTGCATATGTTATTGAAGAAGCGTTCTGTTCAGCGCCGCGATGGTCGGTTGCATCGGGGGGTTTCTTTGAAGGACGCGGTATTCTAATCGCGGTAATTAGAATCACCTCCAAGGCCGCCGGATGACGCCAAAACGGACACCAGCAGTCGGTAAGGGGCCTATTATGAATTTGCATTTCCACCCCAATATCAAGCATAGGATGGATGCTGACGGATGCACGCGTACAACTTCTGAAACGCGATATCAATTTGGCAGAATTCCAATAATACGATATCCCGCGCGGAACTTAAGAGCGGTAACCTTGACGGGGCAGAGTGAAGGCGTCAAGTCGCGTCGGTATGTAATTTCCCGTGAGGAATCACTCTGGATGATCACCGCATTGCGCACGGAAGCCTTTTATATGTCTTTTAAATCAGTCCTCAATCGTGAGGTCCTGGGGCGAGTGTCGTAAACCACGTGGATAAGGTGAAATGTTTCTTGAAAGTCCCAAGGGAGGGGAGAGCGGGGAAAATACAACATTGGGCAATTCGGGGGGTTTGAGGACGCGAGATCTGGCAACGCTGCGCCGCCCATACTGCGGCGCCAGCTGTTTCGGCTTCACCCCCCTCCACCCGGGCCGGTGGAATACACCACCGGCAAGGAAAACTCACCTCCTTAAGGTCACGATTTCCTCTTCCCGCGTCCAGATTCGATCGTTAGAAGTCTTCTTCGTAATCCAAACGGGCTGTGGCGTCTGCGAAAATGCGACCCACTGGCACTACTTTCTCTGCAGCGTCACACTAGTCGGCAGCTTCCTTTCAGTTCATGGCGTCGATTATGTGACGTCCGTGGGAGGCGTGGTCGGTACGTATGTCGGGAAGGTATCCTGGGTGTCTTACGAGCGTAGGGAGGTTGAAGGGGGAGGTGAAGAAGCGTCCCCGAGGAAGAAGATCTTCGAGACGAGCGTCACAGGCCGCAGAACACGACCAGAGTATCGGACGACACTGCACACAACACGCAATAATAAAACACTTGCGGTATTCTTCTTGCGGGCTTGGTGAGGGTTAAGGGGAGGAGGAAGGGGTGTGAGAGGCTAACTGACCATTCGGCCCTTGATAACCGCAATCATGGACGCAAAGTGCGGGAGGAGACCGTCAGAAGAGTGTCGCGAGATGGCGTTGTTGTGAGGAGAGGGGTTGAGGAGAGGAAGGGGTGGGGAGGAGTTCGTTTCAAATTGGAGGGGGGTTGGGGGTTGGAGGGGAGGAAAAGGTGACGTGATTGGGGGTGGGTGAGGGGGCAGTTGGGTTCGATCAAGCCACGTGGTCTCCTGGGTTCGTTTCCCCGTTTAGGACGTGCGACGAAACAGAATACCACCGTAGGGAGTCGAAATGAATCGCGTGCTGCAGGAACGCGGCCTTACGACCAAATGCCGCCGCTCTTAGAACATGGTGTCCGTGGAGGAGTCGTGCTTGTCTGTCCCCTCCCCCCCCCTACCCCCCCGACCCCTCCCCCAGGTCTCCGGACGCGCTGCGAAGCGGTGAAAGGGAGTCTGAACGCCTTCTCCACCCATCCCTCTCGGCCGCCTGCACACCACGCGCGCCCCACACCACTTTCCCTTTCCACATCACTCTCTCTTTCTCTATTTTCCTCTCTCGCGAGTGCACACTATAACTCTCATCATCTTCCATCGAGGTCCCTCCACCGTACCATGACTTTGATGGCATTTTATTGATATTATTAATACTACTTGTATAGAAACGTGACCTTTGTTTGTTACAACGAAATGACACCTTTCCACGCTATATTTTTACTAGTTAGTTGTTAGGCGTCAAAGGCGCCCGTTGAATTTTTTGAACATTTTGATTTGTAGTTAACTCGCTTGCTCCCCGGGGAGCAAGCGAATTAGCCACATGAGTGTATCACTTTTGAGAATGAGAAATTGCGTGAAAATATTTTTAGTGGAAGTTACCTTGAAGAAAGCACAATATCTAAAAAGAAAAGCGAAAATACAATGAATAAAAAGGAAAACAATAATTACCACACCAGGGTATCGAACTCCATGCCTTCCACTCCACAATCCACCACATTATCACCGTTCAACCGCTTCCTTGAAGGAATAGGCAGTTCTTAGGGCTTAAATGCGTTTTCGTGACTGTGGCTCCATATTACAGCGTTACATTGTCAGTCGGTCAGTGGTGAGCGTAATAATATATAAAGCACGATAATAAAAGGTGAGCTCAAAAATAAATAGCGCTGAATGCGAGAATGTGTAAAACATTGGGAAACGTAGTATTTTACTATTAAATATCAATGCCATTCTCGCGTAAACCTGTTTTAAATGTAACTGTTATAAAATTTAGGCACCTTCCCATTTTATTTTATGAGTAAATTGTGAATCGCTGCAATAATTACGGGTAAAATGCGTTAATTCATTAGGCCTATCGATGCAGTCGGCCCCTGCGGCTGGAAAAAGTGTTCATTCAAAAATAATTTCGTCCAAAAATCTGCATATTTTGTTGCTTATTTTTATTTCCTAACCTCTTTCTAATCACTTTCTCTATTCCCTCCCTTCTTTATGACTGGTACCCAGACACAAATGTTCTTAGAGTATGTTAAAGGACCTTGCCCTGACATCACTTGCCATACTTCAATGCGATGGTTCTCAGGTTAACTAGGAGCATGTAAATTATATATCAAATAATGAGTAATATATAGAGTGGTCACTACTATCAAGACGGATTGCAAAAACTGGACGGCGGCTGCGGACCAATTTACCGATTGAACAAATGATGATAATGATGGATTTGGATGAAGGGATGGCCTCCCTTTCGCTGTCGTGCGAGTTTCACTCGTTGTTGAGCTTAACTGCTTGTCGAGCCTCTACCCTCATCTATCAAACCAACCTCCCTGTTGAAGGCTATAAGTTAAAGTGTCATAGTATTCATGCGTCAAAATTTCCGCGCATAGAGAAACAAAAAGTGTTTCGAATTTCTATTTTGCAATCTCTTTAGTGGAAGTACTATGACAATTCGAAAGCGTGTATAAGCGAAGTTTGGCCGTGAGGAATTGAAATATAAGGATCAGAAATTAAAAAAAACCCTCATTGCTTCATTTCAGTGATGACCCGCCCGAAATCCAGTTTCCGTTTTCTTGCATAATAATGTTTGTATATAGCCCCTTCACTCCTCTTACTTTTGTTATCTTTTTCTGATATTTAAACTTGCCGGTGTAACCAGTTTGGGGTACTTGAGCATCGCTGAATATAAATATGGCGAGTAAAATAAGTGGTGAATCGTACGGTTATAATTAATGGGAGTTGCATGCGGATGAGGAGAACTGCTTGCAACAACAGTCTTAAGAAGCGTTGTACTCTGATGTCATTTAAGCAATGTATTCTGCTGACTCAAAGTATTCTATGCTTTTGCACCTGGAAGTTTTCGAAATGAAGGCCTTGGCTTCGCAGTGTGTGAGTTGTAAACACCTGCTATCTTCTTTCTGTATACAGATAGAGTTAGGGAACGCTTAAAAATGTCAAAGTTTACAACTACTGAGGTATGGTCAGGGATCATTTGACACCAGAGCAAGGCAAATGCATGTCGAGTAAAAGGGGAATTGTGAGTTCCAGCAGAGAATAACGTAATAATTAAACCATTTTTGTAAGGGATGAGTGATTAATAATGCTAGGCGTTGCTACCCAATTGGATGTCAGCGTTAAAATTAAACCTTTGTGTTTACCTATGTGAGAAAAGCTTTCAGCTTCTTGCGTCACGCGAAGGTATACCTCCGAAGAAACACTAACAACAACTCGTCATTTCGAGTGAGGATAAGTGTAAAAATAATTAAGTGTTGCATCCCGACATGACATGTTTATTTCGGAAAGACTCAGCTTGCACTTACACTCATCAGATGAGCGTGAGTGTGTGTTGAAGGGTTATGGTGCTGTGCCAATGGGGCGGGCGTGCTTTCGTTGGCGTGTCGAAAGGTTAGACCTTGACTTCTTGGATCGCCTCTGAAAACAAATTCTTGTATCACTGTCGGCTTGCCTCTTTTATTCGCCAGAATGCTTCGGCGAGCGACATGTGCCATTATTTTTCAGGAAGTGTTATCCGAGGAAATCACAATAGCGCACTGTGATAACTCTATGGGGAATGGAATGCTCATAAATGCTCCAATGGGCGTAGATGTTTTGGATGTTCACATTACTCTTGAGGTCAACGTTGTCAAGTTTCCTCTCCTTTTTGTGATATCATTATAGCAAATAAGAACTTATAATGAATGATTTTATGGCCGAAAATATTTATGTAGCACTAGGCTTATTTAAAGTTAATTGACGGAGCTACTCTGTTAAAAAATTCATCCCCTGTTCTCCAAAGTGGCTTCAGAGTTGGATTACGAAAATTGGATCATTTGTCTTCGGGTGAAACTCCAAAGAGGGGAAGGTTAATACTTAGGAAATATTGAATTTTAATGACAAAACATTCGAGTGACTTTAGGTCCCAATCGCAACAAAACCATATTCAAATGTCCCTCTGGAATCCAAGAGTTGTTAGCTTCCATTTTAACTTGTCTCTCACTAAGCCATTGCAGAAAGCGATGCGATAATGTCCTTTATGCATCAAGGTCTCTCTTTTCATTTTTTATGCCAAAAGGTGCAAGTTAATGTGAAAATATACCAAATACAACTCTACCTGCGAAGGACCTCTATATTTTTAAAAATACGATTTAAATAAAAATTATTTATATTTTAGTCATTTAGTCGATCGGAATTTTGAATGCTATATTGTACATAGTTTCGAAGAGAAGAGGGAATTGTTACCAAAATTCCGATTGTTATAATTCAATATATCTCGGTGTCCAATATATTTTTATCTCCAAGGATAAAACCGAAAATTTGTTTTTATGGCTGATGTGTGTCAATGATATTGTAATTGAAGGCGTTGAAGTCTCCCGCTTTTACTCGGAGAATGAGTGACGCGTATCGCTGAGTCATCTTTTCGGATTGATTCAAGCATGAGGAATATTTTTCCATCATTTGCACATGTCAGCTGCTTAGTTTAAGATGCGAAAATTGTTATTTTCATTCATTTCAAGTTCCTCAAGAAAACTCTCTACTGCTTCAGTGCTATGGTTATGAAAGTGGGGCAAGATTAGACTTCGGTGGGTGGATGCGAGTGAAGTTCATCCGGAGGCCGCGTCGTTCCGATGGTTATTTACGAGAAACGGTTCGTTCACCTCGAATACTTGGAAGTGGAAGCGCAAAAAAATGGGCCTGCGCAAAGAGCGTAGAATGGGCACTAAGCCGAATCGTCCTCCAAAACCGTCCTGAAAAGTTGGCTCTACAACCAGCGCTTTTGGCACGATAATATTCTCTTTCAGGGCAGAAGGCAGGTATTGCTCAAGAGGGGGGGAGACAGGTTTTTGTTTGGAGTCGGGCATGGCTTGTGAGAAGGAGATTGCGGTGGGAGCGAGCCAGTTATAGCCAGGAGTGTGAGGAGAACCGAAAGAGAAAACTATAGGCCAAGTGCTACTTCCAGTTGCGTAACCGGCCGGCGTGGCGGCGCTCAAATCGGTTTCACTTTCTTCCACGTGCACGTTGCTTTCGCCGTCTGCCTTGCCCATGCCTTACCTATTCCGTCCCCCCTCGGAGCTCTTCCCCGGCGGCCTCATCCAGGCGGCCGACCCACTTACGAATCCCCACCCGTCTGAAGTACGAGACCCCATTACAATCAGCCGCTGGAATTCATATCGCTCACCGTGGTGCCTGCGTACCTATCTCTTCCGCAAGTTTTTTCCTTGCGCTGGCGGAATGTAACTTTACAGATCGATGATTAACTCCTGCACCGTTCGGAATTACGATCGTCCTGGCCTACGTAACCGATGTTTTATCTTACTTATTGGAGAAACTGGGATGATATTCCTTCCAGTCACTAAGAGTGCTAAAGGGATTTCCAACTTCCTGAAAGGTGCAAGTCACTTGAGTATACGTTTCTCACCGAGAGGACTTTTTGGCCCACCTTCCTTTATCTGGGGATTTGACCTTCGAGGTGAAATAAAAGAAATGGGCTCCAGGACAGATGAATTGAAGTACTAATTTTTTCCTCGCAAAGGTTTTGCAACCCAAACAAATCCAAGGTTAAATATTCTGAACATTTTCATGGATACATTTAATTGCATCTAGCAGGGGGCGTTGTTCAGTTTTTTTGCTTTGAGACCGGCTTGCAAGGTTTTTTTTTATGGCGAGGGAAGATTTTACGGTGGCGGAATTATTTTCCATGCTCACCTATACCAATACAATCAGCCACGAGAAATCTCGTCTTTGCGAATGTTTAAAAATTGAATATTTCTTTATCATATGATCAGTCACTCACTACATTTTAGAAATTAGTTCTTAAAATTTTCATTTTTGATCTTGACATCTTAAGCTCCTGGAGATGGAATAAATATTCCCTACCCTACTTTCCCCAGAGGACACATCTAGTATTTACTAATCATATTATAAACTTAGACTTAAAGTTATTGAGTAATGCAAGGTGTCATATGTATCATTTCTATCAATTTTACGGCTGTTAGCTGAGCGCTGTGTTTTAATATATATTTTTACATTTATATATATATATATATACACAAAACGAAAATTTCGCCAATAGGCCACAACAATAAAAACACTTGACAGGGGGTGGGGAAAGAAAAGTAAAAAGAGAGAAGACTTACTGTACGTTTCGGGCATGTAGGCCCTTCTTCAGCTATAGGAAAAGTCTTTTCCTATAGCTGAAGAAGGGCCTACATGCCCGAAACGTACAGTAAGTCTTCTCTCTTTTTACTTTTCTTTCCCCACCCCCTGTCAAGTGTTTTTATTATGTATATATTTTTATTTTTCATTATTATTTCTTGTAAATACAGCTGTACCTTAGGAATACATAATTCTAACGAAGCCGATTCTGCGCTAATCCATTAATTGAGTAGAAATAATGGTTCGATTAACCATCCGATTAATAACTTCAAAATGTAAAGCGAACTAGTGCTCATAATTTGGCGGATTCCCCATGCATTACAATTTTTTTTCTTATTCGGTATCGCTTTTCCATAATAACAACAGAGCTGCATTCATGCTGATTGTTTGCCGCAAGCCTGATTGTTTTTCTTAATTTATTATAAACAGTTATCTCTGGTTTAGTTTGCACTCACAATTTATCTAAAATAATTTTATGAATATGCACGTTTATTTAGTTAATATGCACGTTAAGTTAATTTATTTAAATTAATAATCCATGAGGATAGTTATTTTATTTCATGGAATTATATTTGCAGTGTCTTATTTTAGATAGGGATTTGTTTCCCAAGATTTCTCTTTTTTAATAAAAAATGGAGAGGAACAAGATGTTGGTGAAAAATATCCAGTGGAGAAGAAACAAACGTATCTGTCACATTATGAGACGTAGCAGCATTCTAAAGCAATAATGGAAGGTATAGCGAGTATGAATATGGTGTGCGTGGATAACTGAGGAAAATCATGCGAAGAATACATGAAGAAAAGAACAAGAGATATCAAAATAAGGTATCGTGAAGGAAGAGAGCGGTTACCTGAAGATGGAATGGAGTGGAGAGGTACCGCAAACAAATATTCGGGTTGATGCCTGAAGAGGAGTATTTAGCTACTATCCTATACAATAAGGAATTACCTCGGAAATTTGCTATTCTGCAGTAATCATTCGAAATGTATGGTGGACTGTGACGTTTGTTTTTATATGAGGAACCCGAGGCTGTAAAAACCACCTGTGATACGTTTTGTCAGCTGTTTGTATTTTGGATAAGGTTGCTATGTGGTTGGAATACCCCAAGCATTTTTAATTAAGTGCTGAAGCATGCCTCTGCCTTGATACCGTTCTGAAAAGAACTTGGCAAAAATCACAAACGTTACGTAGCATCATAAAACCGCTGGAGGCTTGTTGAGATGCGCATGGTGCATGCCCCGCTTGACCTCGTGAGGTACATCCCAGCGTCTCCTCTTTGCATCAACTGCCGTGAAACTGGTGTCCACTTAATGAGTTTCGCTCGGCGCAGCGCTTTGAGAACATAACCTTTAGCGGAACACGACAGCACGACCGGTCAGTCCACTGAGCTATTCTACTCAAGTGGCTTTTTTCCTCTTAAAATACTCAATATTTTAAATTTGTCATGTTCACCAAAAACTGCTAGTTTTTGTTTCGTGAACTCGGTAGCCGCAGAAATATATAAATTTCAGCAAATAAGCCAACTTTAAAAAGCTATGTACATAAGGCAGAAAAATGAGCTGGAAAGAAATGGGGGACATGCATTATTTTTTAAATCAATTTGCGCTTAAAATAGTTTTAGTTTAATATACAGGGCATGAATTTAACCATAAAACAATGTAGTATTAAGCAAACATTTCTTATAAAACATTACTCGCGCTTGGCGGCCTGGAAACATACGTCATTCGGCAACCGGTCACGCCAAGGGAACGGTATTTCTCACAGCAATATGACGAATTTTCGTGTGAAGTGAGGCTCGTTTTTCGTATTTTGACGACTAAATTATCGTTAATTTACTTCCTGTGCGACAATGAACTAGTATGGTTTGATCCCTGCTATTGAAATACATTTAAGAGCAGAGAAGCGAAACTGTGTGGTGACGTCAAACCACTGAGGTGCCGTTTTAGATCACATGACTTACTCAACCTTTAAGTACATTGAAAGACAATTATTAACGCTTGCGGTCATCGTAAATACAAATGAACTTGCATCTCGCTGAAAGGTTTGTTCAGTTTTGTGTGAGAAATAAATTTTATCCGTGTTCCCCATTAAGAAGTAAAGCACCTGCCGGGGATAGTATTCGTTAAAGGAAAGCTGAAAGCGGGCGAAGAGAGTAAGAGAACAGGTCAAGAGAAAGGCGATTGCTTTGCTAAGGAGGGTAGTAAAAAAATCGATGGTCGAAATTTAGGAAGGTGAAGTAGAATTTATTTAGGAAGGTGAAGTAGTAATATCTTCTAGACCGAGAAGGCACATTAAGGAAAAAGCAATACAAGGGGTGGCTGGTACGGTAGCGACAGTTCATAATCGCGTGGATGAACTAATGGTCGGCATTATCTCGCCACTTAGGGAGAGAGGACTTTTGATGGAACCGTAACGTCTCGTTTAAATATGTTTTCCCCAGGTATGGCGCACGGTGATGTGCCATGAGAAGGAAGATGATCAAATGGCGATTAACCAAGTTTTAGGCGAAGGATTGCATTAGCCAAGGATATACGAACGAAAAGAATAGATCAAAGCATTTAGAAAATGCACAAAGGAAAGAAGAGTCAAAACCTTCATATGGTGCGTGTCTTTGCATATTCCGGAAACTTGGTTTTCACAGAAGGATTACTATGCAAAGACACGCACCATATGAAGGTTTTGACTGGAGGATTTTGACATGTGGGTATGAAAAGGGATGGAAAGAGTAAATTGGAGAGGGAAACAAAGAAGGTTTTAGGTATGATAAGGTAGGAAAGGAGGTATATAACAGAAATTCTAAGGAAGCAAAAATGTAATCAGTGCGGAAAAAAGGAGGTAGTGAGAGGAATTCCTGCTAAAGATGGTGATAGGGGAGAGAACGATGGCTCAGAGTGGAAGAGGTTGGAGAAGAAAAGGAATTTTAGACGGCATTCAATGAGGCAAAAGATACGAAGAAATCGAAAGGGTTTTAATATTGTCAAATTGATTCATAAAGGAATCGTTAGAGAGATATTCTGGAGGTTGGGAAAATTATATGCCAAACTCTATGGCTCTAACATATAATTGGTAGCATACCTATGACAATGAATGCTCTGGAAGAGTCTGCCGACGTTATTGGATAGCAATATTCTGTGCAAGATCAAAATGCATCCGGTTTTAATGGTTTGTCAAGAATCATGGCTTTTTAAATCCGCAAAAAAAATAAAAAAAATAAATATATATATTTATATATAAAAGTAATTCTTGTATATAAGAGAGAACCTTTTGGCATGGGTGAGGTAGTATCCCTGTAATTTTCTGCTAACCCTTAATTAGAGACCAAGCTAAAATCCAACCGACGAATTTCTTTGCTAATTATGTATTATTTTGTCTTGCTATATGCAATAGTTTGGAACGAACGGATTCTTTTTGTTTGTTTCAGAAAGAAGACCATGAGACATGAAAACAGCAAACTCTGTAATTAATGTTTGGGTGATTCTAATTTTGCAGGTAGGTGTATAATTTTTTATTTTTTATTCTGTATTTACACTTTTTGTTTAATAAAACCAGGTTAAAACACCCAACATACCTTTCTACCGATTGAGTTGTCTCTTATAAACCATAGCATGACTCATTAGAATGAACTACATTCAACCCCATCTGGCATGAACAGTCAAGCAGAGTAATCTCAACTCGCGTTCAAATATGATTATTACCATAGAGTAAATATGCTTACTCTATGTTATTACCTAGGAGGTATCCAATATTCACTCAGATTAATGGATCGGACTATGTATGCACATCAGTAGGAATCGAGTAGGATTAAAAAGTAACCTAAACCACTCTCGTAATGGGTGAACTTCCCTTGATCGTCGTCTTGTGTTACTCCATGCCTTTAGGGTACCCACTATAGAGTAGTGGACTCTCTCTGCACTTAAGATAGATCGGAAAAAAATATAAACTCGAGTGACGTCAAGGTTGTCATGGTTACGGCTCTCTTGAGCGCAGAGTATTGCGTCGGTTCCTTTCATCCCTCTCCCTAATTGCGATTGGATTCTACCATGTGGCTGGGACGGTTTTGATACGCACTTTTGGTATACGTAATGGCTCTATGGCTTGTTTACTGTCTTATGGGACTCATTTTAAATTATGTCTTCATCTGCATTATAGTTGAAATAATTTTACGTTTAAACTCTGCAGACATAATATTCATATTATGAGATCATAACTTAGATGAATTAGAGTTTAAAGTTGATACGCAAAGGTAACGTGAAGAAGATGACAAAAATGATACAAACGTCTGCGTAAAAGCAAAGGAGGTTGAAAGTTTAATTAGCAGATGAAAGAAGAGTCACCTAGTACAAACATAAATTGATCAATGACCATTCATTAGAATAAAATATAATATATATACTTTCGGTACGGAACGATGCTGGATGTGACCGCTGTAGATCAAATGGAGGGATAAGACAGAAACGAAGTAGGGTAGAGAAAAATGAAAGAGGAGAAATCATAGGCCATATGATATGGTAGATCGGTCATATGTGGCCTATCTACCATATCTCTCGGATAAGGTAGATAGGTCACATATTGAGATTTAATGAATTACAAACAATAAAATAGACAGAATAGTCTACGACGAAGACTGTGGATGGAACAAAAAACTGAAAAACAAATGGATAGGTAGGCAGCATAAGCAGGCTTTAGTGTGCATGTAAGTATTTGACGATTGTAAAGTTCCAATTTAATCTTCGTGTATGTTCTCGGATGGCTGTAATAGGATTAATTTGACACTTGAACTCCTCTTGTACTTGCAACTAGATGGCTGGCTGTTTTTTTAAAACTTACTTTTCGATTGCTGCCTGTGATTGAGCGTAGTGAAGTCAATTCATTGATCTAAAAGAACATTTTGGAGAGTCTGGAACCTTTCTAAAATGAATGGACACACTCGTACAAGTTCATGTTGCGTGAATTATGAGTAATCATTCTCGTGAAATTTTCAATAAATACTCCGGTATCTCTCAAGCGTATTGCTTGTCCTTGAAATACTTACGAAATTTAATTTGGTTTAAGGCCATTATACTGCTGCTTGCGGTTGGTAACATTCAGGACTAATTTAGTGTGTATGTGGTGGTTTCTATATTTAATTAGGGCGATTAAAGGTAGATGATAGGGCATGGAATTTTTCTCCGTAAGTTTTAAATCATTCAATTGTTTTTTTGCAAATGTTTTATTTTGATATTTGCACATTTAGTTTTTATTCATGATATCAAAAGTTTTATTTTGGTTGTAGCAAATTTTTATAATTTAATATCCGCCCTGGATTTTCGAGCCTCGTAGAAATATCTCGTTGTTCAATGTTTGATCTGTTACATAAAACTGGGTTTTTATGACTTAGTTTGGAGTTTTACTTCGATTAATTTATAGCTCATAGCTTTTATATATATTACCACCAAATTAAAATATTTAACCTTGCGTTGGCGTGTTATGTCTCACCTCAGGACTATTAATTTGTTTTCGTAGTCAAGTTTGAGATACAAATAGTGGCGAGAACCAGCGGCTTCAATCAGCTACTTAGTTGTGGATTAAATATATTTTCACGGGTTTATTAACTCAGTTGCATTTTGAAAATACGTCAGGTATGACATCTTAAATGTCATCTATTTTCGGATTTTGTGGATCACATATGGCTTGGACTGCATAAGCAATTTTAGTTCCAGTATTTTTCGAAGATCCTTGGGAGGAGGTTAGCATAAAATAATGAATAGTTATTTTGTCAAAAATCTTTCACTTTTATATCTTCGCAACTTTCGAATCATATCGGCCAACTTCTTACAAAGGATATACATTGAAAATCTCCCTCCAGTGGTGTGAATTTAGAGAAGATGTCCTGTTAAAGGTAAAACAAATGACACTGGTTTTAAGAGGTGTTCTAATATCCCGTCAGTAGCTACCATGGCTCGATGTAAAGTATACGTGGCTGAAAAAAATCAAAATTACTTTTCCGAGTCCAAATTCACTATCAATAGGATATTAAGTTGAAGCTCCCGCATATTCCTTATATCATCATTTGAAGTGCATACATGATGCATTTTTTAAAAGGAATACGTGAAAATACCTAATTAAGACTTTCGGACGCTCTGAAATATTGCCCACGTTGGAATTACCGGCAGCTATTGTGAGATTCTGAGAGGAACGCAATCGTCATCAATATTATATTTGATCGTGCATTGAATCTATGCCAGGATTATCTCTTTGAACTACGTTATTCATCATTTGGTGTGATTGGCTACGATAGCACTTTTCCGCCTTCTCCTTTTGGCCTTTTGCTTGTTCTTTTTTCTTTATTAAAACCGCTTCTCACTTTTTACCGGCTTTGATTACAACCTTAATCAACCCCTTTTAATTACCGACAGCGTAATGACTGTAGTAGCTCCAAGCATAAAACTTATGTCGCCGCGCATGTCGGACGCCGTAGTTGATTATGATTTAGTAATACCTTGAATATTTGTGATGACAGTTTTATTTAACATCCCTCTTAATAATTTCTATCACTGAAAGGGGCTTTTGTTTTTTTGTCGTATAAAAGCATAATTGTTTTGGATCATTTTCTTTAGTGATTCCAAGAGTGTAACATTCATTCATTCATTTAAGTAATATATCAGTTAAAGGTAGGTTTTAATGAGTGTCAGTGAAAATCCAACAGACTTAAACGTGTAGTGCCCTATCTACCCCTAGCATTTCTGTCTTCATCCCTACGTACGTCCTACCTTTCTTCATTCCGTCCATAATACCTATTCTCTTTCTTCCCCTTCCCCGCTGGACCAACATCCTTCCCTCTATCACGGCCAAGGAGTCTATATTAATGTAATATAATAATAATAATATAATGTAATTATAATGTAATATTCATGATCACGGCCTTCAGCAAACCATCGCTCCTCATTACCCCTTCCGCCACCTATACCGCCATCCCCTAATCTCATCCAGAAGTTTCCTCTCCTCACCAACCATAAGAGCTCTCCTCGCCGGCCTCAGTGGCGGCGGGGTAACGTCCTCGCCTGCTAACCCGTTCGAGTCGCGGGTACGATTCCCGCCTCCCAGTCATGCCCGGGGAGGATTTTTAACCTTCTAGGGCATGGTTGTCTGTGATTGTCCATTTTTGTTAAGTTACAATGCCTGATAAAGGATGAAATTTAAATAAAAATTTAAATAAATAAATATCAAGCACTCCTTTATTTGCCATCCTTTCCGTCCACTGCACCTTTCCCCCACTCACACATTGTCAGAATGATAAGCAGTCTGTTTGCAGCTTGAATGATTATTCCGTCGAACTAGCATATATTTTTATGAAATACTGTACCAGTATATACATTATTAATCCCTAATAATAAATGTGTGTCATCTGTGTAACATCCCTAAAATTGAAAAAAAATAAAGTAAATAAAATAAATTTTATAAAATGCATAGATAACACGTACTTTTTAACCAAAATCTATACTCTCCAAAAGAAATGGGAAAAAATATAAAAAAAATTATTTCAACACATTACTGTTGTATTTGGAGTCATCGTACCTCCTTTGTGTTAAAAGTACGACAGAATATTTGATGTCCTTTGATTGGGAAATTAAATAATTAAATAGAGGGAATTAATATTTTAAGTTGAAACGGACTAAACAATGTATCAAGACATTCAAATATGCATAAACCTAGAAGTGCACACTTTATGGGAGAATTATAAAATGCATACTGGGGTCCAGCGGACCCCATGACAGTTATTATGATTTTTTTCACCTCTTTATTTGTATTGCTATCAAAGGTGACATTTCTCATTACTATTTAGCCTTTGAAATATCAATACATTAAAAAATATCTGTTTAATAGTATAAAACAAAAATAAAAAATATCTTTTCGTAATAAAGTTTTAGAAAATATTGTCGGAATTGATGAAATCAAATGTTATTTATTGAAGCTAATGTTTTGAATTTGCACAGAAATACCTTTAATAGCTAATGATTAACATTTTAAGAATCATGTAAAAATGTTGCAAAAATTATTTGTCCAAAAAATCATTTTATACAACATTTGGAATAAACAAAATTTAAAAGTGAAAACTTTCTGATTTTTTTCAAGGTTCATTATTTTTCTTTAATTCCAGTTCAAATGGTTTAACAGGCATATATTGTTTTGCAAAATTTATATAAATGGCTAAATTAAATTTAAAAATTGCATAAAGTTAATCATTCACTCAAGTCCAGGCACATAATACTTTTGCACTCGTCGCACATGGCAGGTCGTATGATTAGCATAGGGGTCGAGTATTTCTGACCCTTTCCATGGGACAAAAGCTGCATCAAAACTTCCTATCAAGTAATTCCCGTTGATGCAATGCAGGCTCATTTATATTTAAAATTTCCTGAATTGAGTGCCAAATTGAGGCACGCAACGTTATCTTCAAAACGCGCTGCCGCAGAAATGGTGCGATTAGTGACAATGCCAACTTCTTTAAAAATGTTCTTCTACATTCATCTTTGCATTATCACCATTATAGCAATAAAGGACCATTGCGTTCACACCAATCTGGTCCTGCATGCCATAGAAAACACGTATTAGCCAGCGAAGGGTTTTTTCTTACGATGGTGTATTCATGGCACAGTAGTTTAAATATGTCTGTTCCACCTTTAGTAGAATTATGCATGGCAATGATCTCAGACTTTCCACTTTCTTCATTGATGGCCTCATCTTAATGAAGTCATGACAGCGAAAGCACAGTTTTATTTATTTTCGGTGTGAACGACACCAGGGTCATATCAGGGTCAAAGTCAAATCGTGGCGATCCAACAGCTGCCCTACTTGTACAATTAGTCGGAATGTGAAGCTTATTTTTATGAATAGTGCGCACGATCGAGAGTGAAAAATCCATCAGCATCTTCTTCACAAGCTCCATATAAGTGTCACATGTAATATTTATATTCGTGCCATGAATTGGTGATATCAATGTCTTGCGTTATGTGTCGGAACTGTTTCACCTGCGTCAGGAACTATTTTTCCCATGTAAAGAGAAGGATTTACCATGTAAAATGTTCTCGCATCATTCAACGTAACACTTTTATTTCCATAATTATCTGGTTTTCCTTTCATATGTATCAGAAAGGCCTCGAAACCCGAGGAACTGTTTGTCAACCGTGCAGTACTTATGTGGCCTTTTATATTTCTTAACATTTTCTATAAAGCCTTCCCAAATTCCACGAATTGGTGAAAAGTTATCAATCTTCCTGCGCTGCGATCTTGCGGTTTTATCGTAAAAACGTAGTGTTGACGTCAGCAACAGAAGAATTCTGTTGAGAAATGGTAAATTGTTACAGAGTAGATCCAAACTCAGTTGACCACAGTTCATAGAGATTAGTATTGTTCGTCTTCAGCAGCCCGGAAAAATACAGGAGTCCAAAAAATACCTCAATCTCCTCGAGAAATAAATCACTATGATACGACTGGGGAATTGCTATCTCTAAACGCTGCCATTGTATTTCCTCATTTGTGTGCAGTGATATTTTATTTCGCAAAGCGTTATTGAACAATAACTGCCAATCTTTCCGAGGAGTTTTGACGTCACGCGCCGCTCCTTTAGGTCCGGGCAGTTCCTAAACAAAATTTGTTATTTAATTCTCCCTTGTACAAAATCAGGAATAAGTAATAAATATTTTTCGTCTCATATATGTAGTTTCTTTATCTGGCTCTTTTCTTCAAGTCTTAGGCTATTTTTCATAGTTAGTGGAAAATATTAATATGGAAATTGTTACCTACCCTTTTAATCTTGGATGTAAGTGTGGAAAGATTTACTGCTAGTGAAATAGCATTAAACCGATATGCAGATTAGGCCCTAGTGATGATACTTCTCATTTATTTATAAAATAAATTATGTTTTTTCAATAATCCCGTAAAGGAGGTCTTGTATTCTGGATATCCTTAATCTCATTGGATATTTTTGCCGTTGCTCCTAGATATTTTTATTTAGTCTTTTTGCGTTCGCGTTTTCGGTGAAAGGGACTCGAGGAACACACGAGGGAATGATCTTATTTAGCATTAGCAGGAGCAGAACGAGGTGGATACGGCGCAGTTAGATAAATAATGCCTTAGTTCGCAACCTTATGGAAGGTAAAACAAATGGTAAGGCCCCGGCGATGAAGACGTAGGAGTAAACGATTTTAGTAAGCTAAATAATGGACAGGAAGGGATCCTAATCTGGATATGGAAGACTCGCGGCATGAAGTCATCATTTTTATTGCAGTCCCTAGGTTTTAAGCAATGATGATATCAATATTTGCAATCTTACCATCTAATTAGTAGATTTGCGTACTGTTTCTGTCTTAATTTCTCATTTTCGGGGTCAATTTTAAACTTTCCTACACATAATTCCATCAATTTGACCACCATCAAGAGTATACTCCTGTTACTCTTTGCCGCATCTTTATATCGCCCAAAATTCCTTTGTTCCATTTGGTTAGAAAATGGATTGTGTAACATATATATTATTGTAATTGGACAAAGGGCATCGCACTCAAACTTGTGATATTTGGGTATTTTTCGTTGTTTTCCAATAATTTTTGGCGATTGCGGAGCACTCAGCACTTCAAATCACTTTTCTGCTTCAGCCAAAAGGGTGTTATTCATTTTACATCCAAATCTGGAATATTTCCCATTTATGCCCTGTTGTCCCCGAGACACTGCCCCGAGTTTAAGCGCATGCCACCCAAGTCGCAAGGGGGCGCTCTTTTGCGCAAACGTTGGAATCTACGAATTCTGCTGCCGCGTGTCACCTTTAGCATTATATAATAATATTAATAACTGTTTAAAAAATTGAACATTTAATTTATTTTGGAAGATATTAAAGTTAATTTAGCTGATATAGGAACATTTATACCTCCATATCTTGTGCAATAACATCGTAAACTTGATAAGTTTGTATCTACTGTACTCGGATAAGTTTCTACCTACTGGAGCTATGTCATTAAACACACCATTTCTTCATTAGTACTTCAGTGGACATAACCTACCAAAGGGGAAGCATAAATTGGAATAACAACATATTAATACTGAAAATGGAATTGTTTAATTTAAAAAAATTGAAAATACTAAGTTTAGGGACATAAATTGAAAATACTCGAGATGAAGATATAAGATATATGTCTTATAAGTCATTGGTAGTAACAGAAAAGCTATTGGAAGTGATGAGTGCTCTGTAAACGTTAGAAATGACCGTAAAACAGAAATTTGACGAATATGAGTACGATGCGGCCTGTTTTTCTTTATCCGTTAACAATAATATTTAAATTAATTTATTTTATAGCCGAGAGGAACAAATTTTGTAGGTGTCCCAAAAGACAGTCATTAAAAATGTTTTTCCTACAGATAAAGACTAGCCTAGGCTGCCATGTACACAACAAATACACTTTATTGTGAGCATGATCACTTTGTTTAGGAGATCATTTGTATTATCACTTTGCGTTTTTTAGGGATCTGTATGTTTTTCTCTGTGGAAACCTTGGGTTCACTTTTTTGAATCTTGGGGTTTTTTCCATACCTACGACTAAAAGACAGCACGTTGCAAGTACATTTTCTCGCGATTTTTGTCTCATTCTTTCATACATTTTTTTAATGAAAGGAAATAAAAAGAAATCTTCCCGTTTGTGATTTACTCACTGTAATGGTTTATTGCTGCGATTTCGTTTTTTACGTTTTTGCGCTCCCAATTAAATTATTCTTTTTTTTCTTCAGCGTTCATTTATTTTATTGCCATGTTGAGTTACGCAATATATTGCGATTTGTGTTATTTTATGAGCTTCATTTTCCTTTGAAATGCCACCTCACAGTAATGATCTCACACAAACTATGATAATCTACATCTACATATTACCCTGCGAGCCACCTCTAGGGTGTTTGGCAGGGGGTGACAAGTCACCAAAATGCAGCATGCAAGCGGACCGCCACATGCACACCGCACGGTCATGAATATTAAGGATACTAACCAATTCCATCATTAACTAAAATCCATCATGCAGCATGCAAGAGAATTCCCACATGCACGCCACACATGTACGATGACACATAATATTCTACATGCTACTTAAGAGGGCAATCTGCCTATGAAGCTAGAACATGCAAAACATGCTGTAAGAAACACAGGGGGTGCTGTAAGAAACACAAACACACACATGCTGTAAGAAACACCATAAAACTCCGTAAACATGCTTTAAGAAATACATAAGTTAGTAAGCTACACTACCAGTCAACTAATCTATTTCTAAGTCCTGACACAGCCGTTATAGTCTCTTATCGCCCGCGGAATATAATGTTTCCATTAAAACCATTGTGACCAGTGTGTTGTGGTTACTAGAATGTGGCATTTTTTTATGTTTGCCTCATTGCCATAAATGATGTTTCTTTATATGCATTATATAAAACTAACGATACAGGCTTAAATTTTTATACGTTTACATCATTAAACCTTTAGGTATTGAGGTTGCCAATAAATGGGACCAATTTATAAGCTACGAATTATTGCTATGACCCAAATGCCCTGATTCGGCTTTTAAATATTAATTACCATTGTTAAGGGCGAATTTAAAATGCATATCATCGTGTTATCAATGATGATATACCAAATTACCAAGTGAACTCATTAGGTACTTGAAGCGCACGACAATTTAAAACTCTCCATTTGAAACTTGCCAACATTTATGATTATGAGTAATGATGTGTATCAAATAATTTGGATCATTCAGAATATAATATTCATTGAAAAATAAACCATAAGACCTTGAGATTGCGCTCATTTTAGCTGTAGCAGAACTAAACCATTGAATATGCAGATCAATCTTTTGTTTCCAATATGCAGACGATTTGGCAGCTATGGCATTCCTCCATACATTTCTGTTATTCAAGTTGAGTCTCTGCGGCATTAGACGCCCATCCTACCACTTCCATTATTTGTTTTATGTAATTATTCCTGTTTCGGCCTCCCTATCATTTTTTTCCTCAAATCCTATCCTCAGTTACAATTTTTAGCCAACTTTTATGCCGTAGAATGATTCCAATCCGTTCATTCTTTTGTATTCTGAATGGTGGGCTGTTCATCAATTTGTTTTGGAGGAATTCACCGTCGGATATTTTATCTGTCCATCATATTTTTTATGTCCTATTCCGGCACAAAAAACAAGCGTCTCCAGCATTCTTCACTGTGATGTCACAATGGTCTACACTTTGAGAGCCATGCATCTGGGCATTCTACTCGTAGTAGTAGTGTTTTTTATCTACTTTTTACTACTGTTTAATACTAAAGTCGTTCAAACAACTTTAGTCTCCTAGACCTAAAGGTAAAACCTCTTTTTCTTGTCGAAAGATACTTTTGCCTCTTTTCACTGTAGGTTATTTCTTGTTTGCTTCATCCATCTTATGTGTCTTTACTGTCTATATATGCCAAGTATTGGAGATTTTTCAACTGCTCGCCGTGATAATTTACCCATTTTTGTGTAATTCATGGTTAGGGAATTAAAAAATATATTGTAACGGAATTGGCGTATCGATTTAATGCTATAAAGATCGTGCTACTGAAGCATACAGGAGTGTGGAGAATTTCAGGCTAGCATGACTGAGAATAGAAGAAAGGGGAGGATTTCTTAAGAGTTAATTTCTATAGAATCTGAAATCTGAATCGATTCAAATTAAGCCATGAAATAATGCATGAATTAAACCCTGGTGTCATTAGATGAAGTCCTTGTAATTTCCACGATATTTACTTATTCATTAATTTAAACATTGTTCTTATGAAATCTACAGAAGGAAATAATTTCCTTTAACCATTACAAAACGGTTCTCGATTAATGAATTGATGAGAATTTTACATGATATACTCGGAAATAGTATAATGCAATCAGTGAAAGTGGTGCCACTGAAGAATACGCAGTATTAAATAATGTAGTTTCTTCAACTCAGTTACTTCTAATAAGTATGATAATACACGTTGAAATAAACTCCGTTGGCCATAGTTCTTGGCCGAAGTTATAAGTGAATTCTGATTTTTTTGTGGGCGAAGGTATATCTATTCTATAGACATTTTTTAGCACCTCATCGTTCAAGTGTTAAAAATATATCTTTAACTTCGTGTACCAGGTAAGATGAACGGTTTTCGGAACGTGCGTTCGGATACGCTATAAGTAGAAGAGTTATATTTAATTGAATCTGCATACAATGTGAAATAGTGATGCACTACTGAATACAATTTGTTGCTTGCATGGGGTTAAAGTATTCTTAAAGCGTGTAGTTCATTCTCATTTGTTACAAAATACATATATATATTAACGGTCCCTCTCCATTGTGAGCATGTCTGTAGTGTAGTGCATGCTTGTGAGGCTTTGCCTCGTGACAAGCATTAGCGATTTATGCTAATGCATAATTAGTCGTACTAACTTTAGGGCATGGTGTAATGCATGTTGGTGAACCCTCACCCCCTGCCACACACCTCTGAGGTGGCTTGCAGGATATTATGTAGATGTAGATATATTCCTAAAAGCTCCGTTCCACTCGGAATCACCGATTTCCTTACTGTATTTCTCAGATCTCAATGTTACCTGTTTCTCTCTATACCGTCAGAATGCTTTCAGAGTACCGTCAGAATCCTTTTCTCTACCCTGTGGACTCAGCATTCTCTCTTCAGCGTCCTTCGACAGTCGTCCTTCAGCATCCTTCATTGCCTCTAATGACTTCCTTCATCCATCGAAAGGTGTCTCTTCATTTAATCCACTTGTTTCCTGTCATCCCTTGCTTTGTCTTTTATTTCTCTATTTTTTTACTTTTGCTCAGCCATATTTTCTAAATACTTTTCCGAATTTTTAACTTGCACGAATTTGGCTAAGTATATGGTCATTCTTATGGCAAATTAAGTTTGAAAAGACGTTAAATTAGCGACAATTCCTCATCAATGTAATTTGTGGCAATTGATATCCGAAGGAGCTGGACGTTGATAAAGCAAACGAGGCATATGAATTCAATGATTTTTATTCCGGTGTCAGGCGCTTGAGGCTCTGAGACGTTTTAAGTCTGATATTTCGCTCACGTTGGCGGCCAATTTATCAAGGAAAATAATTATACTTGAAAATATTCCCAGCAGCGGGTGCGAAATGTTGGGCCAATACCATCAATGAGCCTTCCGTAGCGATTGCCCAATGAATGGCATTTGTACCATAATGAGCCGAGAAAACTACCGTGGGGAATAGCATGGCATATGCTATTACAAGTTTATTAAGCAATGAAAAAGAATTAGGTCATATCGAAAGTATAAATGCACGGATGAGAGACGCTAGTCACTTCACTTTTGAGATTTGGAAGGAGTGGATGCTTTTATGGGTGTGTTTTTGAACCAGCATTTTTAAAACGCGTGAAGAATCAAAAGTAGGTACTCTAATATATTTTCCATTGCATTCGATTATATAAGCATTGAATTTTAAGTTGAATTGATGCTTGGCCTAAACACAAGAGATGAGTCATTTGGCTTTTAAATGAATACTAATCTCACTATAGTCGGAGTAAGTCTACCTTGATATTGGCTCCCGAGTAAGTCCACCAGAATAAGTCACCACCACCAGAGTAAGTCAAGTAAGACACCAGTGTCTACCTTGATATTGACTCCCGAGCTCTATATCCACTTGCCGAATCTCATGAACTATATAAATGTGCTTATCTCCGATTTTTTTTTAAATTTCAACTTGTAGGCCTCAAAACTGATAATGATACCACCCTGCCTTGAGGTTTTTCTGCAAGGACCGAATAAAGTTGAGCACTTGCGATGAATACCAAAGTGATGGAAAATGATTTGAGGTAAAGGATAAGGACAAAGAAGTTTACAGGTAAGGAGATTTTTTTATTGAACCCACTCCGAGGTACAAACGTCTTCCTGCGTACAACGATGCAAGGTAACCAGGACTCCAGAGGCTGCTCCCGCGAGGGCGGCAGCCTTGGACTTCGAGGTGCAGACACCTCGGGTTCCAGCGCCCGTCTCCTCCGCACTCTGCGCGCTATCTATCGGTGTGCGCGCCAATGTCAGTGGCACGGGCGGCCGGTCTTCCCGCAAGGCGTCCCGCTCGCACGTCTCCAAAGCGGAAGGGGCCCACGCTTTGCGTCACATTTTTTAAGGGGACAGGTAGCGTTTATTTAGGGGGGGGGTGTGTTTATAAATTAAATTGGCTTAGGCGACGACGAATCCGTGGTGGTGGAGGGGGGAGTAGGCATAGGGATGGGCGTAGTGGTGGGAGGCGTAGAGGGTAGGGGCGGCGACGTGAGCGGTCACCCCGGTGACGATGGGGGCGTGGGCATTGTAGGAGACGGCGACGGGGGTGGCGACATGCTGGATGACGGGAGACACGGCAGCATATGAGTGCCCCTCAACGGTGGAGTAGGCGAAGTTTCCTCCCAGGCGTTCGGACTTGATGACGGCACTGTCGAGGCTCGGGGTCCTCACGAGGTGGGTGAGGGGATGGTGGACGAGTCCGGCACTGGCGACTCCGACGAGGGCGAGAAGAGCGAGGAAGGCCTGTGAGGATTAAAGAGAAAGAGTCCGTCGATTAGAATAAAATCTGGCGACCGGCACTGTTCACAGGCAGCATTACTACTTAGGCACTGATTATTTTTAATCGAACTTTGATTGTATTTTGAATAAGAAAGAAAAATTGTTAATTTGATGACCCACGAAGTGCATGGAAAGCAACAAAAATCATTGAACACAAATGATTGAAGCCACAGATTAGAGTAATAATCAGTTCTAGAAGTGATCGCCTCTAGAGTGATAATTTATATCAGCGCATACTATTTCAATTAAGAATAATGCCTTAACTCTATCCAAAATATTTATATCATTTAGATCTCGAAATAATTCCATAACATTTTGAAGGAAGTTTGAATACTATGGCTTGAACGCGTAATCTTAGGCATTTAACCTGGTGAAAGAAGCATCTCAGCATGTATTCATGGCATGTTTTCTAAATGATCATACTCAGTTTTGTAACCCATTGCGGTAGTAATCTACGTGACTTGCAAAATTTATAGGTGATCATAGTAATCCTTAATTATTTGTACTGGTATATGACCCTCTTCACCGTCTTAAGTCTACATATCGCATGAATGCAGTTTCTGAAAGTTTGCGAGCTATGACTTAGACTTTAAATAATCGACCATTTGAGATTTAATCGCGGTTATTACGTTGATATGGCATGGATATCCATTGAGAAGATATCAGATCATTTCTGTCATTACCTTCATGTTGATTGGGCGTTGGAAGTTGTGGGCTTCTCCTTACTGCTGTGAAGATCGGTTTGGTTATGCTTTGAATTTCGACTACACCCATTTATATAGGTCCTCAGGTATTTCCGCCCTCCTGCCAAGGACGGGCGGTGGCCCTTATTTCGCCTGCTGCCGAACTTCCGCAAATGATGTCCGAGTTGGTCTGATTGACATTGGCTGTGTTCAAGGACTATAGTGGACTTTCTCCACTTCCTGTTGGATGAAAATTATATCGAATGGAAGGATGGACTATGATTATGTGTCTGTCTGGTATCTGCGTCATTCACATAAATCTTTCGTTTTCTATAGCTACCATGACGCACCTGTAGACAGCGATAGGCAGTGTTAATATGAAATTAACTTGTTATAGTGTATCTTTGTGTTTATTTTTTATTTAAAACTTAAAAATTAATGTGAATATGGGTTATACCACGTGGTTGTAGTCTTGAATTTCTATGCTACTGATGCCTCTTTAGGTCAAATTTTCCACTGTGTTGCAGCGTAAATTGTAATCATATTCATACCTCTTTGATTGGAGATGTGGTCACGGACATATAGTGCATAATATATATAGCAGCAAAATCCCCTAATGATAGTTTGCCATTTTTTCAAAATTTACCTGGACTTCTTTATCCTAATGTGTAACTTTCTCGAACATATCTCCTTAACGGAAAACGTGCAATGACATCCTGAAATCTTTCAGAGTAGCAAAGCGTGAGGTCTAATCAATTGTTTTGCAAAAATTGAAGGAATACCTACGTTTGAGTGATAATGATCGCGATAAAGTACCCTTAGCCATTATGTTAATACACATTTATGCGGGCGTGAATTATTGATAGAGGCAAGAATAATAATAATAACCACTTTATTTTGAGCGAAATTAGGAATGTAAAGTCCTTTCTTACATTAAACTCATTGACATATACATTAACACCCATGCCCTAAGGGGAGAAAAACCCACCCAGGCGGGACTCGAACCCGCGACCTTAGGGTAAGCAGGCGATAACGTTACCCCGCCACCACCGAGGCCGGCAATCATAGAGACGTAGACATCGAAAGTACAAATTTTACTCGCGAGAGTTCAAAATTTTTTAAATAATCTCAAAAATAAATCATTCCTCTGCAAAAATGTATTAGTTTAGTTAGGTGACGGAGTAATGTTAGAAGTTTGGGAATCAGTCGTCCTGAAACTTAAAAAGTAATATCTTTCATATTGGCTCACGACATTTTTATATATTCTAATTTATTCCAATTCATATTTATTATTTGACGCTATTTTTGAGACCCAAAGTGGAGCCTTCAGCTGTGTACTGCATGTTTTGGGAATCTAGTTGAAGTTTGTAGCTTCACCTTAACTGATTTCTAAAGGTGAGATCCCGGGCGATTCGATGAAGTGAACTAGGTTCTCATCTCTATTGGGTTAGTTTATGCTTATACACATGAATCATTTCGTTAGTTCTTGGACGTTATTTTAAAATTCTTGCTGCATAATGAGGAATATTAAAATACAGATTGTTTTGAAAACCTCCTCTTTATTTTGTCGTTAGTAATAATATCTCATGAAACCTCAAAACAGTATTTTATGGTTTCATCCTCCCTACTTTAGAATATTTCGCACAAATTTGGTCAACTCCTTGCCCATCCACTCTGAAAATTCTAAATCGTCCCGTCAATGTTTACCTAGCTGTTGCCCGTCATCGCATTCCCTCCCGCAAGAATTCAACCCGTGAATCCATTTCGTCCTTCCTGGGAATTCCTCTGCTCTCTTACCTCCGTGAAATATCTGACCTGAAATTCTTACACAGTATAATGCATGGACATCTTCGTTCCTGCGACCTTCTCTCTCTATCCAATTCGTGTCCTTCCTCGCCCCATACGAAACTGCAACCTCCTACACATCCCGGAATTCCGTCTTTCCCGTATCACAGCGTTCCCTGTTTTATCGAATACCCTCCAAATTGAACATATTGTCCTCAGCCTATCCTTCTCTTGACCTCTTCTCCTCGGCCAACATATTCAACTCATTCATCAAATGGCTCTTTGGTAATGGGACTCCAAATTTGAGTTAATTTTGTTTTTATTTCATTCATCATATTATTCTTTATTGTTGTTCTATATTTATTTTATTACTTCGACCAATATAATCAGCCATTGTGCCGTTTTTTGTTGTGTGAGATAGTAAATAAATAAAGTCTTGAATAAATATATATTTATAAAAAGTACCCTCTGGATAGTGTTGTTGCGTCCTCGGTGATTTCACCAAAATGGCTTAGGCACTAGAAGCTTTTCCTTTCTATTTTTTATACTCTTGCTGATTGTAAATACTCATTTTTTCCTATTATCTTCAAAATTGTTAGTCATAGATGCTCTTTATTGAAATTTGAAGACATTTACAATGTATTTTAAAATAAATTATAAATTTTACCTCAGTCATTCATGCACTTCTTGTCTGGGAATCATTCTGAGTTAATTCATAGCAGATCCTTCTTGTGCCTCGCGTAACATGAGTAAGATTATGAAGCGACTGTAGAGTGCCTAGTGCCAGTTACTTACAAAAAAAATAAAACCTAACATTTATCTCTTCATTACATCAGCATTTTAGTTGGTTTACTGTACCCTCAATTTTCCTGGATCAAGCCTATTTTTTTGGTCACAAAAAATTTAAATTTAATTAGAACATACATTGAGTATAGGAATTATTTATATTTTGGTTAATTTAAAAATTAGCTGTATGGAAGATCCTTACATCTTTATAAACTTATGTAAAAACAGTTTTCATTTGATGTGTAATTGGGAGATTTTTTTTGTATCTGGAATATTTTCTACCATAAATTCGGGTAACTAATATATATCCTCTCATTTTTCTTTATTTTGAAATTTATATTGGAAGCAGTTTTAAGGTTTTCAATTTTGGGAGTGGTTTGTTCGCTATGATAGTATTATGAGAAATAAACACCATATTAAAAAAAACTTCCTCTTTCTCGTTTATCATATGAATCCATTTTTTTTATAAATCTGTATTTATGTAATGTCCACTTGAATTATTTTTTAGAATTAACATTAATTCTTCAGTAACAGTACTTTAAAGGTGCTGATATGCTTTGTGTACGTAGGTGTTCACGATAATTAGGGGATAGATATAAATTGAATTTGACTTTGTTGTACTCTACGATGACATTTGTATGTCCGTACATATATTCATTTAATGTATAGTACATCAGTTTTGATATAATTTATAATAAGATATTTTAATTGCTCTCATTTTTAAATATTTATCATCCTTCTCCGTACCCTGAATTTGTTTTCTGATTTGTTACGTCTTTATTATTTTCCAACTGCTTACTACTTCTCGTTTGCAGAATTTATTGTTCGCTATTCAGCCCGCCAGTTTGGTTTCTATCATTCTTGATTGCTTCTTTTTTGTCACTATCAATCCTATCTTTCTTATGTTCCTGCTAACATCATAGCATCGAATCAAACGATAAGAATACGGAAATGAAACACATTGAAGACCTATCCTTCTTGCTGGTCTCCCTTAAACCATAAGTGAGAAAGCTAGAAATCTTACAATTGGCACTCAATTGTGTAACGTCGTATTATATTACACTGAATATAATTGATTCTCCGTTTTAAGAATAGTTTTTTTGGACAAATTTTAAGAATCCCAGGTCACCTAGGTCAAGGCGAATGATTTTTCTTCTGTGGAATATCGTATTAAGGATAGTTGGTAAAATGAAAATTTAGCTTCTCTATGATAGACCTAGATACTTGAAAAAGTGAACGGCTATGGATGGATGAGTATTATTGTCGGGTAACTATCTCAGTCTGCAGACTATAAACTGTACGTTGCTTGATCCTCTTGTAATGTAGTTGATTGTTACTTATGCCATAGAGCCATTATGCCATGATTATGGCTATAATTGGTTTATAACTGTGTCAGGCGAGATTATACGATTCGACTTGGATTATCACGTTTGATGATGGAGTCCATTTAAGCGAACTCAACGCTCAGCGCTCATGCGGCCGATGAATTACTTCCATCACCTTCGATCACTGTTTCAGCCAATCAGAATGCTTCTGCCAACCGTTTCGGATTAAATCTTTCATTTTTGGGTCCAATGAAGTTGTTCCGTGCTCTCTTGATCATTCATCGATCAGCTTACCTACATGCTTCCAATTCATGCTAAGTGAATTCCTCGATGAATTAACTTGCTGTTTATGCGCCTCCTGAAAAGTGAGCGGCCACGTTTAATCTAAACAACACGATGAATTGTTAACAAGGGTGCGTTTACATGGCTCACTCCGGATGAACACTTTCAGTGATTCGTTATATTCGATCTATGTAGGACAATTATCATAAGTGATGTTCTGAGGGAGAAATTGAAAGAATTCTCCTTTACCTCAATCTAGTTTACCCGCCATAACTGATCTTTGATGAGACACCCTAAGTGAACATTTTTTATCTATGCCCATCTATTCCTCTCTATTAAATACAATGCATTTTTGATTGTTTATTGTGTAACTGGCTACTCTCTTGTGAGCGGTATTTTTATTTTCCTTCGAGAATTATGGTTTAAAAGAAAGTTTACGAAGGAAGAGAGGGGCAAGCAAATTGATCTTCAGCTTATAGCATGTAAAATCCACAGCTTCAGCCTCTACTTTGTAGAAAATTTTAATATTCATTTCAATAAAGTCTACACCTGACGATGCCAAAAAATTGGTGAAACGCGTAGTGTTTTAAAAAAATAAAAAGTGTAGAAAAGTACAAAACTTTATTGAAACGATTATTGCATGTAAGTAAGTGCTTGTTTAAGATCAAAATGTACTGTATTTATGACAGATATTACGGAAAATGAAATTCGGAACTTTGAGGATCTTTTAAGTCATTTTATTATCCTCTTATTTTTTCACTGTGGCTTTGTTAAAAACTCTAACATTGACGCCTCTCCTCCTGTCTCACTCTATGTCAATTTTTTTAGATTTTATGTCAGCGTAGGTCAGCGTTCGATTTCATTTACGTAGGGATTTCAGCGTGTTGATTCTCACGTAGTACCATTACTGAATAACTGATAATAGTATTAGTTATGATAAATATTGTCATTATATATTAATATAAATGCATTTTGTGTATTGGAATATAAGCAGGTACTGAAATTTGTGTACTTTCATTTCAAGGGGAAGGGCTTCATAGCGATGGATTTGATTTGATTTCATAGCGATGGATGGATGGAACGATGCTGTAAATTCCTCTCCCATTTAATATTTTATGGAATATTATGATTCCTAATTTACGAAATATTAACTATAGATTTTTGATACTTTTTACTTGTATTGTTTATGCCTCCATCATTATCTTAATATGAAAAAGATCACTTTCGATTAAAAATGAATAAATATATTTTTTTAATTCTACTACTTGTAGGTGGGCCTATGTATGAACAGAGGCCGCAGCTTAGCATTTTATTTCAATTGAAATCGGTCTTCGTCATCCTAGTTTACTTTTTCAATTTTTATGACTCAATGTTTGGAGGAAATTGAAACCGAAATTCATAAAAAAAGGAAATAGCACTCTCTCCAATTTAGAGCTATCGAAAATTCTGGATGGGACTGGTAATTAATCCTGCTTCTATTTGGCACACAGAATCCTTTATTGAAGATATATTGTCTCTGCAAACTTGTAATTCTAGTACCATGAATTAATCTTTTACACATGGCTATTCGATTTATCCTCACATTGGATGTATCATTTGTTTAAAGATTTGTTTCCAGTTGAGATTACCTGGCATTACACAAACTAGATATTGTGATCTCAAAGAAAAAGAGCATGCCATGTCTCTTTGGATTCCAAACAAATTTGAAAAAGTACAACCAGCAGTGGGGAAGACTATCTCTCCTGCTCCCCATCAGTATAAGTTCTTGCGTACAGCTATACCTTCTCGTTTCGGATACCATGGTAGATGCATTTTGTAGATCGGGATATGGAGATATTAATCCTTTTCGTCATACTTTGTTAGCATATCACATTAAGAGAAAATATGAGGACCCTTCGAGTTCTTGAATAATCTGTTGGTGTCGAATTTGACGAGGACCAGTTGTGATGAAGGCAGGATAGATTGATAAAGATTTGCAATAAAATAAGCACATTAAGAATTGCAGTTATGGAGAGTTTTTTATTGAACCCACTCCGAGGTATACATGTAGTGCAAGGTTACCAGGACTCCATAGGCTGCTCGCGTCCTCCCGCTGAAGACAGAACGGAAAGACAGCGAGAGCAGCCTTGGACTTCGAGGTGCAGACACCTCGGGTTCCAGCCTCCGTCTCCTCCGCACTCTGCGCGCTATCTATCGGTGTGCGCGCCAATGTCAGTGGCACGGTCGGCCGGTCTTCCCGCAAGGCGTCCCGCTCGCGCGTCTCCTACGCGGAAGGGGGCTGATTTGTGAAAATTACATTCTTTGGGGGATAGGTTGGGATTGTGGAAGTTGTATGAGGTTTTTAAAAAGTTAATTTATACGACGACGGAGTGATGGAAGGGAGCGTAGGCTCCGTAGGCGTAGGGATGGGCGTAGTGGTGGGAGGCGTAGAGGGTAGGGGCGCCGACGTGAGCGGTCACCCCGGTGACGACGGGGGCGTGGGCCTTGTAGGAGACGGCGACGGGCGTGGCGACGTGCTGGATGACCGGTGACACGGCGGCATATGAGTGACCCTCGACACTGGAGTAGGCGAAGTTGCCTCCGAGGCGCTCAGACTTGATGACGGCACTGTCGAGGCTCGGGGTCCTCACGAGGTGGGTGAGGGGATGATGAACGAGTCCGGCACTGGCGACTGCGACGAGGGCGAGAAGAGCGAGGAAGGCCTGTGAGGATTAGAAAAAAAGAGTTCGCCGATTAGAATAAAATCTATTGCCCGAAACTGGAACGAAATACCGATTTTAAAGAAAAAAGCGTTAGTTAAAATGACAATGGAAATATTTCCATCACCGCCCCATGAATCTAATTTCATTTTCCTTCTTCCGGCTGCCGTCAAGGTATCTGTCGCTATCTAAAACGCAAGCCGGGACATTAGGAAAACTAATTTCACTTGTATTTTCTGAGTAAAAAAAATAGTATCCAGTTTGTTTGTATAATGCCATTGAACTTTAAGCACCCAAATCCAAGAGATTTTCCAGTCTTTACAGTAATTGATAGTCGATTTTTGTGACGCTATTTTATATTCCCGTGTAAAACTATTTTTGAGAATGATTATTGAGTAGAATAAATGGGAAATAGAAAATATTCTGATTAATCTATTTTATAATTGTGCTACACTTACTACGAAGTATCATTAATGTGATTATTTGGATATCATGCAAAATGATTAAAGAGCAAAATATTAGTTTTATTAATGGAAATATAGTACGTTATGAATGGCTGCCGTAGCTAAAATTCTCATTGAAATGAATTTTTCAGTGGAGAGTATTACCTTCATGGTGATGGTAGTTGGAAGAGTTGGCGTTGGAACTAGTGGGTATCTCCTCACTGCTATGAGCGGATTGTGAATGCTTTGATTTTCGGACCCTACTCCTTATATATGCTTCGGACCAACGCCCTTCTGCTAGGGTGAGGGCGGATGCACAACGCCTCTTGGATCTCGGCAAACACCCATTCCACTCGCAAGCTGCCTGTAACACGACCTAAAAGTCTTAAAGAATATCCGGATCTCCGGTGTTCATCAAGGTCAGACGAGGTCCTTTGCACTTCCTCTACACATATGCCCTCTCCAATCATGGCTGACATTGATGAATGTTGTTTATTTTTTTATGCTTGTGTTCCTTAGCTGAGTAGTCCGGGATTCACGGGTCCGGAATCACCAAATACGTTAAAGGAATTTTACCGTATCGTGGTTCACGATCTGGCTTGGAATTAATTTCAATACCCATTTACTGGAAGTATATTTTGAAGTGGAATAATTACTTCGCTGTTATTAGTCTTATTATTACTTATTATTTAGCCTTTTACTTTCAATCTGCTATGTTTTGGTGGGTTGATTTCGTTTTTATTGGCAATTTTTATCAAGTTTAAGTCTATTTCTTTTTAAGAATTTTTCATGGTTAACCCGTTTCCATATTTTGTAGCTACTTTGATATCGGGAACAATTATTAGTTTTATTAATAACAATAGGAATAGTGGTAGAGTTGTGCCCTGCTGGGAAGGCAAATTTTTTTGGATTTAAGAACATAATAGCAATTATGAATGCATTGCCATACAATAATCGGACCTTCACGTAACTCTTAAAAGTAGATGTGTAGAGCTATGTTTTAATTGGAAGTCAAATATTTTTCTATCCAATAATATAATGCTCACCATCAATAGTATTGTGGCTTGTAAGGAATCCGTCATACAATCATATTTTTAAATATATTTTTTGTGGATGATTCATGAGTTCTGAATAGTAATTACACTTATTTCAATATATCATCAATGTGCGTCACCATCATCAGCATCAAGTATCAATTCGGCAATTGGTTTGTTGCAGCATTCCAATTCGCTCTTATCTCTTCCAACCGCTTTACTGCTTCATAATTCTTCACGCTGGCGTCGATTTGTATCAACCCATTTGCATTCAATTCTCATGTATTAAAGCAAAAGGAGTAAAAGCAATTTTTTGGTCTTAATATATCTCTCTTTACTCTTAATATTTCAAATATTTAGCTTAATACAGTCACTAAGGATTAATTTAAAAACTCAAGGACATCAAGTTTAAAATCTTGAATTTTTTGAGGATATATATTGGAAAAAGCATTATTTGTCCCATTTTATCTCTGCTATATTTAATCTCTAGGTAATCGTTTATTGGGGCCTGTCTTCATTTTATAACCTTATATTATGTTCTAATTACGGATTACTGTATAAAAGCCCCAGTGTAGCGTAATGAGTGTTTGAACAAGCATTTGTTTTTGGAATTGGTGAATAACTGTGTAGAGTTTTCATATTGTTTTACCTGTGTGGAAGGCATTTAAGAAATCAGTGAAAATTTTACATGAAGTTTAGATAAGGCCATCAGAAGAAGTCCTTTTGCTTGAGCCTTGAATTTTCATATCGTCATCGTGACGTATTTCTCGAGAGAAACTTTGTGACGTTGAAGTGCGGGTGACTTCGTAAAGGTTATACCGTGGCTAGTCTCGATATCCTCAAAATGCGTTGAAGGTGATCTATGACGCGAGCGACGAGGAAAACCTCCCATCTAGTTTCGTAACCAACCTTGAGGGGCATAACAAGAGGACACCTATGAGGAAAATCTACAAATTAATGTAACTCTCATCCTAGACTAAATTTTTCTGGAATATTATATGCTCTATAATGAATGCCTGAGAAAAGTACGAGTAAATTGACACATATATTGACAGAATTGAAGGAAGTGCTCACTCTTTTCCGAAATAAACAGGGTTCACGATACCTACCTTGCATTAATTTTTTAATAATTCTCAAATTATGCAATATAGCGGCATTACACAGTTGTACGCATCATCTCGATAAAATACTTTGCGAAACTCAAATGATTCTTCATACCAATATTAATATCTTACTTAGTAATATTTTAGAAGTCTCTCACATTTTTTCTAGGAAATATTCCCTATCTATGCTTATGTAGTGTATATTACTGTAGTTATTAATAATTTTACGTCACTTAGAAAAATCTCTCCTTCCACTTGCATCGGATCTCGGATTATTTACATTTCATCTTCAATATGGTCAGACGTCCCGCTACTTTTGACTCCCGGCAACCTTGAAAATCGATTGCGTTTAGAAAGTGACTTTTTCGTCTCTTCATTTTTTTATTAAAAATGTATTTTATTATTTCCTATTCTATTCTTTTCTCCACATCAAGGTGTATTGTTTAAGGAAAAGCGTAAAGATAGAGTAATGCATACTCTGTAAAATCAGTTAAACTGTCTTCTTAATTATTATGTAGCGTAATAGATGATATGAGAATTGTGAAGTTTATTACATTTTGATCTAATCTTTGAAGTGAATGATTATTTGATTCATCTGTATGTTACAGGAATGATACGAAATACACAAAACGAAATACGAAAATACACAAAACGAAAACTTCGCCAATAGGCCACAACAACAAAAACACTTGACAGGGGGTGGGGAAAGAAAAGTAAAAAGAGAGAGAGGACTTACTGGGACGTTTCGGGCATGTAGGCCCTTCTTCAGCTGTAGTAAATTAAGAAGTATATATATATATATATGTACACACATTTCTTCTTCGAAAATAATTTAGATCATGATTTTGGCTTTTTTACGTGATCAGACGTTGATTGCGTGAAGTTCATCGTAAAATAAGTATTCGGCGGTTTCCCGTTCAGTTGGTTGTCGTTCACCTCGGAAAGGAATCAACAAAAGAAGGCTAGTACTTCTAAGAACGAGTCTAACTCTATGCACTCCTAAGAAACTGGAGGCACTGCAGCATTCTTTTGTTAGAATTCTTTTGTTGGAATTCTTTGCAGGCCTTCATTTTGGAATTATTTGCGTACTTTCATAGATGTACTGCTATTTTTTATCTTTCAGCATGCGTGGCAAAATATTTGTACGATTAATGCATAAAACTGTATCCTAATGAATATGATATGGTCGTTTCTTATACAACATCTAAGAGCTTTTATGCAACATTGTTGCATATTGGATTATACTGGTGCTCACTAGCTGTGTCAGAAAAACGCAAAATTATTTATGCGTTATGGCAGGAGACTTGTTGGCTCAGTCTTCTAACTGTGAAATGTTTGATTAAAGAGGTAACGTCATGATTGTTTTCTTTACATTTCTATTAAGCTACTTCCCCATGTAAAACTATGTCTCCACCTTTTTGTAGAGAGTTTTGAATTGATTACATGTCGAGGAACTTAAGTGAACGTCTACGCCGTTAACTACCACGCCTTTAATCGGTGTATAAAGTCGAGATTTGCGGATTTGTTTCCGTTTATTACTAAAAGGGATAGGTAGCTAAAGGGCGAGTTTGTCTGAAACTTTTATTTTGACGTTCATTTAGCTACTTTGTAATAATCTCTTTTGGTACGATTACAAAGCAAAAATAAAGCCTATCAGCAATTTTGTTTTGATGAAAACCTGCTATGTTTTGTAAGTTGCCCATATCACCCTAAGCCTAATTCATTAACTCCAATTTGGTTGGATTGGTGAGAATAAAGTTCAAGAGTTACGCTTTTTGGTGTGTGAATTGAGCCCGTTTGGTTTGGGTTGCGGATAACGAAGTAGCTCCCTTGGCCGTCTCAAGTAACCCAGAATGATCCGGTGAGCTGAAAACCACACGACCTGTGGTTTAGCTGAGGATCTCCTGAGGCATCATCGGAATGTGGACTCGGGACCCACCCATCAGTAGCTGAGCACGCTATCCTTTTGGTCACCACTTTTCTTTGTGGCATGTAATTAATACCTTAAAACATGTAAATATTTGTAAAGGGTTGGAAGGGTTGTGAACGTTATGTTAAATCTGCTTGAAACGATAACTGTCAAGTTACCATAATGAACTCGTATTTCTTCTTTTTTTCGTGACATTTTCGAACACGTACTGTCTTTTACATCCTTATGATAGCATTATATGAACAATGGGATACGATATTTTTCCAGGCATTTTACGAATTAACTAAGAATTAACTACGATCGTTGAAAGTCAACGGGTAGTAGAAAAGAATTAAAACAGTTTCATAGGATAAAAAGAATCACCATGACGTGACGTGCAAAGTTCATATTACATTAAGGATACCATATTGACCTATGGAGAGGGTAGGGTGAAAAATATCCCATCAAAAACCTCGCTTTAATTCTCATATTGATCGCATAAACTAATTCATAAAATACGCTGATATAAGTTTCCAGTTAAATTCCATGCTGCAGTTGCCAAGGAAGTAATAAAATTTATATTGTTGAAATAGTAAAGAAATGGACTATTTTGGAGCCAAAAGCACAACTTTTAGCAAAAGCTAAGCAGATTGGAAAAGTAAATGTAAAAATAAAAATTGCATTCTTTTAACCACTCAAGAGTGAAAGTTTCAACCATAGGTATTGAGTTCAAGTAATTTTAAAAAGCAAAACAATAAATCCCTGCCCCGAGTCTTTTCTCATGGGGCTAAAAGCCAACAATTTGGGGTGATAATTACCCCTTTAAAATTTTATCCGGGATTTTAAATATTTTTACGTTCGGTTTTTGTCACGACCGGTATTTTTGCCAAATATCCATTTCCTAGGCCTCCTATAAGTCCTTCAAACAGACTCACTTTAAACGAAATGCAACTCTCGATCGTAGCGCCCCTGGAAGCTTTAAAGACAGACAAACCTCGGTGATTATGTAGTTGGATTTTTTGCTTTTCGTCTGTTACCTTATATACCTATGCTCTTTGAGACTTCCTGTGTCTTTTCTATTCCTTCGTATTTTTAGTTTAGTAATTCAATGCCAGTTTTCTATCTTATTCATTTGTAAATATTTGTTAATAGTTCATGAATTAATTCCTAAGTTTAGGGAGTAGTTGGGCTCTGAAGTACTATAATAATATAATAATAAATGGTAATAAACCTGTCGGTTCCTTCCCGCTTAATATCCTTGCGAAATTACAATATGGGGGTAGCTATTATTCAGCCCCTCTGTTCCAAACATTATACTCTTATGTCACTTATTATATTTATGTCGGTTTTACATCAATGATGTCGTCAGTTATTATGTAAGTTCATATATTATTTCTCGCTTATCATTTTCTTTTTGTTAATAATTCCAAAATCTTCACTTTAGCATTACAGTTATTATATGCATGTTTTCTTAAGCACCTTCGCAATTCAGCACTGTCCCTAGTCAGCCAGCTATTTCACTTGCCAACCCTCTTATCATCACAGTCTCCCGCGATCTCCTCACACCACTTCCAGTACGTCCAGATGGACGCATCCGCCACTTGCCGGAGGTCTAAGGGATCTGGATCCCCACTCCGTAATTAAAGGAAGTACCGGAGCAGCACTTCGGAAAACTTCGGCTCAAATTAAGGCTGTATTAGTTACAGTGTTCATTTTCGCTTTTTCGTTTTATTTTCTTGCTCAATAAATTATTTTTGCGATGAATTTTGTGGTGACCTGATAGCCACTGATTTTTTCATGTTTCGCTCCCTGAAAGCCTCGGCTAGTATATAGGATTGATGGAAACTCCTTCAACCAGGGATACGTCATTCTCGTAGCTTGCTATTGAAGGATTAAAGAGGAGATGGGGCTATTCGAACCATGATCTTAAATGGGACGACAGATAAATTTATCTTCCCTGCGGTATATGAGGTTTGTAAATGAATAGTTAACTATTTATTTAGGTCTATGGTGATCTGATTGCTATAGATATATCGACATGTCTAATTTAAGCCCTTCATTCTATCAAAAATGCAAAATCTATTCCTAAAGTGGGATTCAATGCCTTTGACATTTTGGTTGGTTTAACAGGCCTGGCACCTGCGACAAGGCAATCAGTCACTTAAACCGGGAAGTTCTGAATGCATATTATACTCATCCTTTCATTTATAATCAAACATCATTAACAATGTGCCTCCTAAACGCTCATATATTTCAATTTAGACCGAAATCTCTGCTATCCCTGAAGTTCAATTTTTGGCGATATTTTATAACTACATCTACAAAATACCCTGCAAGCCACCTCAAGGATGTGTGGCAGGGAGTGAGTAGTCACCAATATGCATTTCACTGTACACTAAAGTAAGTATATCTACGACTAATGATGCATTAGCATAAATCGCTAATGCTTGTCACGAGGCGAAGCCTCAATCATGCGCTACACTATAGACATGCTACCAATGTTAGAGAGACCGTTATTATTTATGTATGTTGTAACTACGTAAACGGACAGAGATTCAAGAGTTATAGCGAAAACTTACACAGTATGCTGTAAGTACTTGGTAGCAGATAAGGACACAAGTATTAGGGAGAACTGCTGCTATTAAGAGCTACACTACCTAATTTATTCGATCTATCTACAATATCTAATTTTAATCGATAACAATGAGGCAAACGTATCACCTTTGAGTCCTATGGACAGTGTTTTCAATTTCCTATTTAAAGTGAGTATAATATTTAACTCGGATTGTTTTTTTTACTTAAGTGAGGTCACTATAAACTTTCGTGAGAAATTGGATCTCGGCCAGAATAAAAGTAATAACATTAATCGAAATCAAGAAGAATAATCATTTTATAGGCTCCAAAGTACTCCGAAGTACTCCATTGTACTTAAAAGCAACTCATAGAATGACTGAGGCGAATATTAAGTGAAACTTAAGTATGAAATTGAATTGTGAGTGATTCACGGCCACATGACAGATGGCGCTGCGATCACAAGGTCTCACGAGCGGTCCCATTTTGACCATAGGAACATGATCGGCGTGACACGTGATAAAAGCAGTCGCGCTCACAACGCCTTTATGTGCACTTATTTAGTAATTTACGCACCATTGAAGGCTAAAAGTGAGTATTTTTATGACTTGTAAAACGACTTTCGTGAGCAAGTGGAAGCGTAATGTCCGGCTCATGAAAAGCATACAAAAGGGCAGCGGCGTGATTAGTGATTGATTTCCATTTCTGGTGAGAATTGCACCAAATTTACATTAGAATTGCGACATATCTTCTCCATTGCTGGAGGATTCTTTTTCTTAACTGTTTTGGTCAGCTCGGAATATTTACTATTCTTCACAACTCACATCAATTAAGCAACAAATACAGCTTTCAAATTTGATTTTATTTCGGATTGGTTGATTCTTAACAGGACTTTTACATTCATTCGCATATAAGAGAAAATCGTATTAAGGTTTTAGAGTATGTTTCATCTAATAACGTTCGTAGATTGCGTTAATTGGCTAACATTAAAATTGAGTTTTTAAGTGTTGGCCAGGGTGAATATTCGCGGACCACTCTCTCTGATTTTCTCGTGGCAAAGCGTCTATTTGGATTGAAATATACAGTACAGCTAGCATATGGACGTTTTTCATGAAAGTCCTTGCGTTGTATACGGTTAATAGGGCCTGATACCTTTCAAGGACTCGGTATACGTTCCACTTACTTCATATTTTTGAGTGAAAATGTAACGTTGGTTGTGATGAAAATGTTTTCTGTGACCGTCGGTGAAAAATACATCTTAAATCTCGGCACCGAAATTGTTTTCTATCGTCTCCCATCAGTACTCATTGATGGTTTTGCTTCCGGCCTTCGTCACCATCCTGAACCTTGGTCTCTCATGTCTACGCGCTGGTGTTGATGACGTGGCAGACGAAGGGTGTGTCCAGTTGTCGGGCTTGAGGGTGTGGGCATTCACGTGGGGTGATTTTTTATGCCAGTGGAAGGAACAGAAAAGTGAGGGGGATTGGGATAATTAGGGACCAATGAGGAGGAGGAGAGAGCTTTAGGCGTGTTGGGAGGGAGAAGTGGATTGCATTCTCTGCTCCAATGTAAATGAACGCATTATTTTCGCTCAAAGCACTTTAAAACACTTTAATTTTAACTTTGACCATGAGTATATTTTACGATAGGTGAGGGTGCAGCTCATTATGTACTGGGCCCTCTGGCGTTTAAATCTTATAACACTGAATTGCAAAGCCTTGACTTCTGATAACCTTAATGACGCGACGCTAAAATTAAGGTTGGTGTTTCCTCGTATCTCATAAAAATTGGAACTCATGATATTTTGGTAGTGTTCCATTCTACTGCTACATACTTATCTGATAGCCGATGCATGGGCGTGTGGCAGGGTATGTAAGCACTCCACTTATGAAAAGGGAGAGTATAGTGAAAAGGAATAGGTAGAGGGAAAGGAACGAAGTGGATTGCATGTTAACGGAATGTTTAATTGTGTAGATATATTTTTTTGATATAGTATTTAATGAAATGTGGAAAGAAGTAATCTTTGTATCCATCATTTCTGTGGTGATTTTGTCGCTTCTATAGTTCTACCTTATTTCATCGCTTTGACCAGTCTTTATCACTAGCTCAACCTACCAGAGTACCTCGCGAGGCGTTTTAAATTGCTGAGTTGTGTTGCTGTCAACTTGTAGGAGTATATGTTGCGTATTTTTACCCTAGCTTGGTCATTTTTGGCTGGAACAGCCATTGTTATTTCTTCTGCTTTTTTGTAATAGTCGTGAAATTACACTACGAATCGATAAAAACTGAGATATATAGTTATCAAGCTCTAAAAATTAAGGCGTGGCCTCGTTACAAGACGTTTTCATTTCTAAGCAGTGTCAGACACTGGTGTTAATTTGATGACGGTTTTCTCATGGGGTATTTGGTAAAACATTAGATTACTTGTATTCAGCGATACTCATGAAAATTGAGTATCTCTGAAAGCACAATTTCTGGTATTCATAAGCCGAGCTGTTTATTATTTTTTTTCTGCTACGATTTGACGACCGAATGAGTCCCTTCAAAGTGGACCAGATCTCCTTTCGTGACGCTCTTTGGCCTTCTTCTTGGTGAACTTCATCGAGATCGCTCACTCACCGGTGCGACCGACTTTCATCAGCTCAGCGAAAAATATTGTTTCTTTTCCAAGTGACCGTAATAGATAAATTAATTCTGGTTTATTGTGATATCATACTTCCACACCTATGTTTATTGCCACTAATTTTCTGTCGAAACAGCGTATCACATTCATGAATTACAACTGTATCCTACTTAGAATAAGATACTTGTGATCACTAAACTATCGAGAGATCTTTTCAGACAAATTAATGTACCACATCAGTCTGCAGTTAAAATTTGCTCATTAACTAAGAATTTGATGAACATTTCGGCCAGAGCAATGAGATTATTTGAAACCGATTGTAAATTCTGCCAAATAACTTTGCGTCTAATTCTTGACTTAGTATGGATGTTGGTACCAAGTTGTGATTTTTTTAACTTAAGAATTCGCAACCTGATGATCTCATTTGCAGTTTTTGAGAGTTTCCTTGTATGCCAGCTTTGTTAAAAACTCTCTGGAGAGGAAGTTTTTTCCTTTACCGTGGACCGGACATGCACTCTCACTCGTGGCATATGCTTCTGATGCGTGAAGTTTTTTGACGGTTCGAGGTAGACGTGTTTATAATGATCTGCACATGAAAAATATATAGTGAGTGGCAGTTTGTTGTAAAAAACGAATATCGATTGTACCTTGAAACGGAAACTGCTAAAAAAAGGGAAGGTCGCGGAGTACGCTTTTTCACGGAAATATGAACTAGGTACCTAAAAATTAGAATGGAATGGAAAAATTAACTTATATTTCAATTTTAATGATGCTGTCTACGAATGTTAGCAGGCCATGAGTACCAACGTCCGTTCTATAGGCTTTGAATTTTGAAAACAATCAGCGATGGAAGAGGTAGAGAGAACGGAAACTAAGCAAAGGACATGTATATGGCAGCGGGTATCAATGAGGAAAAGTGTATTTTAATGAGAAAGTGAATTTATTTGAATGTACTAGGTAGCATTTAAGGTTGAAAAATGGACAAAAAAATTAAGAGAGTAAATTAAATTTTGATTATTATCTACGTCAACATGACGCTAGTGCGCTTTTGGGTATAACAATAGATCTTTAGATCAATAACTTTTATCCTTCGTAAAGGTGACAACAACAATGAAAGATTGAATGCTTTCCCGGCGAGTAACTGAGGTGAATTTTTGTCGGGATTCTCACCCGGTTAGGTTTTCCATCGCAGCCGACGTTTCAATGGAATACTTCATCATCATAATCAGCCCTGAAGACGATGAGAAAGTCTTCCATCAATATGTTGGCCGCTATGGAAAACCTAAACCGGTTTGAATCCCGAGAAGAATTCACATCTGGCAACTTATTGACTGTGGAAATAAAAAGAATATTTGTTTAGGATAAATCTTGAGTGGCTCTCACTTGCTGGATCGCGTACATATATTGTATTAAAATTAATGTCAGTTTGAATTTTCATTTTATGGTGCATTAATAAAGAATAAGATGCGAAAGGGACCAACGACTAATTTCTCTACCGAGATGAAATATGCATAGATATTATTCAGTTAAAGAATCAAATAAGTTTTCGAATACCATAGTTCTATCCTATCAATAAAAGATATATTCTTCATTTCTTTGATCCCAGAAAACATATAACTAGTCATACGAATAATGACTTTTTATTAGCGTGGGAGGTAAAAAGTTATTTTTAATTCCAACCTCTACGCTGCGGATGCTCTCGGACGCGAAATCGGAAGGTCCGTGGTTCAATTCCCGGTCTAGACGAATTTTTTTCACTGTGAATTGGCCATCATACCATCTTCACACCACCATTGGACTTAACAATTTTGTGTGTTTCCTATCCTCTTTCTTTCACCCTCTGTTTGAACGATATTATTTATTATTTACGCCTGTGAGCGGTTTGAGTGAATGAATGAATGGTTATATATATATATATATATATATATATATATATATATAAACATGAGATGAAAACCATTAGATTCGCTGACGATATGGTGGTCTTAGCCGATGAAAACAAGGCTATCAAAGGAATGATAAAAAGTAAACAGGAAGGAATGAAAGACAATGGAATGAAAATAAATGTTGGGACAACGAAAGTTATGAGAGTCAATGATGGAGGAAATGTGAATGTTATGGCAAACGAAGGAAGAATAGAGCAGATTAGAAGGTGAATAGATATCTGGGAAACATGCTATCGGAAGATTGGAAGAGTGTGGTAGAGATTAAGTCAAGAATAGCTATGGGAAAAGAAGCTTTTAATAAGAATAGAAATGTGTTATGCAACAGTATGCACCTAGAACTGAGGAAGAGACTGGTGAAATGTTATGCGTGGAGTGCTATGTTGTATGGATGCGAAACGTGGAGATTGGGAAGAAGAGAAAAGGGTATGGTCAATACTTTTGAGATTGGGTGTGGAGGAGGCTAGAGAGTGATGTGGGTATATAGAGTAAGAAATGAGGAGGTGCTGGGAAGAGTTAGGGAGGAAAGAACACTACTGAAAACAATACAGAAGAGAAAGGGATACTGAATGGAGCATATTTTAAGAGGGAAGGGAATTTTAAATACAGCAGTCGAGGGAACAGTGGAGGAAGAAAAAAAAATAGGAAGAAGGCTGAAAATGACAGAGGAAGTGAAGATAAAAATAAGTTACAAGGAAACCAAGGAAGAGGCTCGGACAGGACGAATTGGAGACAGCTTTGGTGTTTGGGATCTACCAATAGACAGAATACCAGTTGATGATGCTGATTAATATCAGGAGTTCAGATCAATTAAAAATGCAAAACTTCAAAAAATAAAAATAGTTGTAATAAAAGGACAGAAATCTCCGATCTAAGTTAAATTTACTATAATTTAACAAATGAAGCATAATTGTTCAACAAAGAAATAAACCAAGCGACGAAATTACAACTGTAAATAAAATATCAACAAACTTAAAAGGTAATGTAATCTTGAGGATGTTTTTTATGACTGTTACCGTTTTTAAATTGAAATTATTATACCTTATTTTAAATCATACTGTTTTAAAATAATGATTGTAGACAAATATTTTTCATTTTGTAACATCATTCATTATAGTCCAGAGGATAGATATATAATATATCCGAAACGTTAGCGGAAGTTTTGAATTTTTATTTGACCTAAACTCCTGATATTTATATCGTATAAATATATTAAATAGAGATTTTCGCAGAAGTAAAGTCATATGAACTTGCGGTTAGAAAAAACGAGGAAGAGTCGTATTAAATTTGCACTTGTAATGCCTGCAGCCATAGTATTGAAATGAATGAGGATTTTTTTCTTGATTGGCAGGTGAAGGCGTTGTTTTCTTGCAGATGTCCATGCTGAAGTACAATCTCTGCACCTTCTACGGGCAGGATGCATTTTGTTCAGTTGATGGTCCATGGTCAAAAGGCAACAAATTTCACCAAGCGGGTTTGAGTATCGTGTGAAAGGCTTAATTTTGAAGGAAATGTAATTTCATCCTACATCATCAATCCATCAACCTGTAAAATTCTTGAAATGAAATTATATTTTCTTTTATTTGTTCCTGCCATATGATACTCTCATCACTTTGGTCAAATATTTTGTCTAAAATTGTGACCGTGGGAATTAGAATTAGCCTATTTAATCGGAGAGACATAAAATTTCGAATATTTTGGGAGCTATCATTAGGTATTGGACGTATGAGGTGGTGCCTAAAGAAGCAAATTTTTGCATTCAACTTTTCTCAATTGACTTTACTTCGTAATGATCCTTTTGAGAAGCATAAATTGGCACTAGATTACTGAATAATATGAATGGGGGATATGGCGTAGAGGGGATGGAGGGTGTGAAAGGGAATATAAACTAGTTATGAGATCACCATATTTTCCTGAAATGAGGAGGAAATAATATTGCACCAACTTTGATAGTGCACTTTCAATAGTACGTTTGAAACAGTATATTTTTCCGAATTGCATTGTTTCCAAAAATTTCCTCTTAAGTGTTTTCTTGCATTGTTGCAGCATTTTTGTTGTTGAATTACTTTTGGTGACTGCCTTTACTAAATGCTTCGCTAGCAAAGGACAGGTAGTGTTTTTCTGGCAGAGTTTGGGCTCTTTGATTATCGCAGAATTTTTTTCCCGTTTCATCTACAAAAACTGCTTTAAATTTGTGACGTTGCAGATTAAATACTCCGGTGCAGGTTTAGTTAGACTTTGCTATGGATTAAACATATTAAAAACTTACATTTGTAATGAAATACCTGTTAGGATTAATATTGGAAAAACTAGTTGTTGAGTTTCATCGAAGCGTTTTCCTAACAAGAAATATTTTCTACATAATACATACATATACATTTATGAAAAGGAATGTCATTATTGGTAGTGAGGTCATATAAATTCCTGGCTTAAATTTTATTTCGCCGAGTATAAATCAGTTGTTAATTATGATTTTTGGGCCGAAAAGCTCAGGCACCTAATTGCTGGAGTTGAAGGTCAGTCTAGATAAATGTAATTGGAAACTCGCCACAGGAAATCCTATATACGCTCCAGTAAAAAAAGAGGAGAAATAAAAGGTTACATATGGAAATTGATTTCTCACGAATGCCGTGGAGTTTAATAATACTTACCGTTTCTAAATTGAAAACCTAATTAATGTCTGTTGGCCTCTGGGTGAAATAACCAATATCCCCTATCTCTGAAATGTGACGGTCCAAGTATGTCTTTTCAAATCTTCACTATAAGTTGAATTATTTATTTGTTTTGCTTGGATACGGTGGAACGAATTGGTTGGTATGTCGATTATCTTTGAGTGCGAGAAGTAGCTTTTATCGTTTGTTAATTACTGGGTATTCGCGATTTTGCATTTCCGACCCATTTACGGCCTTTTATCGGAAGTGAAGTATATTTGAAAATTAGTTATTTTTAAAAAACTGGGAGTTACTACCTACAAGCTATTGATCAATTCAATAGACAGATAATAGGTTCACATTTACTTAACGTCGCTAAGAATTTTGGCAATAATACATGGGAAGAGGAAATACTTATTAATATATGTGTGTTATTTCGATGGCGTAATTGTTTTGACGATATTTTCTAATGGCTATTGCATTACCAACAGAAATTTATCTGCTCAAGTTGAATGTATTTGTCTCCATTTATATGCAATTAAACAATAATTTACAATGATTGGAGCACTGATGCTTTCTCATTTTCCAACGGCAAATGTCAGAGTAATGAATGAGTAGGAAACATTCCAGAATCTAAATGATAATTGACGTATTTTTTCCATGATTGTAGAATATTGACCATAGAAACTTGTTTCACATCTTAGTAATACAAGTGCAACGCCATAAATATATCATAAAACGCTATTATTTTCATTCAAGCGTTGAGAACGTTCTCTTATGTATAACGGAGGAGGGTAGTCGGGTTGAATAAAATTATAACAAACAGTTTTTTGCAGTAGGAGATGTTTTTATTTAACCCACTCCCGAGGTGTACATGGCGTTTGTACTTGGTAACCAGGACTCCAATGCTTTCGAGGTGAAGAAGCAGAGGACTTCGAGGTGTAGCACCTCGGTGACCAGCGCCCGTCTCCGTCGCAATCTGCACAGCTCTGCCGGCTGCGCCAATGCCCGCGGCACGTCGGCCGGTCCAGCGCACAAGATGCCCGCGCGCCTTCCACGCCTCCCTCCCGCGCTCGGAAGGACGGCTTCAAAGGTGTGGGTCGGGGGATTTTTGGGACGGCGGAAAGAGGGGTATCATTTCCGCGCAAGGGTTTTTTTTAGAAGGATAGGGTGCAATCGGGGTTCGCGAGGTCAATCACCTTAGGCGACGACGACGGAGTTGTGGAATGGAGCGTAGGCTCCATAGGAGTAGGCGTAGGGGTGGGCGTAGTGGTGGGAGGCGTAGAGGGTAGGGGCGGCGACGTGAGCGGTCACCCCGGTAACGACGGGGGCGTGGGCCCTGTAGGAGACGGCGACGGGGGTGGCGACGTGCTGGACGACGGGGGCAACAGCGGCGTATGAGTGTCCAGTGACGGCGGAGTAGGCGAAGTTGCCTCCAAGACGCTCAGACTTGATGACGGCGCTGTCGAGGCTCGGGGTCCTCAGCAGGGTGGTGGCCGGGTAAAACCCAGCGCTGGCGACTCCGACGACGGCGAGGAAAGCAAAGATGGCCTGAGGGTTGGAGGAGAAGGCAGGAATTATTGTATGTGCTGCCTAGTATAACACGCTATGTGATGAGAAAGAATATATCCGGCTGGACTTTGATCCCTCTAACGCAAGGTCATCGGAAATGTTCGCCGTTTGATATCAACTTCGTCGGGTGCATACGTTTCAGAAATGTTTAGCATGTCCTTTCGTCAATCGTGGGTATTAACACTTCAAACATCTATTCACATTTCATAATTTTTACACAAGAATTTAGTACTTTTCAACTCGAGAATTGTGTATGCAAGAGATTAAGGTAACAAATTTTGGAGAATACTGGGAATAGCCTTGGTAAAACCTTTACGGAGTCACCGCAAGATGCAAGATTAGGTTGAATAAATTATGATGAGATTGATTAGTCATAATAGAACAAATACTTCAGTACATTTATTAAACAATTTTGCTTCGATTATTTTCAATTTTATCTGAATATTATTTGATTAGATTTCTCACAGACTAGACATCGATAATTGATACAGGTAATACGTTTACTACAAACAATACAGGTGTATTATGATATTTTCCTAGAAGTGATATACGTTTTTGTTATTCTGGTACTAGTTGCAAGTAAATGATATTTTTATCAATAATCTTACAAATCTTTTTGTTGCCGAACTTAAAAATGGGATTAATCTTCTAGTATAAATTATTTTTAGATCATTTTCATCAGCATGAAGCAAAATTATTCGAATAGAACAATGAACTCTTGTAGAAATATTGCATTTTACGTTACAGGGTGTTAGCATGAAGTTACCGTTATCAAATTTAACGATTGAAAAAGTTCAACGACAAGCGGCTGTCGAAGGATAGTAGAAATTGAATTTCGAACTCGATCAGATCTTTCCCAATCCTTTTAGAGCACTCTGTTGGTTTAGTTGAACTCCAGCTCAATCTTTCCAAGTCTAGGAATGCTAAAGGCCAGTTCATCTACCTTGCCAATGATATTTCCCCGGAACTTTTTCACCCTCGCCTTAATTTCTCGTTATCGTAGAACAACGGCACTTAGTATCCAAAGGAGAAAGAAAATCACTTGGGAGACTCACCTTCATGTTGATTGGGTGTTGGTTTTTCGTGGGTTATCTCCTTACTGCAACAGCGAACGGATAGTTAGCTATGTCTCTTCCTCCCGCTTCCTCTCCCTTATATACGTTCGCCGGGGCGAGCGACGCCCTAAACATCTTACCACCAAGGACGCTCCTCATTGGGCCTCCCAGAGTTGCGATCCCACCTCAAGAGCACGCACACAGATTCAAAAACCCACACGGAGAGGCGCTATCACCACACGCAGCCAGCACCCACCTGCCCGCCTTCAGCACGGGATGAGGGACCCAGGCTCCTCGCCCATCCAGCTCCTCCGGCCTTGCCCTCGCCCCGGGCCAGCCTCCGAAGTTGCCGGCCCCACCCTCTTCACCCTTCCCCTCCCTCACCGGCGGGCTTCCTGAACGGTGATGATGCTGGCTCTAAGGTAGTTTGAGCGGAATAGTTCCCTAGTCACAATGGAGAACGTATTCGAATTTTATTTTTATATGTGCCCGGAATGCGTTGCAATGCCTCTTTTTCTTTCTAAGTAGGTACACATATACAAAGAAGACATTTGCACGTACAAAATAAGTGAACGGCAATGATTATTTGTGTATTAAATACAATTTGAAAAAAAATATTCAAGTGCTTTGGGATAGAGGTACAATATTTGGGTCGTTTTTAGGCATTAGCCCATAATTTACTTCCAAGCCTCAGTGTTCTCAGTGCCTTTTATCATAATATAAATTCGCAAAATAAAATACTCTGTCCTGAAGTCCCCATTGATTTCCATACTTTTCATGGTTCGGCCCACAAATATTTTCTGGGTTAAAAATCAGTCCCTAATCGAATTTGAGACCTAGCCCAATGAATTTCTCGAGCCTACACAGGAATTCGTAACGCAAATATGATGGAGTGATTTTCCATTCCATGCCTATGCTGCAGTTTCCAAGTAAATAAAATATTCTACTGTTAAAGTAGTGCAAAAATTTAAGATTTTCGAGTTTAAAAATCCAATTTAAGGAAAAAGCGAAGCGTATACGAAAATCTAATCCAAGAACTCAAAACCTTGTTATTTAAGTTATCTAATGATAAACATTTAAAATCCATATAATGAGTGTAAGCAATTAAAACAATCCAACAAAGAGACCACTGCACTAAATCTTATTGTTCCTCTCTTGTTTGATAAGCTCGCGTGCTAACACTCTTTTGTTGAAACGACTCGCGCTTTACCTAATGTACAATGGATTTAATAATTCAGAAACCTTCGCGGGTGCGCGCACAACTCACCAAAGTTTTATCGTAATCTGATGATTGCAATTGGAACTCATAGAAAACTAACAAACAAACAAGTATTCATTTTTATATATTCGATTTCAGCGTCTGTAAGAAGTATGAAGTAATTATTGTAATATTTATGGCGCAAAATTACAGCTATGCATGACAAAAATTATCAGTAATTAAATAAATATAACTACCTAAAGTCTCTAACTCGACTCATTTTTTCACACCGTACGGTGAAAACGCCTTTAAAACATGTTTTTTGCCATTATGTAAAAATTACTGCGGTGAGTAGACGATTATTTTTTATGAATAGTTGAAAAAAAATACAAACTACACACCATTGGTTTTTTGACGACATATAGGTTTTATAAATTTCTAATTTGTTCAATATTCTCCATCTGGAGCGCACAGATGTAATCTATTCCATGTAAAAAAGCTTATATCCTTAGGCAAATTACTCGAAAAGTAGTTTGGAAAGAACTTTATATTTTGATATCATTGAAAATATGTAAGTTTTATCTTCACAATTAAATCATATTCATCAAATTCTAGGTCAAGTGATATTTCAATCAAACTACCTAAAAAGAAAAAAGTTCTGGATTTGAAACGCTAGGTTTTGCAACCAATCGAGTATTACGAATGCTGTTTCGATGTTTTTTTTTAAATATGCGATATCCTTTCTTTTTGGTTCTTATATTTATCGCTGAAATATTATCTTTTGGGTTGAAAAACTGAGTGTGAGTGATGTTTATCTTTACGCTACACTTTTTGCGATATTCATACGCAGGCTTCATCGGGTCGGATGATTAATTGTCTTTATTTGCCGTCGTACGTTGAATGGTTAACAATCAGCATTTATTTTAAAAGAATTCTTCTTTATCGGATCAACTACCAGCCTTAGTCTTATTTAAGACTTTAGTCTTAAATATATCTTAAGTTGAGTGCTGTTTAAATTTTGACTCATAATAGTAAAAAAGTATTTTACAATTTTCTGCGCAGGGCACGCAAGAAATTTATCATCGTTGAAAACAGTGCAATAAATACAGCCTGTGATAACATGTAGAAAAAACGACCTTACTAACGTTATTAGACCCCAAAGTGACGTATGGCACCGTAGCGCTAAAACATGGGCCATTGTTTTACTCTAACGTAAGAAACAGGTCCAAAATTAGTTTAAAAAAATTATATTTCACATTTATTAAGTCAAGAACAAAATTACCTTAATTAATATGGACATAACCTGAAAATTCGATGAACAGTCTCGGAGTTATATAGATTTCAACTTGAGTTTACAAGATTTTGGCGGGGAAAGTAGGCATAAAGTGTTTTATTTCAGAAATAAAAGTAGCCAAATTTAAAAAAAAAATTATTTTTTGAGCATACATATATATTACTGGAGGAACTTTGGATAGTAGAAGAGGAGGGATGGAGTATGGTTAAGTGGACATAAGTGAATATTGATTTAAAAAACGCTTGGGTCCTCGGTCATTCTGTGGTAGAAGGACGCTGAGGATGTTTCTGGATTCCACGCGAGTGCCTGGGACTCCTATTAACGGAACCAGATCTCACTGGGACTGTGGGCTCACGATGACGCTGATTACTGCGGATTAACCAATCGCAGAGGATGTCGATTGGTTGTTTTTTATCCGTTCACGCAAATTGTTTTCATTTTTTATGGCAGCGGACCAGCGGAAGTCCCTCGTTGAATCTGTTTCGTTCATAATGAGGAGTTGTTATTTCGTTTCGCTCCTAGAATTTCAACAAGCTCTGGCTTTAGAGAGAGGATTCAACCCTTTGTATTGGAACGTACAGCACTCTTAAAACTAATGCATTACGTTATCAAAATACTATTATGGTTATTATACTAAATGTGCATGGGGTTACGTAAGTATATTAAAAATATGGCAATTAAATGAAAATAAATAAGGCTCTGTTTTCAAAAATGTCCAATTATTTCGAGACATTTTGACTTTCTGAATTTAAGTTGGCATATTCTCACAGTTCAAAATTTTCTGTTAGTGATATTAAAATTTATGAATGAATTTAGAGAAAACACTCGAAAACAAGTACATTTATTACGCGTGCCATATACTCGTTACTTATTTAGCGTAAGTTGATTGGACTCGTGGCGGGGGTTCATTATAATGGACTTCGGAAGACAGATCAGCCATTCCTTGCAACCTTTTTTTCTGAACTTTGAACTATTACATCAGAAAAAAGTGCTTTATATATTTGCATTTCATTGCTCAAGTTTGTAAGTATTTTCGAATTTAGCCGATGATTGAGCCATTAATCCATCGTGTTCGGTTAAGCTAGTATTAACTATTCGATTCTTTTCCTTATTTTCCTGTTACGTTTACTTACTCGCTCAACTCATACCAAGAAAAAAAGTTTTTTCCTAAAGAATGTGATCTTTATTTATCTTTCTCCCTTGGTATAAGTGTTCGTTCCCCATTTGGAAAAGACCACGGGACCTGTAATTTACAGTAGCCGGTTGCTAAAATAAAGGAATGAGACTAATTTACGTTCGTTAGATTCTGCCGGGGATCCAGATGAACTGCCTCCGACTAGCATTTCAAGGCCAACAGAGTCTGAGAACCAAGGTCGCGGCTGTCGAAAGCGTCTTACAAGAGCTCAGCTATTGAGGAAACTACGCGCGCTTAGGGGTGCCAATATTTTTGAGCATGTTTTCTCTAAAAGAGTCTATTTGGGTACCAAACAATGTTAACAGATTTTTTGAATTTATATGTTGGAACCCTATACCGTTTTGAGTATGGGTACAGCCTCGCTCATGGTGCAATGCAAAGATTTTTTGTCATGCATTTTGCACTTAAATTGACGGCATTTGCTGTAAATGGGGATGTTTTCCTCATAATTTAATTAATGAAAATCCCTCTCAACATATTTCCTTTCCTAGTAATTATGGCGTTTTAATAAATGCCTTAATTTGTAGTGTGGTTTAAAATTAATTAATAAAAAGTAGCATTCAAGGAGCGTTTTCATGTATTTTAATTAAACCGAATAGCAATTTTGGTTATTTATCTTTAAAATATTATTAGTTTTTTTTAATTACACGGGTTTCACTCTGGGCTTTGTCTGTTTAATGGTTCATGAGGATGCTGTTGATGAACATAGAAAAGAGAAGAACAACTAAAAATTATTATAAGGAATTGAATTCTGATTGAGATGATAGCAATCAGCAGTAGTGTAAAATATTCTAATACGGATGAAGCTGATTTGCGCCCTTCCACCTTAAATTCTCGTGATGCTAACTTTCGAGGAAAAAGAGTATAGTAGGTAAGTCGAAAGTATGTGATGGTCACATAACCGTCAGTTTAATTTCTCACGCGGAAAAGCTATTCCTTGGAGTTGTCAATGGAGGAAAAGAGAGCAGGCCAAATAATGACTACCTTATGGCGCTGGGGATGCTAATTGGGGAATTGAAAGGGATTCCAGGGATTGGAACGGAATTTCAATGGGTGGCCGCAGGAGTGGATGAAGGACTAATGAATGAAGGTGAGGTCATGTTTTAAAGGAAAATAAAGAGTATTCAACTTGGAGAGCAAGAAAGGGGAAGACACAGGATCGGAAATTTGGTCGTAACGAGGTAGAAAATAAATGAAGGATCTAAGAACTTAATGTGCGGCAAACATTTTTATAAGAAAAAGGCAGGATGCTTCCGGATTTTGAGAATTCACTATCCAAAACTTACCAATAAATCGGTTAAATACCATAAGATAATGAGATGATCTTGGTAAATCAATGAAGAAACTGGGAAATGAACTTCTACCAGCAAAAATGGATGAATTATGCTTACCATTTATCTTGTTGTTAGATGAGATTTCTTCCTGCCTGTCAAACCAGCCTTTGAGCTGAAACTACATGCACATGATCTGTTCAATTTTTTTGAATATTTAGAATGTGGAAAGTTCTGTGGCCTCCGGTAGTGTGAGAAGTTAAATTAAATTATATATAATGTTATTAAATTTTTATTATATCCTGGAATCTTTGTCGTGGATCGTGTTCGGGTATCCAAATTTGCAGCAAAAAAGAAGAAATTTCATTGTTTATCCAGAATTGTACCAATGCATGTATGTACGCGTACGTAAATTCCTTGATGTGTTGATTGTTCACTTGGATATGGATGTTGAGCATTGCGAGAATTTCCTTCCTATCCTACCCTTCTCCCGCAACTTCCAAACTTTAGCCCCTTTCCTCTCTGGCCCAACTCCCTACACCGTCGCACTGCCTCTCCCCACCCGAAATTCTCTCATTTCATGCTCTCAAGCCAATATTTTGAAAGACCCAGTGGGCGAAAATAACTTCTCAGACGGTCACGTCTTACGAAAATACTATGAAAAAACTGGTTTGGTAATGTGAAATGAAATGACATTCTACAAGTAATTTGTGATTTCAAGGATTTCATGCATCCAAATCATATTTTTCACGCTGATGTGACATTTCTTCACTTTTACTGTCCTAATCTTCTGAAAGCATATTAGAGAGTTCAATAAAAGTTTTTCAATTGGAATGATAATGTACAGGCATTGGTAATATTATATTTTATTCGTGTACTAAATAATAAAGCCTAATTATCAGCATCCATCTATCCGAAGAATGGAAAGATGCGGCTCTTCCCTCCATTCTCTTTGTGGCTAGCAGCTTTATTTCTTCATAATTCCTTATTTTGTCATCTCCTATTATTTGCTTCGTGCATTTCATCCTTGGTCATCCTCGGTACCTTTATCAATAGTTGGGACTTCCACTATTGCTTGCGGCAGGCTGTAATACCACTCAGTCTCAGAATGTGTCCAATAAGTTTTTCTCTTCTCTTTCGCAGAGTTTTCAATAAACATCATTTCTCCTCAGTTTTTCATGTTACTTCTTCATTGGTGGTTTTCTTCGTCAATTTTGTCATCATCATACTTCCACCACGCCCCTATTCTATTACTTGCAATCATCTCTCCTTCGCTGACACTGTTACCACCGTAGCCTCACTTCCACGTAACAGCGCAGCGTGCAGCACATACATATGTTAATATGAACCCTTACTTCCAAGCTTTAGTTGCGAGTTGCTTGTGAACTCACCTTACGATTGAATGCCTTCTTTGGTTGGGCTATTTTGCTCATTATTGCTTACTTGCTTCTTCCATCACTTGTAAGCTGACCTCCCAGGTGCGACTTGATAAAATACCACTTGTTCCATTTTCTGTTTAAGTTCAATGTTGACTATTTCTTCTTAATTTCTTCCTCAATCCCTTATTTTGGTAATCTTCCGCCCATTATTCTATTTAAATCTTTTCGCAGTAATTTCCACGTAATTTAATAATCTGACGTATCCTCTTTCTCCTCTGCCAGAACTGTTGCCATCAGCCTAGCGTAGCATTCTGATTGTTCCTCTGTACCTATGTAATTCAGTTTATATTTTTTTCGTGTTTATGGTGAAAATATTGAAGATAAGTAGTGGTGTAGAACTATCTTTCCATGTGCCTTTCCTTACTTTAACTTCTTCTGCTTAGCTGCCGCATTAATTATCTTGTGTTATTCATGCATGTGTTTTTATATTATCATATTGTCAATTAATTCTGAACATGGTTAGCTTCACCGATATCTGGGATACTTTTTTACACTTAGTTTCCTCACTCCCGCATACCAAGGCGGCTTTGGGAGGATATAATCAATGCTGAAGGCCCTCCTATCCTTTAAGTTCAATTCTGCAGCCTCAAATTCTGATAATAAATATTAGATCATACTGAAGCCTCAAATCCTTATTTATCTTCATCATCCAGTTCCTTCCTGTGCAATACTTTGCCACGGAAAAGTTTCTCGCGGTACACTTTCCATCTCATCGATTTTTATTAACTCAATATAAGAATTTACTTCTTTATCTTCCGAATGACATTTACTTCATTTGTTGGAATCTTGGAGTTCCGAATGCAGCTTTCACTATTCAGTGGGATAGTTGGTCATGAACCTCTTTACGTATATTATCCATCCACTCTTTTCTGGCCATTCTTGATTTACGGGTTAACATATTTCCAATATTTTAATACAGCTGCTGCTTCTCTTTATCAAATGTTTTCACGTTCTTCTTTCGAATGCTGCAACACTGAGGTAAATAAACCAATGTAAAGTGAGATTGAATGAAATAAATAGTGACCACCGGCTTATTAACTTCGATCTCTGGATCCTAGAGTTGGAGATTAAGGGATAGCTTAGAGGCTTCAACTTTGGCAGAGTCGTCGGAGTTCCACACTAAAAGAGAAGCTCTGTAAGTATATATTAAAGTAAATAGACTTTGTATATTCCTCACAATTCTTTAATGGTTTACCGCTAAATAATTTTAATATGAACTCGAAGTTCCACTAAGTGCACTCGCAAACCATGGAAGATAAAGCTCTGGAAGGTTGAGAAGGTCACAAAAGAGTTCCTTACACTAAGAGCATTTTTTTATTTAAATAGCATATTTCAAGACTACTACGAAAATCACAAATATAATTACAGATGCAAGCTAGGAGAATACAAATGATGTTATTATCTGCTAAAAATAAGCCATGGAGTAATTTTGCGAAAGAAAATTTCGATGTGTATGCTTGAGGCTTTGCATACAAACTATTTTGCGGAAAAACTCAAAATACCCATGGTATTGGGAGGCAAGACTAACAAAGACGGCCAAGTTGTTCTTCTAGGAGAAACAATATGGAACACGTTTCACCATTTGCTGCCTGATTACAAGGAAAATTTGAAACTACGCGGTGATCTCCGGCGGAATTACCGCAATAACTCCGGCAGCAAGATAGCAGTGCAAGTAACTCCAGAAGACGTGTGGGAAGTTCTATCTCTGGCCAAGACTAAGAAAGCTCCAGGATTGTATGGAGTCCAGAGCACCGTCCTACGTAAATGCGAAGCTCTGCTTGTGGAAATATTGACTAGAATCTTCAATGACTGCCTAACCTTCAGTTACTTTCCAGAGAGCTGGAAAGATGGAAGCCTCCATGCCATCATGTAACCAAGAGACAAGGATCCAGCGGATCCCAAAGTTTTTCGTCTGATCATTCTTCGTTCAGAACTGGGATGGGCATTTGAGAGAGCTATCAAAGCCAAATTGGAGGAGACGATTGGCTCGGATAGTCTAAATTAAACATTTTATTTTGTGACTTGGTGGTATTCCATTATGAAAAGGATTTTAAAGGTAAAATTTTACAATACCACTTAATAAATAAAACTTGCGATCCGAGTTTCAACGATTTAACGTCATCGTAATTAACTATATAACAGACCCGATGACGATGCTAAAGCGATGAAACTTGGTCCGTGAATTGTATGTATTACCTAAGTGGTATCGTAAAAGTTTACCTTATTAAATCATTTTCGGAAAATTTGTTCCAATCCAACCAATATGGTTTCCGGAAAAACCGTAGCCCATCTTGCCGAATATTGCTCAGCAATATCCAAATTGATTGTACGTACACTTTGGTTGTCCTTTTAGATATCAAATGTGCTTTTGACTCGGTTTGGTGGCCCACAGTGATTAAGATATGATAAGATAGTGCTTTATTTGCTCTAGGAATAATTTTCTTTGGGGCATGATTATACAATAACAACAACTCAGACAGACCTGGCCAGAACAAGAAAACAATCACATTCAAAGCATTCAATCTGTCAGTCAATCACATGTTAAACATTCAAAGTAATTACAACTTGCAACAAATAATTACAAATACTGTTTATATACATAGGAGTGATCACATAAAGACAATATATATTAATTCATGATTATCGAAGTAAGAGATATGAGCACTCCAGACTTTAATAAACTTAATAAGGAATTATTTCAAGGACTGGCACATCCGATACAAATTGAACTATATTCAAGCCAGCAAGCAGGTCACCAAAGGCTGTCTTCAGGGATCTGCCTGGGTCCTATCTTCTGGAACTTGATAATGAATGAACTCTTGAGAAAGGCCTTACCGGAGAATTGCAATATGGTTGCATGCACAGTCGATGTCGCGCTATCTATTCCTTTGAACTCGAGACGGGAAATGAAGAAGTCAGCAAGTGACTGCATGGCTAACATAGAAGATTGGGCCAAAATTAAAGTTGTCTGTGATAAAATTAAATTTGTAGTAATGGGCTCAAAGATGAAGTGAAACCCTCCACTGAAAATCAGCGGAAATCAACTAAATAGATGTGAAAAATTCAAATAATTAGGGGTTATGTTGGACAAAAACCTCACCTTTCAGTCACATGCGAATTATATTTCTATCAAGGTGAAAACTATATTCCATGCAAATAGGAGATACTGCAGTGCAATATTTAGATTACTTTTTGCGGAAAGAATCTATGAGGGGTAGCAATACCAATCATAATGTACGCTAGCGATGTTTGGGGCCATAGGGAAAACCAAGTGAGGGTGATTAAAAAATTGAATGAAGCCCAAGCTCATGCTTGATCCCCAAACTGGGAGATACAAGACGGTGAGTACGGACGCACTGCAAGTCATTTGGTGCAACCCACCATTGAAATATTGCGCACTGGAGAGAAATATGGAACCTTGAAATAGTTCAACATAAATGGAAATATGGAAAAAAAGGGAACCTTGGTAATAGTTCAACATAAAATCCAACGCTGAAGATCTCATTATGTCAGAAGAGCAAAAAAGGACACCTGACGAAAGAGACCGAAGATGCGTGGCGAATATATTAGAATAACTCGAAGAAAGGAAGGCACACCTTTAAAATCTTCCCCTCAATGACATGTGGTGGACATCCGGGACAAAATTTGAAAATAACAGATTTGAAATCTGGCACTCAATGCCTGATAAAAAAGTGTAAGTGAAAGAAATCGTAAAACTTTGCCTAATACAACACCAAAATTTACGAGGGAAATTTATCGAAAGAGAAGATTTGATCAGGAACTCATGCCCGGACAACAAACTGGGACACCAAACCGGGACATCGAACCGGGACAGAAAACCAGGACATCGGACCAGGACACCAAGCTAAGACAGCAATCGGAAGAGAGAAGACTCGGAGGCCATACGTGTAGCGCCAATACTTCGGTTTCATTGTATGTACCATTGCATTTGATTTAAATTTAATAACATGCTAAAATAAAGTAATTAGGTAACAATTTTGATTATGCTATTAAAAGAGGAAAGAAGCAGTATTGTAGAAATCCCTAAACACAATCATCTTCTATATAAAAAAAGGGTAATGTTTGTATGTATGTGCCCTACAAACTCAAAAACTACTCGACCGATTTCGCTGAACATTTCAGCTTTTTTCTCATGTGCCAGGAGTGTTTCAAGAGTAATTTGAATGAAATCCGATAGGTAGCGCTGTTGTTTTTACGGTCTTAGTTGAAGATTGGATTTATCAACACCAGCTGATGAACTGAATGAGTGCTTGAAAGCATCACATTTGTGGAGACAACTTAATAAATTTACATTGACGACAAATATGAGTTTTCAGCTGTAAAACGATATTTCTGCGGGATGTTATGCAAAACAACTATTGGTTATTGGAAATGGCAAAATTTCAATTGATGAATCAACAGGCTGCATTGAAATTATCAACCGAATTTTAGAGTATCACACAATAAAAAGAAGAGTTGATTCAATACGTATTTCAAGATATCACACAAAACGACGACATTCATCAATGGTTAAGTGAACGTGCAGTATTAGCTGAAAAAAACGTGGAAGTAAATGCTAATAATATCATCATTCAACGTGTGTTACCAGGGGAAACATATACTAAAAAGTTCATTAGATACCTGGGCATAATAAATCACTATGCTCAGGAACTTGATCGTATTAAGAAGTGGAAGAGTTAATTTGGTTAACTCCATTAAAACAAAAATTCACGTAGACGAAGCAAAAATGATTTATATGTCTTCGCAGTAAAATAAGAAGACACGCGTTAGTTGACGCCCAAGGCGAGGTGCCTAAGGTGACGTCAACGGGATAAAACAATGTGACACTTTCAAAGAACAAGATTGCATCTACGTGCGGCAAAGAACGAAAGAGACCCCGCAGGCGTCCAAACGATGACAGTCAGCCAGAAACTAACAAACTCAATAAATGTCATGTGTTTACCCGCGCCAACTACAAGGGAAATGAGCCCTTAACTTTTAAATGGTCAGTGGAGGCTGTTCGATGATTCATCTCCTCTTCGTCGGATGCTCGTCTTCCGCTGCTCAACTCGAAATGCCCAAAACAACTGATTACCGAAAAAGACAGTTAATGCTCTTTGAGGAGGGACATATTTTTTCTAGCATAACAATGTTATTAAGCTGTTGGTACAGTGAATTTTATAATCAAATCCTATACTTTTTCTTTTGCTCGTCTTACCTCTTGGGAGTGGGGGGGTGGGGGGGGGTGAACTTCCCCCCCCCGTGGATCCGCTACTCGTTTGAAAGAGGGACCGATAAGACGATGAGAATCGGAAGAGCTTGGAATGCAGACTTGTCATCTTCTGCCAACGTTCCAATTCTCCCTTCTTTTTTCCTCTTTTAGATTCAGAACTTACCGAGTAATTCTTGGCTTTCAATGGCCTTTACACTTTCTCTTCATCTACTTTAAATAATCATTTCTGACGTCTTGCCATCTCTCTTTGCACTTCTGTGCTCTTCAGCCTTGATTAAAATATTTTGATGGAGAAATCAGGTTTCTTTGACATTCAAGATATTGTGGCACGCCAGAATTATTTAAATATGCACGAGTTTGCTTGGGGAATAGATGTATTGATTGTATAAGAGACCAGGGGAATAAGTGTACGTGTTAAGAGTTAATGGTGCTTAAATAAATTTAGCAGCCATATTGGATATGATTATCAATTTTATTTACTCACTCAAAAAATATTTTAAATATTGGCACGAAAATACTATAAAATATTAGTATGACTCTTAAGCTGTGTTCTTTTCACGGTAAAATCTCATCATTACTGAGATAATTAAAATTGATCAGCTTAGAATCACAAAAGCAATTAACATTCCTGTTATTTCATCACATCGCTGAAAATAAAAAAACAAACTATTTTGAATGTATTTTAGGGCCCATTTGAGTAATATTTGGCTTATTTACTTACCTTAAACTTATTAAATAAAGTTATAAATTTATCGGAATCAGTCATAAATTTTATTCTTTTGAAATAGGGTAGTTTTTGAATCAAAGAATTCAAAAGTTAACGATATTATATATTGTGCTATATGGAGGCGTTCATTTCGCCCAATCATTTAAAATCAGAAAGCTTGGTTAAACATTGGTATGGAAGATTTTACTAATTTAATAAAATTCCATTTTTAGGAAATCTAAATATGAGGTAATGGACGGGGAATTCCTTTCCACTACTGACCAAACGGACCTCGACGGATCCCGAGGAAAGATTTAAGAAATTACAAATACCGTACCATATCTGATTGATTTTCGATCGGAGAAAATGAAGGGCCGAGAAAGGTGAACTTTCGTGCCATCATAAACAAATTATCAAAAGAAATAAAAGGGTTGCAGCTCATTGTACTGTCTTATAGTGGTGATATTTATTTACCTTGGGTGGTTGTTAATTACCTTCTGCTTGCTTTCATTATTTTTTTACGAACAACCCTATGCGCCAACGCCTCTAACGTGGCTGTAAAAACGTTTTCACCAGTAGAAATATTTGCACGTTATGCTTACACGGCAATTGTGCATTTAGAAGAATATTTTGCGTATGGTGCACGCATGCCTACATGTCTACTTGATGATGTTTTTTTATGATTCTGAGTAAATATTATTTCCACCCTGTGGTATGAGGACCCTATGAAGAGCACGCGATGCATTGTATGCTCAAAATTATGGAATATTTGCATTAAGGGACTAGTGCCTGGCACAAAAAAGAATTTGCTTTGTTAGAAGATTTTCAATTTACTACTGTCATATTTTCTTGGTCTCTTTATAAAATACCTATAATAATCATTAATTAAAATCTATTCGAGTACACTTATGCAGAAAAAATTTAAACATGTAAGCTGAGGATCTCCTTACATAACCAAGCCGGAATTTCTAACCCTTTGTTAAGGCAATACCTATTTTTTGGACTCCAGTTCTACTGAGTTTCTTTATAAACTCTTTGGATTGCAGTAAGCTAATGAAATAAAATAACATAGGCTGTAGATAAGTTTCCCCAAACGACTACTCATGTTAATGCCCTAAAATATTTTGTTTCACTGTCTCCCCTTTATGAAATAGAATCTGAATGTTTTGTACTTCACTTTGAAGGTTTTATTGCTTTCATAATGTGTTCTTTGCTATAATCTCTAAATTTATTGTGTACTCGGTATTTTTTTGATTTGTGGAGTTTTCTCATTTGAAAAACGTTCATTTGGTGTGCATTCAGTTTCAAAGAAATTTGTCCGGAGATAATTAATTACCTGAGGAAGCATGAAATCATCGATGATGTGACGTATACATCTGCCGTTCTTTTGTGGTGCCGCATTTTCAAAATATTGAATGAGGATCTTACCTCTATTCCCTGCTTAGCTGAGATGAGCTGAAGCGGCTGAAAGAAGCTTATATTTTTATTTAAAAGCCTTAGTCGAAATCCTGAGGTTTTAATGCAGCAGCAAAGTATATTTTTATGAAACCTGAACCATGGTAAACATTTGATTAGTACATATTGACTTCTATGCATTGATTATGACCTCGTTTGAACGATGAGAAGGTCATTTAAAATGTATTCTGGGAAGGTTGGGCAAAAATTCATTTAGTTATTTTAGGAATGTGTTGCTCCTGTGGGAATGCAACCCCGTAACACTTAATTAAGTGTTCGAGGCATTGGTGTTAAAGGGTACGTGAGAAACCATTTCATTCAAATATGAAGTCCTAATAATACCTGAACACATTTTCTGGTTTTAACATGGGAAGATATATTTTGATGAAATTTTTCCCTTATGCCTTTCATAATCGAAGAAAGGAACTAGGGAAGAGGGTATCTCTCTGGACGTGTTGATTTTAATTGGCCGTTATTCTCATGGATCGAAAGATTATGACGGGTCGATTTAAATTAATTAGAAAGTAGACATATAAAAAGATTCTGCTGTATATCCTTCGTTTTTATTTTGAATACCGTGGCTTTTTATTGAAGTGATCGTGCTCGGTAAATGTATCTAAAGGCTCAACTAGTAAGCGGATTCTCTTTAATTCAATCGAATTAGAAAGCATAATCTCAGATTCAAATAAAATATTTATGGTTGTCGTGATAGTCTTATTTATACGATAAATATTCTGAAAGGCGTTCTGATCCATCCATGACGGCAGTTATTTAATCGCACGCTTAGAGATACATCTACGATATACACCTACGAACCAATCAGATCCGATCAGATACAATGGGAGCAGGCAATTTATCATGAATTAAACGTCTCAATAAAAAATATGTATAATTTCAATGACTCTCAAACCAGAGAAGGATTGAAGCTCACCGTACTTAAAAAATGGATTCATCGCAAAAACTTCAAATTCATAATATATTTTGCGTGATGAAATGATGAAACGACGGAAGTGGATTGGCCAACAGATGAACAGTTCCCATAGGTGGTTTCAGGAAGATGATACTGTTGGTTAGTTAGATTAAAATAGCAGGAATCCGCGATACTAAAAACATCTAAAAAATGGTGTGAAAGCGATTTTTACCCAAAAGATTTGGCAGTTTAACGATTGTTAATTCTATGATTGAATGACAATAGATACATGAGCAAGAACTATTTTAAGGGTAAAATATGGACCTTTCCAACTATCTGCTTCAAGAAGAATTTTTAAACATTAAGAAACAATTACTTTTTTATGAACCGGATATATATTTTTTCAAACATTAAAAAAAACCTCTGTATTTATGGTTTTCAAGCGACACATTTAAGGTACAAGGATCTCCTTCGGAGAATACAAATAAAAACGCTTAGTGGAAAAATCAAGACCAGTTTTCGCATGCAGTGGACACAAGATGGTGCTTTGATCGAAGGCAAATATGATTGAAGTAGTGGTAAATAAGGGGAAAAAAATGAGACTCAGTGGCTTAAAAATATCTGGAAACCGTTTTGGAAGTCAAATTAAGTCAACCGTGTAAGATTTTCGTTGTTTATGTTACGTCGTATTGATATTTTGGCAGTTGGTGATTTACCCTAAAATGAAAATTTTTAGGGTAATATAGAGAGTTTTTTTTACTATCTAATTAGAAAAAATTGAAATAACTTGGTATTTTAAAAACCGAATTTTATTTATACAAACACTTTAAAAATGTTCAATATTTTTGGTTTACATTGGGCATATTAAATACATGGTAATCTCTCCTGTAGGAGAGAGGACAGAGGCAGGTTGGTAGACAAATGATGAACAAGTAAGCGGCTGTTGGTTTAGACGATATTGGCAGGTGTATCGTGGTGACGTGAGGAAAAACGCCTCGGTCTCAGCTTAACTCCGACGTTCTTCCCTCTCCAAGGAACTGTGTGGGTGGGATTAAAGCTTGTTTCCTTCCCGGGGACGACGACCGGCCGCTACCAGGGACCTTAACCGAGGACGATGGCACCGTGGTGGGCGGGGTGGGCGACAACCGCATGGTGCACACCGTGGTGCACGCCGTGAGCGACGACCGAGTGGTGGGCGACAGCCGGGACGACTCCGTGGTGGTGTCCGGCGAGGACGGGAGCGGCGGCCACGACGGCCGGGCCGTGGGCGACCACGGTGCTGTGGGCCTCGACGACGGGGACGTGGTGCACGGCGGCGGCAACATGGTGCACGGGTGCCACGTTGTGCACGGCGGCGACGTGGTGCACGACGGGTGCGGCGTGGGCGTAAGCGTGGCTCTCGGCCGTGGAGTAGGCGAAGTTACCTCCCACGCGTGATGAGTGCACCACGGCGCTATCAAGGCTCGGGGTGCGGACGACGTGCGCCACCGGGTGGTGCAGGAGGCCAGCGGATGCGGCTCCGACGAGGGCGATGCAGACAACCAGGAGGGTCTAGAATGAGATGAGAAAAGGCTTGCGTTGAAATCACCAAGGTGAACATTTGGAATTACTTTGGGTGATGGGATCGTTAAAGTCCCCTTACCGCTTAAAAGAATCTTGTAATTAGAATCAGTTCCTGTATATTCATTAGGAATTTTTTTTGTGAGTTAGTTCTTAGGTTTTCGCCATGAAGGAGAAATTATAATCGAATGAGGAAACGAAAGATAAAACCCGGAAGTACTTCATTCCTATTTATGTCACGGTATGTTATGAGACGGAGTTGATATAGTATGGAGGAAAGGATCACTTTTGGGTATGAAGGAAGGGTAGAGGGCAACCGTCAGTGACAGGCGCCAAGCTGTCTACAGTTTAACGGCTCATCTGAGAGAAAACACTTTATAATAGACGTGATCGTCACATAGCGGGTCAATAGTGATTTTGATTCCGTTAAATAGCATGTACTATACCAACAGGATTTAAACGTGGTCCTTCGGGATTGAACACCGTTATCCTATCTGCCACGCCAACCCTATTTCACTCCAAATTTTGATAGTTTTAGTGATATGGAGATTTACTTGACTTATAGAGCATGTGGTTGTGGAGGAAAATAGAAAACGTGCATTGGATGGAATATGGACCAACGTATTTTACGTGGCGTGAGAGGATAGGAAGGTTCTGCTGGAAGTAGGGATAGAGGTGTCAGAATTAGTCAATGGAGCAGAGGAAAAGAAAAGTAGAATGCTTGGGGCCCAGATTGGGAGAGTGGTGGATAAACGGAGAATGGGAAATAAAAATCAAATTGGCAAAGTTGAGCGAGTGGACACACGCCAACCATTAGGAGGAAATCGTCGCGTAAGGATTTAGTTGCCTGCGGTTGTAAAAGTTAAGCTGAAGTAGTTTTATTTCCATCAAAAGCTAGCCTATTCGGTAAGTCACCTCAATATTCATGGTAGATTCCTGGAAAAATAATGTTAATTATTATATCACTAAAAATTCAGGCTATATAAAATTAAATACCCCTTTACCTTATCAAAGCGTAGCTAAATCCTTAGTTACCGTGCAAATAATTTTTATTTTTATTTCGTATAGAAATTTAGCGTTATATAACAGCCTCAAAATCCGGGTATGGTGGAAAGAAGGAGATGTTTGACTGCATTAAGTTTTTCTGTCAAAACCTTTTGATATTTACTCTTAAAGATAAAACAGATATTGTGATTGGGATTCGTTCTGAGCACAAATAAACCACGTAATTGAGGTACAATTTCATCTCGATGGTGAAAGAGAATGTGCCCGGAGATTGTTGATGCACTTTAGATGTGGGCACCATGAACATGAGTGAACAGAGGAGAGGAGGTATTTAGTAAGGATGCTACGTATGCACCTTTAGGCTGATGCTCAGGGAAAATTCCAAAATAATAATATGCTCGATTTTATATGTAATGAGTAATACAGGTTAGTTGCATTTTTCCGCTAATTAGTAAATGTAATAACTAGAGTCCAGTCAAATATAATATTTAGCAATAGTTATATTTTTGCTAAGAAGGATCCTGTATTAAAAATTCCAGTAAATTATGTTCTACGCCGTAATGTAGCTGGAACATAAAAGAAAGGCGCACTAAAAATGTATGCATCCGAAAATATTGCCAATGGAAATTAGGAGTATCGCATATGCTGACTGATTTGCTTGCACTATATGCAATCGATACTGATGCGAGTGTAATTATATAAGTGATTTTATTGAAACATCCAATAAATCACCATTTTGAATTCAACTGTGACTGTATTGAACTGTCTTCGAGCTAAGGCGTAAAGGCTATAATATCAAATGGAGGTATCATAGAAAACTGATCGTCAAGGCGCTTCGAGAAATAATTTATAGACATTCTTTGAGGTAAATAGTTTACACAATATCCCATAGAGATGTAGTGCCAGGCCAACATTCTATTTGATAAACATAATTTACAGAAAATAAATGCAATATTTCATACGTTGTTTTACGAAGAAAATTTAGCAAAATAAACTAGAATAAGTTGATGAATTGGGAAATATTCCATTTGCCTGATTGTTGGTTGATCTATATGATTCTGTTACACAAATTCTTCTCAAGGATAGCGAGTTCACAGAGTTCTTGAGAGTGGGAATGAACTAGATCCTCATGATGGGAAATAGAAGTGTTCTAAGGCAGGAATTCTTCTTGAGGCCCTTGTCTCCGAGAGGGAAATATCGCATAGTGACTTGGAATGTTGCCATCTGAAACTGTTATTTCTCGAAAGTACCGGAAGTCTAGCAAACAATAGTGACAGGTAAAGACCATGGTGAAGGTTAAGATGTAATTAGAATGTGTATAGGGGCACGCCTGGAATGTGCACGTTACAATTACTGAATCCGTTTTAATCCAATCTCACCAACTGTCGTTTTGCTGATTGATATGAGGTTAATTAAGAAAAATAATAACGTATGTGAAAGACTAATAATTTAATTTTAGAAATAATTAGCCAATCTTATCGAAGTATGCCTATGGTGTTTAATTGCCGAGGTCGAAAACTAGAAAAAAATCCTCTTCGAGGCCTGGTTATTAAATATAGTTGTGCCGCTGTTACTCATTACGCATTCTGCCTATTAAGATATCATTATTCTTTACTCACTTTACTCACATATAAAATATATACCTTCCAACAAATATGCAAACACTAACCGCAGTTGTTATTTTTGCCGGCGAGATATCAATAAATAATAGAATAGTAATTATTGTCCCGAAATTTGGCGGAGAAATTGTTTGGTGGAGTGAAAAGTTGCAGTTAAGTAAATATTGCGATATTTTCTTGATTGTCGATGGTCATCGTCACTCACCTTCATGTTGAGGAGTGCTGTGTTAAGCTGAGAGCTGATCTTGCGTCTAGGAGATGTTGGTGGGTTGTGTGACAAACATACGACGTTGGCGCGGCTTTTATACCGACCAACTGGTGCGCAAATGGGTACTGCAATTCCCTCATTGCAGAAGTTCCGGGATGGGGAGACACCGATGGGGCGGAGGGGGGCTTACGTGTGAATTGTTCGCGGTGGAGAAAGGGAGCCATGGACCCCAAGGGAACTCAGTGGATTGGTTCTGCCCCCGTGGGGGGACAGGGTGGGGGAGGGAAGGGTAGAAGGAGACGGTGCTTGTGTGTCCGCCTTGAAGGGGGAACTAGGAAGGGAGTACTGGATGACGAAACCACACCCTTTCACCTACCAGACGAGCGCAGTACATCACTCGGACGCTCTAATTTGCCTCGTGTTGGGGGTTTTCCGGGAGTCGAGTGGTAGTATCCCGATGCAAATAGGCGTCGTTGGCGTGATTTCATCGGCTAAGGTCATTAGGGCAAGGGTGCGTGAACGTCCACGCGCGTCTGAGGCAGGAAAAAGGAATGATTACTCGCGGGGGAGCGGGTGTGTGATCGCTTTGGTCAAGGTGAGAGGCAAGTAGGAACGCGCATGAAAACCCACGGAACTGCTCCTACAGAGTATCTGAAGATTTCAATTTCCAGTGAATTAGAATCTGTCTAAGATCGAACGGCAAAATATAGGATGATTATTTTACGTAATTTTGATGTAAACTATTTCTCAAAAGGCGTACTGTGTATTTAAAAAATGTTCGGGCTACAATGAATTTGTGTAGAAAAAACAAAGTTAAATACGAAAGAATTAAAAGACCTTAATTCCAATCGTAATATTTATTGTCGAAACCCGGGTCGCGACAAAAATATTACAACTGGAATTAACTGAGGTATTTTAATTCTTCCGTAATGGATAACTTCCTCAAAATCAAGCCTACAAGTGTTTCCTTTGTACAAAGTATATCGATCACCCAAAGAGAATTTCCTTACATTATATTTCTTCCTGATGTCATCGAATGACTAATCTGCATCAACTATACCTTCAATCCAATTTAATTTCAGACTTGGTACAGTAAAAACAATGTTGGCAAGGAAAACGAAAGAATTGTATATTTTTCCTCTGATTTATTTGAGGCACGATACATTCCATTTCACTGCAGCAACATATGTTACCATAATCCAGTATTGAATTTTCAGCTGCTGCATTCCCCTTAAATTACTGGTGGCTAAACCTTGGTACTAACGAAATAGGTCCTGTTGACTGCTACTCCGTCTAATGGTGGGTAACTCTTGATCTCCATCGAGTGACAAAAGAGCTTTGATCTCTTCAAATATTTCAGCAGATAATTCCTCTTCCGCTTCTTCTTAGCTCTTTCCTCTCCTTTGCGTTAGCGATGACGTTATTTAGACTAAAAACTAGAACAAAAAATTTAATTTTCTTTTCTCCAATACTTGTATACTATATATTTACAATACTTGTATATCGTCCCACTCATAAACTTCCTGTGGAGCTTTCTTATAGTTTTCCATTCTCTTCGTATTATCTTACCACCGTCATTTACACTTCATCTTCCTTCAAATGTCTTTTCCCTTTGAAGCAAAGGCTTCCGCAGTGGCTTGATATGTTGAATCCTATTTCTTCAGGTGCAACTGCGCGTGTCAAAGTTTAGGTGACGACAGTTTATCCTCCCTTGTAGGAGACGTTTTTAGGTCGAAGTGGATTTTCCCCTTACCAGCGTCCTGATATCACTTCCGTGGGGTCTTGTTTTTCAGATGAAGGATTTACTGTTTTACTTCGAGTTCATGATTGTATATTATCCATGCATTAGAAGAACCGTTTCCTTTAAAAATAATCATATTTTCTGTGCTTTACTTAACAGAATTGGTGGAAATTAGTATGATGCTATTATCTTTTCATTATCGAGGTGAGAATTCCCTGAAATGGAGCTTGAGAGGTGTGGGGATCACAGTAAAAATGACTAGTTATCGGTAGCAATGCCTGGAAATAAATCTGTCAACTTCTTCCACACACCACTAATCTTCAATTTACACAATCCCTCTTTTACACTTTTGCAATGGGAAATACTCTTTCCAATAATCGTTCTTCTATGATTCGTAATCTTCGTCTTCTTAAGATCCTCTTTCGCCGCATTCAGTCATGTTATGACTTCCACCCACGATGAAAGTACTGATTCTGTCCCATACAATTTTATAAACTGTATATTTTTCATGGTGAATAGTAAAAATAGTTTTCCATGCAAATAATGTGAATTGTGAGTGGTAACTGCTGTTCCTTTTTGTTGTCATGATGGATCAGTTCCACCACAACAGCCTCGATACTATATCAGTTATGGGTGTACTTTATCCATGGTAGGGGTACGGGAGATAAAAATTGTTCTTAGGGCCGTCATTTGTCTGGAAAGTTTATAAGTTTAATTTTAATCACGTATTGATCCCACGTAAAAAGTTCTGTCCATTCAAGAACCGAGGAATTTCAAGGTGAAGGTGCACTCGCTAGCCATTCCCCTTGTGGCCGAAGCCTTGCCTTCGGGTCCTTTCCCTTCGCGGGGAGCGGATCGCCCCCGCCGTCACTTTCACTCAGGAAGCGTGTTTCAACGAGGAAACCTGAAGCATAATGCGCGTCTTAAGTTTCTGCAGTGACTTAGTTTTAATCGCAGTGTAATTTAGATTGAATTGTGTTGCGCAAAAGCTACTTACGTCCTTGTTAATTCCCATTTGAGAATTCGCTTAAACACGTCTAGCTCTCGCGTGCCATTAAAAACTAATTAAGCACTAATCACCTCATTTGATCAACTAGTATTGACTGCAGCAGCATAATGCTTTTTAGAATTTATTCCTGTGGTCCTGGGTTCGAATTATGCCTGCGTGGGTTTAGCGACACTCATTTATTGGATGTGAGTATTCACTATATGATCCAATTCAGGCTATTATGTAACACGAATGGTTGGGTGGTAAGCGAAACTTAGCTTCTGGTACTATGTATAAACCAGCTTATTGTATGTAGACTTATGTAACAATTTCTGGTCAGAATATAATTATGGCTTTCGAAAAAAGTAAGGGTAGCCTCAGGTACCACTTATGTAATAGCCCTAAACGTTATTCCGTAAACTGTGGCTGGCATAGAGCACTTATCTCTGCTGTTATGGGATACTAGCAATCGAATAAGAACTAAGAACTAAGATATTTGCAATTTTCCACATATAAAGCTTTCAATCGACCCGGGTTTCGATGCACTGCATCATCATCAGGTTAATGATTACCATAATAATCATCATCCTGATGATGATGCAGTTCATCGAAACCCGGGTCGATTAAAATCTTTATCTGTGGAAAATTGCAATATCTTAGTTCTCATTATGTTCATATTCCACAACATCTCGCCTGATTCCTCCCTTTTTGTGCTAGCAATCGACATGCAGGATTTTGGGAGTGCCATATATTTAGATGCAATATCAAACATTGCTCAAAGATATTCCATAATACAAAATGGGCCTCCGAAAATTTCTGTGAAACATTTCATGCGCCCATTGGTTTTTTATTTTTTTATGCTATTTTACTTTGATGATCTCTAATACATTGGTTGGTTATTTGGATTAGGCGACCGAAGGCTGAGGTAATTTTCTCCATTGAGGATAGAGGAGTAGGTCGGTGAGGGAAGGATCGTTTGGAGAAAGGAGGAAGGGTGGAGATGAAATTGGACGTCGCATTATCCTACTATTTCCGAAAGGTGACATGGATGCCTCAGTTAAGCGCTCCATCCAGCGGAAGGATAACTGTTCTGAAGGTGCTCTCAACGTCGCGCTCAACTAAGGTTCCGGATCCCCTGGAAAAATATCCAACATTGTCGGGATTTGAGTCCTGTTACTCGGGAAGGGAATCCAGTTCTCTGGCCTCCACACCAACCCGACCTACTCGTACACTCGTGAAAAAGGAAGGCATCTGGTCAAGGTTTCACATTTCTCCATAAAATCATTGTTGCAACACACAGAGGGTCACTGTATAGAAAACTATTAGGATAATTTTATTCTAGATACCAAAGAGTGGAAGGTGCTGGGTGAACACACCCGTGCTGCTTTTTGTTTCCAACTGGTGCATCAACATGGTCCCTTAAAAAGCTTCACGGGCTTAATTAGGCTATCATTGATTGGAGCGTGACTTATGGCATGAGGAGCCTGCTATTTTAATATCAACAAGATAATTGATGAAGCATCCCAAAAAGAAGTAGAGTTACCTTTAGGGTTCCACTAGGAAATTAAAGAAAGGTCTGTTGATATTTTCAAAAAGAGAAGTTGCTCCTTCGATTTAATCGATAGATTTACTTACAAGAAGGAAATGAACACGGAAAAATACTTTCACTGTTTTATAATCGTAACTCGTTATAACTAGTTTATAACATACACGTTAACATGATTTCCTCAAAAATGCGTATTTGGAGTGATACATTTAAAGTAATAATATATTAGAAAGGAACAGTGGTACAATTTGAGAGCTGAAGAAATTGAACTGTTCGATATCACAATGTATAAAATAGATGAGACACGTAGGCACTAGGAATAGAGGTAATTGAGAAGTACTTCCTGCTGTCAATTTTTAATAGAGAGTATCTCGGAGGAAGTGTATTTGGGGCTGCTTTACCTAAACTTGTCTTCATTGGGCCTCTGGTTGTTTGGTAATTACCAGAGAAAATAAAAGATTAGCAGATGATAAGAAGATGTTATTTCAATTTAGTTTGGCTTAATACGCGGCATAGGCCTGTGACAGTTCAAGAGAGAATTCCTGAAGGAATCCTATGAAGATCTCTCGAGAGATTATAGATTTATGAAAACTGCTACGAAGTTAGGAGAAAAATTGACATGAGAGACCTTCTAGCTGCGAAATATTCTGGCCAAGCTAAAGATTTTATCAATGCACTGGGTGTTTCATTTTCAAATCCTCGCAATTGTTTTATTTTAGTTGGTACGTGATGCGCCAATTGACAACAATGTCACGAGTGTATGTCGCCATGATGTATTTTGATGAAAAATTGGCCAAAAAATTGTGTAAATAGAAAATAATAACAAATAACTAAAGTTTATATGATATTTCACGACCCTATTATTATTATAAGAACCACACAAACGTTATATTGGTACATTACATGATATCAGTGACTGTTTGATGATGTGGATTCTTGAATCCGGGATCAGGTTGTGAATCCTATGATGCGATGATATAAATATTCAATAGAACTAAAGAGTAAGTTTTGCTCCGCAGTTTTAAAATTGATGTAATCTTAATATGGAATATTTCCATGACTGAATGTATACAACTTTGTGCTTTCCAATACAATTGCGTGGTATCTGATATTGGTGTAGTGGCCAAATTCGGTCGTCTCAAGGGAAATAAAACTATGGAAGATACAAAGTTTTGTCCATTGAATTTAGGTAACATTCATGGACTAAATTACAGTTTTAACTAAAAAAAACGGAGTCCCTGCCTTGAGATTGATAACGTTATGAGAATTCTAAGGACGAATGATGTTTGTGGTCTCATTTTTTCAATGAAATGGTTAGTGGCACTTTTCTCGGAAATCAGGTATTAATATTCCGAGGGATTTTCTTTTGTTAATTACTCTTCAAACAATAGGAAAAGGATTTGTGCCAGTGTGCATTTTTATTTGATGACTCGTAAGTTCTAGCATTATATTCTATGAATGCGTTGTTTTTTATGCTTCCAGATTATTGTGACCATACGATGTAAAAGCAAATCAGCTCCAAGCTTATTTTTCTTCTTCAGACGAGCGATGAAAATTATTTCTGAGCCCTATTTTTATCTTATTAGAATCACCGTTCATTTGGGAAGTGGTTTTTTTCAACACGTTTTATAATTCTTTAAGATAAATATATACTCTCCTTTAATATTCAGGGAAACCAACGTTTCTCATTTTGTCGGATTACCGTAATAAATACTTATCTTTCATGGCATTCATTCCATGATGTATCAGCTGTTGAGAGGACTTATTCGACTTGGGTTTACGGATTGCTCCTAGTTATTCTTCTGAACACTCCCTTCATTTTTGCTATCAAAATAACCAGTGAGCAAATAGGTTTTTAAGCCAGATATAACAAGTTTGGTTTTATAAATAACTTTATTTTATTAACAAATTTTAAATGCAAATATGGACTTTTCAATTTACTTTGCTATATTTTGTTCTTCGAATGGAGTATTTGGGTTTCCGGGAATATTTGCGCTGACTTAAAAGGTGGTGGAAGTTGTCATAGCTGCGGTGCCAGAATGGTTCCTTGTGAAGTTCGTCTTCTTCCCACTCGATCGCGAACGGATCTGACGCCCGCTGTGTTTGTGGTTTTCTGAATGCTCTTGTCTTTTAACCGTGGTGGACGCCGAGGTGGTGCGCGAGGGCGTGGTGGGCAAGGCCGTGGTGCAAGCCGTGCACCGGGACCCCGTGGTGAAGCAGACCGGAGCCCACGTGGTGGACACCAACGAGCCCGTGGTGCACACCGACGACTCCGTGGTGCACGCCGACGACACCGTGGTGCACGCCGACGACTCCGTGGTGCACGAGTGGTGCAGCGGCGACGACGGGGCCCTCCACCGTCGAGTAGGCGAAGTTCCCTCCGACGCGGGACGAGTGCGTGACGGCGCCAGGAATGACGTGGGCCACGGGGTGATGCAGCAGACCGGCCGAAGCCGCGCCGAAGACGGCCATGCACACGAACAGGAGGACCTGGAAATCAATTGAAAGAAGGCGAAAATTGAGTATAGCGGCCAATTACATTAGATTATAAATTTGGTGGAGTCCCTCTCAGGGAGTCCCTGAGGCACTTAGACTTGGTCCATTGTGCCAGCTTAACGGCCAATCACTTAAACCCAACTCCCGTGGGTCAAAATTTTGATAAAATATTAGGCCAAAATAATGTATCGTATGACAGGCAGCATTTGATGAAAATGTAACCCTATGCCAAGAATTTAATTTAATATTTTTTGGATTAATTGGAATAGAATTGTAATTTCTTCAGTCTGAAACACGATAGTAAAACCTGTTAAGTCAAATAAATTGTCAAAATCTTAACCGTGGTTCATTGGCTTTACGCGAAGTTTTGGATTGGGTAAAGTATTTAGCCATGACGAATATTCTTCTCCAGGATTTGTGATATCCTCTGAAAATGGTGTATTGAGGTCCCTTTATTTCATAATAATTTATAATTTCTCTTACGTAGTGTCGCCGTGTGTACAGGTATACATTGATCACATTTAAATAAGGTTGCATGGTTGGTTATTTATGCGTTGGTGTTAGCCTTCTCTAAATGAACGGTACCAAGGAGCTTGCCGTTCTAAGTCAGGGATATGGAGTCTTCTGAAAAGTTATTCCGGATTCTAATCTTGGCTCTCGGGATGGGAAGAAGCCACCACTTTAACCCGATCTCCACTCTCGAAGTCCGGGAGCTTGAAAATTTTCCCTTAACATTTTAAAGAGTCTTATACAACTGATTAGATTATAACTAATATTGACCTACCAATTTGTACCCTATACTAAGAGAGATTTATCTCTTTTACGATATATATAGCTAGGACTTATAAAGTTTGTATCAAAATGATTTGGAAAACATTATGGATGGAATTGTTTTAGAAAGGCTATGCAAATTTTAATGTGTTGATACCAGTACTGCTGGAAACAAAGTTCTTCACAACTTATTCTTGAGATGACGTTCGTGAATAAAATAAATTTTGCATTTAACTGCGTCCCCTGGGGAAGGTGGTCTATGAATGAGTGGATTCAGTAGTGTAGCCAAGGGGGGGGAGGTGGGGGGGGGGCGAATTCCCTCTCCGCCCCGTGATCTGGCGCCCCTAAGTCGGTGAATGTTTCCACTCTTAAGTCCCAAATACGTAAAACTAAATGTGTTTAATTCATATTTTGTACAAACTCATCCGCCTATTGCATCATCAAAATTTAAAAGGTTTAGTAAACTGGACTCCCCCTAGACTCAAAACCTGGCTACGCCACTGAGTGGATTCACGACCGAATCAACTCATGGTCCGTGGCTTGGCTAAGAATCATTTCGCCGACAATCTGCTCAATGTTTGCTGGTTTCCGGCGTGACTTTATGGAACTTACTGTTAATTTTGAATAAAAAAAGTTATACTTTGTTTTTTATTCACAACTGTTCAAAAGTGAATAGTATAATGGTTGCACCCTTGCAAATTGATATCATTCGTTCTAAGGCTGCAGAAAATGGGAACGGATGCTGAGATTATCGATGGAATTTTTGATCAGCAATAACAATATTTATTTTTACATCGCAAGTAACCGAAATTCACGAATACAATGGGGATAGATTATTTTGGTTGCTGACACAGTTGAACTTCGCTAGGGTGTCTCCAGTTGCTTGCTTGGGTTGCTCTCCTGTTGGACGGTACATGAGCTGCCAATTCATTTCACTACAGGCATATGACTTTTGGAGCGCTATCCAAAGAAACTCTCCGAAGGAGCCACCCGTTCACATCATCACTGCTATTGGCCTCATTGAGGCGTCTATAATATAAAAAAAGTTTTAAGGCTTTTTAGTCCTGTTTGGATACAGCTTTAATGCCGAAAGCTTGATGAAAGTCGTGTGTCATCTTCGTCCATTTATTTCATGAGCGCTGAGGGGAAAAGTGTGTTAGGAGCTCTTTGCTCACTTTCTCATGCAGGTAGGAGGATAAATGCGGGAAATATGATGTATTTAGTCTAAGAAGTGAAACTCGGATAGCACTCATATGAAATGAAGGAAACTTTGTATGGTTCACAGTGTGCACAATATATTCACTTGCCAGCTTACAAAGTCTTTATCAATGCTTGATAATGACTTCATAAGTCGAAATCCTGGTACCCCATTGAAACTCTGGAAATAAAATATGTACTTTTGACCATACAAAGTTTCCCTCATTTCATATCCTCCATTTCCTTTGTTATTAAAATTATTATTTCCTTTATTATACCACATAGTTACGCTGGAAAACTTTGTCTATTCGGAAGCGTTGGGTGAGCCACAGTGCGGAAAAATACATAAAAAACGGATTTAAGTGCCCAACATCCCTGCTAAAATGTTTATGGTGGTAAAAAAATAAATCTGACCCACTCATGCACGCATGAAAGCGTAGAAGCTCTCAATATAAAAATCAATCACAATAGGCTAAGCTTAAATCCAGCCCACATGGCATAAGAGCATTTATATTACCCAAAGAAAAACATAGCGCTATCGAAGAGTAAAGCGCTATCGAAGAGTAAAGCAAAAAGGGGACAAAGATTCATGAAATAAGGATTGAGTCATAAGAGTTTGCATAAGTCATTGAGTAGCTTCAATAATACAGTATACAATCTCAGCTACAAGAGCATCCTAAGTTTGACCTACTAAACCCTTTCCGGATATCTTGGCTATGAAATACTTGACAAAATAAAATCGATCCAGAGTTACTGGTCTTACCCAAAGATCTTGATGAGCCTAATAAAAGCAAATAGATTGACTCTTGCGTTCTGTAACCCGCCGAATTTCATTATGTGGGAGTGTTCGTGTGTTAGTTCAGTCGCAAATAGCGATGGAACGAATATGGATTTTGCACTAGCCATGAGTTTCCATCTGTTGCTGTTTAAAAATATAATATGCTGTCTTTTTCTTCTCGTGAAAAAAACTTTAAAATTTTATTTACTTATTAGAGCCTGATTCTTTTTCAACGAACATTTCATACACTCACCATCTCCTGTAGCTATATGGAGTGGAGGAGATGCTGGCCATAGAACGTTATGAAATATTTTTATGGGTTCCTCGTTACTTCATTTAATATTTTATTCTTGACCCAACTCATTTAATTCCTGGTATTAATTAAAAAAAACCCTTGAAAAATACTCTCTATTGATACCAGGATCCAATGTTATCGTTTTCACCAGGATGGTTTTAATTCAAATTCCAGGATTTGATTCATTCCAATTTTACCTCTGATGTGTTATTCTGTTGCTTCTATGGCGGAGTTATGTATTTTTTTGCGTAAAATAAGCCGAAAGCTTCCAGAAACATATATTGAATTTGCTGGGAAATATGAGGCTCTTAACAGATCATACCATTAGCGTAGTCGGGCATTTGAATTATCCTCTTATTTTCATAAGCGAGCCTTGTGATGAACGAGGTAATTTGAATTTATGAAAAGGAATATTAGATTCTACGTCAATGTTTGGGTGGATATTTACTTCTTTCCGTGTGCTATACGAAATAGAATCCGCGTTATGAAGCAATTACGATGCTCTGTGGGAATACGCGTCAATATATTTGGCTTCGCTGGTGGAATTCCCTGGTTGTCTTTTAAAATTCACCCAATAACGTATGCAAACATTAACAAAGCAGATTTGATTTACAGTATTTACGAAGGAAGGGCACCTCTATGAAACCCCATTCGTTTAAAAAAATGCATTGGTTATTAAATTTTGAGTAACTGTTTGAAAAGCACACTTCGGCTTAAAACGATCTTGATCGCTATACACCGAAAAATATACAATAAATAATGACTTGTTTTCCGCAATGGCAACTATATTTTCCCTAGAATGTTTAATATATTCCAGGCATGCGCCTCTATTAAATCCTATATTAGAAAAATGGCCAAAAATGTAGCAAAATAATAATTTAGATTTCATTTGAACCTACATTTACTGTCTATTAATGAAAATAGAGGACAAAACGAGGAATTGTTTCGGTCTTCACTATTTGCAATAAATGGTATAGTTTTTAACTCGGTACATAACGCTTTTTGGATGAGTCTTTTCATTAAATCGCTGTTTGTGCATGCGAGATTAATTTCGCCGTATTTGGCCAAAACGTGATCCAATGAGCTCTTTGACTTTAATAAGGTTGCTCTATTTTTGCCTTATCCTATGCCTTGTCCAACTTATGAAAAATTGGTTCCTCATTTTTATAAAGTAAATAAAATTCTGCTTTGATGAAGGAGATAGAGGTTGTAGCTCTTTACTTATGATGGAATTAAAAATACTACCTTTTTACATTATTTTTTCACTGTGTAAACCTGAAGTTACATGGGCATAAAGATGCGAATGGGAGATACAGAGGATGGAATACTATTTTTTTAATACTATGGATTTTATTACTCACTGCACACAAACGACACATCAGCTGAAAGCTAGTGCAATAATAGAATATTAAATGTTTTAAATGAAATCACTGATCCGTAGTATTATTATTAGTATTAGGTTTTTAGTTATTAGCAAATATCTGCAGCTGTTGAAGTCAAAATACATTAATTCAATGGAAAGTGCACAACGGCCGGCCCCTCGGAGTAGAAAAAAGGCTGGATGAAAATGTGTTAGTCAACCAGAAATTAAGTCATATTACGAAAATCAAATGGCAGGAGAATAACCGAGGAAGAAATACTTCGAAGACTGAGAGCTAGGAGATGCATGATGACAACTCTGATATGAAGGAGAGGCATACTTGGATACTTTTTACGATATAATAGGTTTTTAAAAACAGTGCTGGAAGGAGGAAAAATTGGAAGAGTTATCGAGGAAGACCAAGGATGAGATATATGAATGGCAAGTAATGAAGAACGTTTAAGTGAAAACTGTTAGGAGAATGGAGTGGAGAGCTTCAGGAAACCAGTATCGGATTAATAACTACTGCTGATGATGACGAAGGCATGTCATCATCGAATGCTTCTTATTTCATAATACTATTTAACGCTTCTACTCCCATTCATTTTCACGTATTGTTGCCCTCAATCAAGGAATATTTATTGCTGTAACTAGAATGGGAAAATTCGAGGAGTGAGCGAGATAAAAACCCTCAAATCTTAAGAAATGCTTTCGCTCTAAAACCCGAGATTATCTCGGTTTTCGTATTTATATATATGTAGAGCGAGATTCTTCCCTTGGCATTATGGAGACCATAATCTATATTTATTTTTAGATTAACGTAGTTGAAAGAAGTGTTGAGTAAATATAGCAACTATCCTGGAGCACAACTTTTGTTTTCATGCTTGAACTTCTCGGTAATTAACAGTATGTATTAACATTCGCCATGAAAAAATCATTTGACTAAACCGGGATTATGTCAAATTAAATGATTTGCTCACGGCGAATTTCACCGTCTTTGGTGTATAACTAAGCCCCTGTGCGCGTGACTGTGTACCACAACATTTGCGCAATCGCAAATATTGGAAACTACGTACCTACATATTTGAAGACTTGACATGACTTATTCGTTTCGCGCCTTGCAATGAAAACGCCTTGACAACAGGTTAATTATGCGACTTTATAAACTTAGGGTGAGTAATAAATTTTTAAAAATTGAGAAAAACAAGTAAAGTACACTCCGTTACATTTATGAAGTGATCTGTGCGTCAAAACTGTCTCAATTCATTAAATAATGTCTCTATGGAGCTCGCAGCCATAACATACTACATGGAAAACAGCTTCTATTTTATGGAAAACATCTCGAAATCACCGCAATAAGTGGCTAATATATTTGTACCATTAGAAATATGAGATCTTTTTTCTTCATGGCGAGGCCAAATGTATTGAATTCAATGTGCAGTGATAACTCGCACAAACGACCTTAAAAGAAATGCGGCAATATTTGCCTGTGTCCTGTGACCAAGAGTGCTAAAAAACTCGATAAAAAATGTGGGGTTTTTCTTTTGCTTTGAGCCAAGCAGTTGCGAGTGGAAGGAGCGAAAAACATTCCTTCAAGGAAAACTTTTTCCCTATCTCAGTGTAGGAGAAACTCACATTTTCAGTTGACTGCTGTGTATGTGGATGTCACTTACCTTCATGGTGCTGTGATGCGGAGAATACTTTGCTCTTGCCTGATCGCGAATCCAATCAGCTTCGTCGCTTGAGATGTCACGGCCTTTTATACTGGAGCAATCGTTCAACGCACACCTCTGGCCTAGGTTCCGGGTGTAGATCCAGGCTCAATGTTGCGTCTCAGCGAGGCCACGCCCCGTTAGATCTGCTGCAATCAATGGGCTCTAGAGAAGTCCTGTGGATATACTAGCACCATATCTAGCGACTGCTTCAGAATGCTCCCCCTTGAAGGCCAGCCATGGGCGTACGCCTCGAGCGAAAGGAGGCGGTACTTGGCTAACGTCCTAGTACTTACTGAAGGACTTGCGGGGCTTGTTAGTCAAACAATATATTTGAAATGCATCTGGTTTATTGCATCACTGCACTGAATAAGTCATTTCCGTTAGCGTCTGCAACGTACTGTGTAAATATTCCTAAATTTTCAATTAATGGATGTAAAAAACGTAGAATTTAGTATTTAAGCCAATGTAAATAGCAAAATTTGATAATAGTGAACGGACTGAAAACCACCAAAGCCATTAAGAAATGTAAAATGTCATCATGAGGTGGAAAAATCGTGCCTAAAACTAATTATTTAAAGAAACATGAAGCATTCTCACTATCCCATGGCCCAGTAAATGCAATGAGTCAATGCAAAATTTCTCGCCATTGAAATGGGGAGAAACATCAATTTTGAAGACGTGAATTCAAGCCTTTATTGCGTTCCGATTTGAGAATTGGATTGGTTACTTTCTGTCCAGTTGTTGGCAGACGAAATTCGCTGATAAATATAATCAGAACTGTTTGTGTTTATATCTATAAAATAGATATTGATTATATTTTGCTCTTGTTTATATTTTTCTAAATATAGTCCTCTTCTTTTGTGTCTTTACCTTTACTACCCATCTCTCAGTATCCCACATGGTGTTCAAAACTCTTAACTTCTTAGCTTTCTTCCAATTAATTTCAATACTCCACAACTTCGCTTCTTGTTCATCCACTTTCTCCGTTGTTGCTAGTCTTAGATCTTCCCTTAGCCCTTCTCAGCGCGCCTCTGTTTATATTTTTCTGAAGGCTGTTATAATATGGGTATGCCTGAAGAGATTTTGATGCTGCCCTTTCCCGATACTCCGTTTTTCTCCTTACTACTTCATGTACTCTAGTAGTTTTCATGGGTGAATTTCTCGTCTTTCTTATTACCTTCTTTTTTAGCATTTTAGCTTTTTTTAGCATTAAATTAAGTAGTTTGGTCACTATACTTACGACTTTTGTCACATATACCTAAGGAAACTGTTATATAATTTCCATATTTTTATTTATCTAGGGCTTCTGTGTCGTTCATTGCTTAATGGACCTTCCATTTTTTCAGGGTAAATCTTTCTTTGTGAAATTTCTCAGACAAAAACTGCTAGAAATATGTATCTGTTTGCCAGTTAATTGTTTTGTCTTAAGTTACTAGGAATTTCAAATATAGTTTAGCTCTTGAAATTTTGAAAAATATTATCACTTTAATTAAGAAGAACTGCCATTGATTTTTAGGATCTGAGTTTTTCCCGGCGAATGCTTAATTTGAAGAGCTCTCGGGTTTCCTACAAGGTTATGGTGTTAAACTGCACTGAAGCGACGTTTCGATGGCGTAATTTGCCATCGTATTCAGGGTGAATGACCTTTCACCCAGAAGACAATGGCAAACTACGCCATCAAAACGTCGGTGCAGTTCAACACCATAACCTGGTTGGAAACCCGAGAACTCTTCATGCCATTGATTTTTCTTTGATCTCTTCCATAAATTTAATTATAAAATATTTTATTTTAATATTTTGCATGCATAAATGAAACGAATATAGAATTTATTCCATGAGCTAATATTAAATTAAAGGAAACAAGTCTTCATATAACTTAAAGTTGACTTATATTATTGGCACCGTTTGTAATTCATAAGTATATGACGAAGGAGGTCACCTCTGCATTTAATAGGCTTGATATTGAATGGCATTTAGCTCGAATCCAAATGCAAAAATTACTTGTTCCTCAGGACGAATTAAATTCATATTTAGTTGCTAATTCTTTGTATCTCACCTAATTACTTTAGTTGTTACTCTCTCTTTCATTCCATATTTTTGAAGTTTATTGTTACGTATAAATCACTGTCAAGTTTTAAGTATAGCCGTTCAAAGTTTACGGTAATTAGACAGGTTGTTCTTTTGCTTTATGTCATATTATGCGTTAATCATGCATTATGTTTCTTCTTTTATAGAACCTTTTCTACTTCGAATGTAGTTCTCATTATCCGTCATTGGATATCCAATTCTGATAAATATTCTATTATAAATACGAAACTCATAATTATAGTCACACTAAGCTAATCAAGGAATTTATTTTTGTTTTGAAATATCTGTTAACATTCTTGAGTTGAGTTTTTACCTCCATGATGTCATATGATTTGGGTGATGCGTTGCTTAGTGATGATGAATTTATTTACAAATTTTGTTGCAATCGCTTTGAGTTTTTCCTAGTTTTTCATCCCTAAGATGCTTAGCTTGTGTCTGAAGTATGTTCCATTCTACATCTATTAAGCATTGCAATGAAAAAGCATGGATTTTATTGTAATAAAGACTCTGGTAAATATTTAGTGGATCAATTTTATTTTTTTAACAAATTTTTGAGGAATTAACAAAAGGAAGTGAGGAGAAGATGGAAGATGGACGGAGATCGCTAGGCGTCGAGAAGAAGACTTGAGATTGGTCCGGGATGGTTGCTTCTTCGAGACGTTCTGCTCATTCGGCAGCGACAGAGCTCGCTCTCTTGAGGAAGGGTTTTATAAGTCGGTGTTGAAGATCTCGCAGTCCCACGAGTCAAAGGGACGGGTCTCAGCCGACGATGACTCCGTGGTGCACGCCATGGAGATGGCCGAGGGGCACGCCATGGGCGATGACTCCGTGGTGGTGCACCCCGACGACCGCTGCCGGCGCCACGACTGCGGCGTGGTGCACGACTGCGGCTTGGTGCACGACCGGGACGACTGGTGCGTGGATGATGTGAGCGGCCGGGTGCAGGATGCCGGCGGAGGCGACGCCGAGGAAGGCGAGGGTGCAGACGAGCATGATGGCCTGTGGAGTGACGGGAAACGGACATGTGGAATGATCGGTTAATTAATGGACGGATTGGAAGGCGACATCAATGGTCTACTTGACAGCATGGGTAGTGAGAAAATAAAAATTGGAAAGCGAAAATGATAGAAATCCAAAGTATTAAAATAAAACTGGTAATGTCTGCTACACTAACGCTGGCGTTTAATGCGTATCTTCTCGTGAGACACGGATGTGAATGAGTTTCGATGAATTAAATGAAATGGAATAACGCTTGGATACTTGGATAGTAAGCAGTGACTCGGCTGTCGCTTTGAGTTTACGTCGCTCTCGAAACATTCTGGGACGTTCGGTTGATTGTATTATGGGCTTCCTCAACATTGTTATTGACTCTGTCATATTTGCTAACTCTCTCTCTGAAGGTGACTCTCTGAAGATGACTTTCCAATAACGGAGGCGTTTAATTTTTGCCGAGAAATATAATTTTTTTTAATATTTCACAACTTATTCCCCTCAAATGATTTTTTCCTTCATGGAGTTTGTTTGCTTCGTGGTTTTCTTTCTTAGAACAATCTTCATGATTACAAATGAATCCACTTGCGTACAGTTTTACGTCCAGCTAAGCTAAGGTTTCAATGGCGGCAACACAAGATTTTATGCCCATACTTGGCGGCCATATTTTTGTTTGAAGACGTCATTGGTTATAAAGTGGCCGATTACTTTTCTTTTTTAACCTTTCTCTTTCAAATTATACAGATAATGCTCGGATATCTTACGCTATTCATTAAATTAAGTAATATTTGACGTAAAAAATTCTGTTGCGTTGTGTACCGGCAACCATCGGTACCCCTACCCATACGGGTGGGGGATGGGGACCAATTTATGAGGCGTTTCATGTCCAAAACTTCGCCTTTAATGCCTCCTCTGGGATATGCTAACTCAGGTATCCAGAATTACTGCCGAGAGCTGTAGCGAACGCCCTCAATAGCTTATAGCAGATGGATATGCAGAACGATACGTCACGGAGTGCGTTAGCCTATAGTGTAAGGTGTATGGAGAATGAACAGAGAATGGAAGTGAAAACGTTTTTACCTCTGAGTCTGATTTGCTATACTTATTACACGCAGAGTGCAGATTTAAAATATTTTCAAATAAGTGACATGTATTTAGGATTCCAGTTGGTTGAGAATTGAATGATAAATTTGTTATCTTATGTTGTCAACAGCATGGAAACTGTGGTAACTCCGTTCAACGAAAGAACTCTACGCAGGTAAAAGGAGACGTTTCCCAAAAAGTAATTCTTGCATGTAGCTATTATCAGTCTAGTATTACGCCATGTAGCTCGATGAGTACTTGCATTTATTTGCGGTGGTTCTCTGATATCTTTCAAATGATTGCTTTACAGTATACCTTTAGTGGTAACTGACTGCAAAACAACGTGAGAGTTCTCTTTTAAGAGTATCATTGGATTGATATTTCATCTTTTAAGGTCATATTAAAGAGTTTAATGTAGTAAAAAGATGTCTCTACGTGGAAGTACTATTAATAGATTACATTCACATGACCTTAGTAATGTGCTTACTCCGAATTAATCAGTCATAGCAAAATACATATAACAAAATGTATTTCCGAAAACCAATATTTTCATGGCAGCTTGCAGTCTTGAAGTTAATACTTGGGCACAGATTGAATTGCAATTTGAAATACGTGTAAAATTACACATCTGTCGCACAATAAGTCGCATTTGATATTTTCAAAGCAACGGCACTCTGAAATTTTTTCTTAGCTGGATGCAATAAAGTAATTATCTTATTGTAAGAATGGAAACGCATTATTATCCTTTTGTCCTCGCTCTCTATATACCATGATACGGCCCTGTCTTACAAGAGAATATGGAAGTAAGCTTTATATTTAACAGTATTCACCAGTTAGGAATGGGAATTTTAACAATCGCGTTCGCTGGAATTCTCGCGCAAATACTAGAACTCTTTCACTTACCTTCATGGTGGTGAGTGTCGTTTGGTGGCTGGATTGAATGCTATTAACCACGAGCTGAGCTGCTGAGCTTGTCGATGGAAACGATGCAAGCTGGACCGTCTTTTATAGTGCTACATACTCCCATGCGCTCTGTATTTGTGTAATAGGCGGTCCAGCGCTTCCGGGTATGAGTGGTGAGAGGCAGGAAATAGGCCGGGCGAGATAAGGTGAGTGGGAGAGTCGAAGGGTGGTGAGAATGGATTTCAACCCCCTCATCCCCCATTGACTTTGCATCCACGATAATCTCCTAGGCGATCACCGAAGGCATCGATCGTGAATCCTTCGACTGAACATAATTCCCCATACCACTGTGCCAGGAGTTACGATCTCGCTTCGCTGGAAGGTGAGAATAGCCGTTTGATCGATTTAAATTATGTGAGGAATCTATGGAAAGGCATCAACGCAACCCGATTGCCTATAAGAAATCGCAAAGTAGCTTTGGAAGTCTAGGAAATGAATTCAGGATACCACCCTGCGGCAATTAATGGATAAAATGATCCTTATACGTGGGCAAAATCATAAAAAAACTGTATTTATACTTTTTTCGTAGATTTTCGAAGTTCATTAAGTTCCACAAGAAACTTACCAAAACTGTATTAATACTTCAATTTCTAATATATGATTTCCTTTTTAATTATTAATTTAATTTGAATTTTAATTTAATAATTAAATATGATTTCCTTTTTAATTAATCCCAAAATGTAATCATTAGATATTTTCAACTCACGTGTTAGTCTATATTTCAATTTGATTTTGCATTTATTTTACTTACATGAACTACATCTGTGTGAGCCACCACAATCACCACATCATGTCGCGTTTCTAATCGCATCATCTTCATATGATATTGACAAGAGTTAATTATGGTGCTAATACTTGGCATTCCGAAATTTTAGTGGTAGCTTTTATTGCAATTCATATTTAATAACATTTTTTTCCCATTATGTTGTGCTATCGGTGTCAGTTCTTTCTTAAGTTACTCTCGTAATAGAATCTAATATTTAATCCTATCGCACTAAGTTTACAATTTCCGAATGTCTCTTTCCTTTTTTTGTTTTTATTCAGAAGTATCAAAGTCTTAACAAATTTGTTAAGACTTTGATACTTCTGAAGAGGCAATTACTTATTTTTCAATAAGGTGTCATGTAGGTATGAGGAGGGATATTTAAAATGAATCTCACCTCGCTTTTCTCAATTGGTGCATGCCCATCCTAATTTTCTGAAGACTCCTATAATTTATGAGTTTAAGGTAATTCCAAGTGCCACGAAAGGGCAGTTGATAATGGAGAGTTTAATGTCATTTTCTTATTTAGTTCACTCCAATGATAGTCTTCATATCATTCAGTCGTTTTGTCAATTTGCCAATTTCCTCAAGATTTTTCAGGGTGAAGAAAACGAACGGGCTACGATTACTACTCTGTCGTTTTACACTATTACTCAGAAATGAATGAAATTAATTCAAAGCCAAAAAGTCAAATGCTGAAAAAAAAAACAAAAAAGAAAATGGAAATTGTTGGATATTTGGTCGTAAGTTGTAGACTTTGAGCTAACGAGGAGGGAATACTTTATATGTATAAGTAGGGTATTTTGTCTCAACTGCAAATGTCGAAAATTTAATTTATTTACAAATATTTATGACGATAAATTAAGAAAAATGTTTGCTCGTAACGCTTTTCAAGTTAATTATCATGGTTAGGGTATGATTTATTTAGAGTAAATGAAGTTGAAGCATTCTGTCTAGATTTTTACAGCCATTGCCATTGCGTAACATTAATTATTGATGTAAGCCCCAATTATGCCTTCTTTTCATTTAGAGTCACTTTTGGTCCCCAATGATGGATTATGATAAAATAAAAATCATGGAATAGTTATAAATGGAAAAGTTATGGAAAAGTTGATATATTTTATATTCAGCTTGATAATTTGATAACTGAGTTATATCTGCTCCACAGAAGAAATGGTGACATACTAGAGACTTAGTTTGCTTAATAATTTTAAAATTTTGAGTAGAAATATTTTTAACTACTATATGGTGTATTTATTCACCGGAATTTCGATTACATTAGAACGAGCAGTTTTCTATTAATATTAATAAATTAAACCAAAGAAGCTATGTGTGTTTTTAATGACTCCTTTGGCCTGTCATATCGCATAATTTTTTCAAGTTTATTTTCCTAGGGATGTAAACAGGTGTTCTTGCGATTTGGCCTCATCAAATTGTGTTTATGTGCAAATTTCATTCCAAGAATTTCATCCACCGCAATGTTTGCTTTCAATTAAGCCATATTGAAGAAATTTATTTATTAATTGTTCAAAATGTTTACGCTGCTATGGAGACAAGAGAACTACCTCCAGGTGGGAGTTCATTTTCAAGCAAAACTCCATGACCTTGACTAGTTTTTTTTGCCATCGAAGAGCGGAATATAGCTGTTCCATTGAACGCAACCGTAGGGAATGTTTCGTCATGCATGTGTAACTAAATTAAACAGTTATACGTCAATAAGAGAATCTGCGAAAGAAACTAGCTCTTCAAACATTGCGTTTAAATTGGAAAAGCACGTAATGTGGTACTAAAGTAAATGCTCAATTAAACAGGTCAAGCCATAATCTGGTGAAATGGTTTCTTAGATTTTATGATTTATTGATCCGGAGAATTAAGGGTGGATTGTTTTTTGCATTTACAATGTCGATATTTATATTTATTTGACGAAGTATATTTATGTAGGAAAACATCACCACTGTAAAATGAGCAGCCTTTTAATCTTGATAATTATTGTATTTAGGTGAACATAAAACATAGGTAAAAATGCCTGATAGATAAAATATTCCTTTTTCTGGTTTTTGTTTAGTAGTTAAATCAATTATATTTGCATTTGTTAATGCGCCTTCCCCATATTGATGTGTTGAAGGGGTTGGCTTGAACGGGTCAGGCGAGTGAAGGGGAGTTTACGGGACGTTATTGAAATCCCACGGCTCTTGCTTGTTTTCCTGAATTTTTTAATCTCGAGCTGGGACTAAATATTTAAATTGACCGCTTCAGCGAGGCTTATGGAAATGGGAGGGAGGGAGTGGAGGAGGTAGGCCGATATAGTAAGGCCGACCGCTCGCATACGCATCTAAACCAATCACGCCCGCATTAATCCTATCCCTTGTGGTTGTTTGTTCACATTTAGGCTCTGATTGCGCATAACATTCGTGGCTCAAGGGGGCGCGCGGGCCGGCGGCGGGCCGCACTTCATCTCGCCAGTCCATCTCCTTGCCTCCCCTTTCACTGCCATCAGCTGGGCGAAGACAAACGAAGATACAGGATTATATCATTGTCGGGGTAAAGTCCTCGTCTGCTAAACTGAGGGTCGAGGGTTCGAGCCCCGCCTGAGTGGATTTTCTCCACTCCGGACACGGGTGTTTGTGTTCGTACATTGCTATAAGTTAAAACACCCGACGTAAGAGGCCGTCAGTGCTGTTTTCGGAGATGTTGAAATAAATAAATAAACATGTTTTAAGAATAAAATAGGTTAAATTCTACACATTTACTCTTTTGTTAACTCGATTTAACTTTTGGTTAACTCTTTGTAATGACCTGAAAAGGTCGAAACCGGTTGAGTGCAATAAATATTGTGAGGAATATAACCAAGTTTATTCTTAAAACATCAAGTCCTTATTCTAACAAGTAAACTCGCCCACCATTGATTTATACGGGATTTGATAGACCAGTCAAAAACCTGAACCAGTGTACATATTGCTTCATTCTGCTTCTGGGAATTTACTCCACATAGTTTGCTCTGTTGACAACAGTTTCACCCCGTTTCCTGGAGGCGTCTTCAGGTCAAAGTGACTGGCAACTATCTATTCTTAAATCAATCCAGGATTATGTATAAAATCTGGCACATTCTGGCTCTATTAAATTTTGGCGTCCTTTGGCTAGATGTAACAGCTATTTTCATATATAGGAACTTCTTCTATTTAATCGACCACAAAATTATAGTAAATATTTATTTATCATGAACAGAATGATGCAAAGGGAACCAGAATGACATACATTGTGAAAAATTCAGAAGAATGTTCTGTTCATGATTCACACTTTTAAGGACAAGCCCTGAAGATGTCAATAAAAATGTCGAAACGAAACGTTGGCTAAGTCCATGTGAGCGTTAATTATTTTAAAGAAAAAGGCCAACACCCCAAAAATATATATTTACTATTTTCATGTATTTATATGTACTTATAGTAGGTTAGTAGCTGGATCTCTGTACCCCTATTCCCAGCTCTGAGTCATTTGTGGCGATCCCGACATTTTGAGATGAGCGTTAGGTATATAACTGGAATAATATGTCACTGCCAACCGTTTTACGCCATACTTTAGGATACAGCATGAATTTTGAGTCAATTAGCTGGAAATAGTTTCAAATGAAATTAAAAGCAAATACGTTGGAACCTTTTTGAATGACATGCAGAGTTCTGTTTGAGAATGAATTTTCACCGGGAGGTAGTTCTCTTGCCTCCACAACTACACCACTTCGTCTGTCAGATGGGACATACCTTGGCACCTTTAGTTAATGAGTTGGCCAATGTCAACGCCGGGTTTTACCCACGCTCCTGCCATTCCTCAAGCAATCCGATCTCATTCAGGTCGGATTGCTTGAGGAATGGCTGTTAGAAATATTTTAAACTATTAGCTATATGGTCGTAGCATGAATAATTTTGCTACGGGATCCTGGAACGCTTCCGGTTATTTGCCGGAAGACACCAGCAAAGGGTGCCACCGCTCCGAATACCCTTGCCAACCAACCGGACGTAACTTTAGTTACCAAGGTGATCCCAGCCGTCAGTAGCCTGCTCAAACAACCGACCAGGAACGCGAATCTGGCGAAATATCCGAGACGGATCCAATGCAGAGAGGATAATATGTGGAGAACGATGATCACATAAGATTCTTGCTCCTCCTCATGCTTTCACTTTTACTACGGTATGGGCCTCTGTCATCTAAGACGTCGAGTAGAACCCTAAGTCTATCCAGTGATTCGTCCCCGAGGAAGAGATCATGGAGATGAGAAAAGTTGAGGGAGCAGGGTCTGGTTCTCACTTTGGAAGAGTTGGGAAGGAGTTGGGTGCAAGTGTGATCTGTGAAAAATGATGTGGAAAATAATGAGCGGGAAAACGAATAAGGATATATGGGGGAATGCGACGAAAGCAATTGAATGAGAGGGATGGGATAGGATCTGTTTGCGTGTCAGTGAGGTAGGGTAGGTGGAGTTTAGAGAGTGTGGAGGGAGAGAGTGGGAGGAAACGAAGCCCTTCGTCCTTGATCGACCTACCTATAATCCACGATCCCTTCTCCGCTCCCAATTCCAATTCCAACCGGCTGCGATTCCATCTAGTTTTGTGTCTTGTTATTCCCGTCCCTTTTGCCCCACCTCAGCCTATCCTCATCTGCCGCCGGCAATGGCAAACATAGGCGACTCACCCTCTTTGTTGACACTGTCTGCTGAACGGGAGACCTCGACACGGGGTTCACAGCAGGTCGCTCCCGCGGAGTGGGGAGGGGTATTGCCGGGGAAGGGAAGGGAACAATGTGCGGGAAAAAGGAATGGGAGGAGAGAGACGGGTGCAAGGAGAGTTCTGGTCCGTGCAGTTAGTTGTGCAAAGAGTGTGGATGGCAGTGGACTGGGAGGTTGAGTGGACAAGAGCGGGGGAAACGGACGAGGTGGAGGACAGCGGCATTACAGATAGATCACAGGGTGCGATAGGAAAAAAACAGAGCGATAAAAAAAAGATACATTCGTCTTTGGGTGTGTTGGGCGAGTGGAATCCATGAGGGCACCGGCGAGTGATTTGTGATGAAGCCGTCGCCGCTTGCAGTTATTTACATCGCCCGGCGTTTCTTTTTTGTTCAGTGTGTGTCGCGGAGCGCGCTGAGAGCTGAATGTGGGATTTCTCGATCTCAAAATCAGGCTCGGAACTCGAAATTGGACGCGTTTCGGAACGAGAAGCACTGGACCTGCGTACACCTTGTGGTTTCCATTTTTTGCCTTTGAAAATTTAGCCCCGAAAAATCGATGAATTAATTAAAACTTTAACTGGAAAATTAATTCTGGTTGCTTAAATCTTAGCAAGGCAGCTGCGTTTGATATAGAAAAAGTGCTAAATAAGCTCTTGTTACTTTTAAATAATGTCTATACTTATTTAATGCTCTGGAACAAGACTTAAATAAATTATCTTATGGTTTCAGTTATCATTCCTTGGATAATTGATTCGTCGTGATATTTAAATCTTGAACAAAGAAATGAATCGAATAAAATTCGTGGATTTGGGCGAGATTGCGTGGAATTTTTCCATAATGAATCACTTAGATTAAGTGCAATTTTCCGCGGATAGATTCACTTTATTTCGCTACGCGGATTTAGATGTTTTACATCAAGATCATCTTCATTTCTTGTGATCATCTTTAGGAGATCACATCACCTGAAGATGATCTTAAACATCGACACCTGGGTCGTGGAAGGAAGTGTATCTATCTGTGCAAAATTGCACTTAATTCAAGTTATTCGGATTGACTCAAATTTATTTTTACATTTGGAAGAAAAGTTACCATAATAATACTATGATTTTCAAGAATATAGTTAAAACTGTGGTAATAAAAGCTAAATAAGCTACTTTACTCTGTACTCATAACTATATAAAAGTGTAAACACTTAATGCAGTTCATATAATAAAATTCAATGAGATCCTTTATTCATTCCGGGCTTGTTTTAAGGCGAAGTATGGTGGTCTTGATATGAAGTTTAATTCATTCACGAAATTCATTCCGAAATCATTTCACGTAAAAATACTTGGTCCTCGTTCCTTATGACTTTCGAATTTTCGACTACCTATCCATTATGCTAGAATTGTTTAAATTATCGTGAAATGATTTAATGCATCATCAGTATATTCTAATACTTTTAATCTCTGATTGCGTCAATAATGCTTCAATCATATGAATTAGAATAACTTTTTGGAAGAGAACGACTTGTTCTCCCAAACAAATAGAATAAATGTTTTTCGGTTTCACAGGCGATACCCACTGTAAATAGGTTCCGGTGTGGATGGTAGTTTTTCAATCCTAGCTCTTAGCTGAGTGTGCAATGCCTCCGGTATTTTCGATGAAATGATGGAAGGCATGTGATATTATTTTAAATTAGAAATTTTTATTTATCGCGGAAAAAAAGCATTTACAACGAGAACATAAACATATTTTTAAGGATAATTTATTGATAGCTTTTCGTCGCTGGAAGATTTAAACTCCGAAGATTTTTATGATACATAGTTAACAATGTAAAAACACGAAAAGTGTAAATAGCGAAGGTAAGAAAAGAAGAGTAAGCATGTGGGAAAGATCGAGGATACTAAATATCTGAATTGAGCTGTTAGAATTAGGCGAGTTATTTTATTTACTGTGGCAGGTGGTTTATACACAGGGGTTGACGAATGATGACACGTTAAGATTTTCGAAAACTCAAAAATTAGCTGTATTATTATTTACCTCAACTAGATGAATCGGAAGATTAATTATCAATATTTAACGAATGCTGCTTGTGGTTACCGTGCTCATCTCCAATAAGAGATTTTGAAATTTAAGAAATTATCATCTCTCTTTCTTAATATAATTTTTCTATTTTTTGTTTGTTTATTCTATATTTCTGTTTTTTTATTATACATAGTTTTGAGCAATTTAAATATTGAAATCCTCTTGAGAGTTCATTTACTCAATTACTGTATTTTGCTCTTACGGATATGCTGCTCCGGCACAATAAAATTTGTTCAATTCAAATTCAATTCAACGTTCTAGTCACAGATGAATGAATGCATTAATTTAGGGTCCATGTGGGACTCCAAAAACTACCTAATACAGTAATGATGGACATCATAAAATTCTTTATAAGATCGGAGCTCACGCCTCTGACGGTCGAGAGACTTTCAATGACAAAATAACTGGCGTGATTCTCGATCATATCTTGTTTTGACCATTGTATAAATGTATACCTTCCATATTATAAAGTATAGAGAAAAGTCTTTATATTACCGTGTAGAAATGGATACTTAAAGGATGGGGATTCTTCTTTTTGGGGTATGAGCCTCATCATCTCAAGCTGAGGACGATATTTCACTGGTTATCGTTCAGGCGTCTTTGGGACCTAAGTGACGATGCCAGTCCTCAACGTAGAACGTCGTGGCGGAAAATTCAAATTGAGGAATATGCGTCAAACCCTGGAGAAGTCTTCGCGATATCTTTATCGTATTATAGCTATGCTTGAAAATACTGGAGTGAAATTGTTATCGTGTTTGGCTGCTGCAGTAATGAATCATCATTAGAGATAGTGTGAAACATGAAGAAGTATGTTTTCTTGTTTGTTCTCATCAACAAGGTATTACGGTAGATTATAGTATACGGTAAATAAAAAATAAAAACCTTTAAAGTAATCTTATATGTAAAAGAAAATATACGTTTTATTATATTCTACAAGAGATAAATTTACGCCGTTTGCTTGGAGGAAATGTTGGAAATATTAAAAATACTCTGTTAGATGAAGCTTTCTTTAACTCTATTGAAGATATGTATTTTGCTGTTAATGCTAAATTTTTGGCGATTGTTTCCAACCTATCGTTCCTCCATGAAAGTTAATTTTATTGATATATTGATTTCTTGTCTTTCGTTGACGTTAATATAACTTAACTGATGATTTTTTTATTCAAATTAAATTAAAAGGAAAACTATGCAGATGAATACGGAGAAAGTACAAACTTAAAATATGGGAGGTAGAGATTTGAAACAAATTATTGCGTACAACAAAAATATTCTTTAAAATATTTTATGATACCCCCGGGCAGAACCGGATATGTTAGCTTGTTAATTACATGGAATCGTGGAAGTGATGAAGAATCAAGAAATAGTTGCCGTATCCTGATCTCTTTCTCTGTTCTGAGTCAATAGTTGCGAATGGACTCCGATACTATGATTCAGGTACAATTTGTTGCCTTCTTGTACTTCGTGAATGCGTATCCTGGATATCAGAAGTGTTCTGAGATAACTTTTTACCAACTGTCATTGATGTGGATATTTTCTTCAAATGAAACCTAAGGGTAGCATGATGGACAATGTTTGAAGAGCTGTGAGGAGACGAACCACTGAGCGCTGGGTGGAAAATACGGATGATTTCGTGGGGACGAGCAGCGATGATGAATTACAGCTAGCGGGTGCGTGGTGGCGGACGGTGGCAGGAGGTGCCATGCCGGGTGGATCGCTTGCCCGCGTCCCTACTTTCGCGGTGCGGGCAAGGCGATCGCCTCCATTTCCGAACTGTTTCTCGGACCTGCCACACCCTCACTGCGATTCCTACACCGTCCACTCCCAGACCCCCATTTGTCTTTCTTCTTCGGGGGAAAAAAGGGAATAAACCACGCTACGGTACTCTCTCGGGCCTGCGGCGTTTTCTTCGAGACGGCAGATGTAGGTATCTGTCTCTCGGTGGGCGCTAGAGGGAGAGAGGCCCCTGCGGCCGGATGGATTTGGGGAGGTCCTCCCTGGGCAGCGGAGTGAAGAGCGACATTGCGAGATAGGTAATGAAGAGTGATAAGAGGTGAATGGCCGATAGGTCAGAGGATTTCTTTATTTTGATGTGGCAAGATTGAGAGTACATTTTGAGTCTCCTATTCCCATAAACCTCTTTTCTTATTGTAGGAAATCATGTACTTACATATAATGCAGGAAATATAACATACCAATGAAATATTAACAATTAGGCATAAAATATAGATTGTTAGAGTGAATACTTCGGAAGAGAAACATTTGCTATTCGTAAAGGCAAATATTGACAGTGGTAGTATAATTTTCGTCATAAGTATATTTGCCTGTCTCCCAACCATCCTGGGAAAACCTGCAAATATTAAAGAATTTTGAAAGGGAATACTTGAAGAGTTATTTGAAAATGTTAGAAAACATCAAGCTTTTGACACTTGGTCCGTTATTGCAGTACCCAAGAAGTATAATGTTACATCAAAATCCTACAGGTGGAGAAAAAATTTAGGATGGCGGCAATTTTGCATTGCCAAGACCCGGTAATTCTCTTTATTTCCATGGGTAATCAATGTAATCACCCGTCAGTACCTCAAATATATCGGAGAGAGTGAGATTAGGTGACATCGAGCCTATTCAGTGATACCGTATTTCTGTATGTTAGGGAATAATAGTCGAATAGTAGAGAAATAGAGGATTAAAGGCTACAATGTGTGTTTTTCCGAGTTAAGCATCAGCCCAATAACGGAGAATTATTTATTTGGAATTGTATTCTACGTTTATATTCTTCTCATATCTCATCTGCTACGTGTCTTCGTACTAAAAGAAGTTACTCTACCAATATGAATCATATTAAGTCCATTTTATTGTCATTCCTGGCACTAACAGGTGTGAAATGTAACTACATTTCTGGAAACCCGGGAAAATATATTTATGGATCAATTGTTGACACCTAGCTATACATTATAAACCTCATACATAACATCTAAATTAAGTGGTACCTACCCTGCAAACAGTCATAACGGTGTGTGGCAGGGGGTGACTCCACTAACCAATATCATACTGCAGCCATTTTACTAAAAGTTCTGTTGAGTGAAGTAACTTATGTGGAAGGGGATTTAACTTGCAGTACCGATTCTATCGTCCTACACGTGCGGGATGGACTCCTACATCAAGGGAACCACTGTTTTAATTTTTTTTGAAACTCGCACTGTTGGCTACACAATTACTGACACATAATAAATACAATGAACACAATAAAATTAGCATCTCATGTAGAAAAAAGTATAAAAACAATGCCATCTAACCATTAACTCACCGATACCATGGAATCGGCCAAAGTATAAAGAAAAATAAAAACTAATTCAGACGTATTATGACTACTTTAGCAACAAAAACAAAATATGTCGGCAAAATTTTGATGCCTTTGGGTTTATTCTTAATTATGATCCTTTCCGAAAAACACCAGCGTAGGAAGAGGGGTGTGAAATGCCTGTGAGAGGTACAGATGAGGCAGAGGGTGCGGAGGGATGGGAAGGGATATGATCCCGCCAAGAATGGGTGATCCGCACGAAGCTGGAGAGGGACAATCTTGGCTCTCATCCTCTAGGGAAGGAGGAGTAATGGGATATGAGAGAGCAACCTAGAGCCTCCATCACCCCTCTTCCCGGAGCCCTCCGCCTACTGCTGCCCTTCACTCCCTCATCATTGATAGCGGGGGGGAGTGTCCACCTAGTAGCCTGTCTCCGGAGTATTATCACCTTCGTCTGGACGTGTCCAGTCTAGCAGTCGTTCACGGCTCACTTCCTTCTTTTCCTCTCCTCAGCCCTCGGACTCTCTCGACCCTCCTTGGGAGAGCCGACCAAGCGATGCGTGGATCCTGGCTACCGCGGGATGAAGCAGGACGTCGAATTTTGTGCCGCGTGCTTGACAGCGTTGATCCTCTGCCCGAGGCAATCTCTCCCTCGTCCCTTCGCCGTCTCTGGCGACGTCGCGTTAATCAGGTCGGGCGATAGGTCGAGAGAATTTAGTGATAGGGGCAGTCAGGGTTAACGATATGTTTGCAGTAAAGGGTAAGTGTGATTAACACCCACATATGCACATGATGCCGCTAGAGCACATCACAGGGAGTGCGGAGACATCAGCCATGAAAAAGGGAAATTGTGGAAAGGAATTAGCTGAAGGAAGAGACGAAAAATTGACGTGTTCTACGGTACACTATTGTTTCTAATTTTCTGGTGTAGACGTGTATTTTGCGTGGGAAGAAGGAATTCTTATACCATTCTGTCAGATAGTCGGCCTCTCTAATTTTGTTGCTTTTGTCTGTCCTACGAAGGTAATGTGGGGTTAGAACTAATATCTTCCGGGTCAACCTTAAACTCATGCCACTAATTTTTTCAGTAATCTTTCACTGCGTTCAATATCCTAGACACTCGCGGTTTACAAGGTAGCCCTTCAATTGCTGTGTTGCACTTAATGTTCATTCGTAGCAATTTTCAGCAAAAATCTTTTATTTAAGGTATGATGGAAGGATAGAGCAAGGTAGGATGGAAGGAAGGATAAGGCAAATATGAGTTAAATTAAACAATAGGATTTGGAATATGAGGCGGTTCATCAAAGGAAGGGACGCGACGCCACTTTTTTCAGTCTTCACCAGTAATACTGCTGTCATCCGATGGAATTATGATTACAGATAATAAATCAATGGAAGGAGAATAGATCGGCCTATGTATTTTGTTTTGGAATCTGATGAATGTATGCTAATAGAATGGAAATTTATTGTCTTCAGAAATGAATGTATTTTGCTATTCGGACGATATCTATATCGGTTCCATTCCTGAGTAATTTTTTGAGTAATCCCTAAGTGATTGGTTGCATTCCACGAAAAAGACGAACTACAATGATGGCAGAAGACTATTTCGTATGATACTGGTTTCACGGCTATTCTTAATTCTGTAGGCATCGATTATTAAAACACACAATGCATATTATTTAATATAAAATGGAAGAGAATGATCTTCAGAGTATTTTATCCAGTCTTTAACCATATAATTAATCTATCTACCCTCACTCTTCAGAGAAAAATCCCCGATAGTGGTAATAAGAGGTAAATGTTGTTTTCTTTAAATTACGAAACTGCTAAACACCCTATTAACCGTTGTCAATACTTTTATCCCTAAATACATTAGCCCACTGTTCAGTTTTACACTGATGATATTTAATTAGTCGCTCTTGCTACGTACATATCAAACTTATATACTCGTGTTATATACTATTTAGGACTGGTATTTGGAACGTAAGGTTGCTTCGAGACATGCGGAAAATTATGAGCGAATTCATAAAGGAAAAATTATGTAGGAATGAAGCGGCAGGCTGAGAGGAGAGCAGAGTAGAAGACTGCAGGAAAACAATCTTCGAAATGATCACTGCTGATGATGATAGCGCGTTCCTCCGGTTCAACGCTTAATCGAACCAGAAATTTGATGTGAACCCGAAATATTTTACCCCATTCTCCATTATTTTACTCCATTATATCCATCATGGATTAAATTTGCATTCAATTCTAAATTATTCGAATACACCACGCATTTGTATTTCATGTGTCGCTTTTTTGTTCATAGCTCCTTTTCCTCAGGGTGCTAGATAATAGTTACTAGTATTAATCTTATGATTTTATGAGTAATTTCGTTTTTCTATCCTCGGCAGTGGTATACAAAACATATCGTCCGAGTATTTCTCCACTTCTTCAATGATACAATTTATTCCATTGTAAATCCTAAGATACAATCATAATGAGTATTATTTGAAAATTTTAAATGAATTATTACGTCTCAACATTAATAAACAAGACGGATCTTCATTTCTTTAATCCCCTTTTAGAATCGAATTTTCTGCATTTAAAGCAATATTGCGTCTCATTTTTGAAAAAAAACATCATTTAACCACTTTTTATTTCTGAACCCTCGAAATCAACCTATTAGTCATTCCATACGTGTCTTTTGCGACCACTGTGTTATTTTAACGGTGTAGGTATTAATTTACAGTGCGCTGGTTGCACTAAAGTCAGATTCAATCTAATATTCTTGATATTTGCGTTATGGTACTGATATTATGGACATAATGATTTGGTGATGTTCTTCGCGGAATGCCTAGAGTACGTTAATGTGGTCCTCGCTAATGGTAAATGAGTTATCAGGAGAAGGGTTCGACAGAAAATAGAAGTAAAATTCTCTGAAAATTGAGTCTCGGAAGAAGAACCAAGTAAACATAATGTACCTCGAAGAGATGACAATGAATATAGCTGTTTCAGTATATGAGATATGGAATGTATATCTCCTTCAGTGCTAACAGATATGGCTGAAATTGAAAGGCTGGTCGCTGTTGCTACCACTCCTGTAGCTTGTTTAATTCGCTTCAACCAGCCGCTGGAGCCATTCATTTTGTTAAGAAACTTTTGATCTAGTGCGGTTAGCATTGCATCAATTAGTTTGTATTATTGTATTTCTGTGAATTTTTATTCATTCTTCTTCCCAGTAAATGTAACAAAACAATTTTAGGGCAATACTTCCATCTTTATTCAGTACGAGCGGAAGGTACCCGTTGAAATTCAACGGGTGTGAAAAATATTAAACTTGTTTTTTATAATAAAACCACAAAGCCCGAAGAAAAACAGTGTGCGTGGTCATTTGAGGAGTTCGTAACCTATCTCGTATGTTGTGTTCGTTGTAGTAGACACATTGACAGTTTCCCAGGTTCACGGAGAGATGAGTGACTATTGGTTCACTTTCATGCACGGAAAACCCAAAAATCGGCCTTGCAGACTCATTACTACTTAAATAGCAACCAGGTTGATAGATGGTCACCTCGTCCCTCCGGTTCTCTTGAGACATCTTCTGAGTGATTAACATTTTGATCGCTTCCCTTGTGTACATACATATATTTGCATTCCATGACTTAATTCAACTATTCAACGTTGATATGTGCGTTGATTATCTTAATCAGGATTGGACAGTAGAGTACAATCCAGCGATTGACACGTCAAGAGGAGTAATGGCAGCAGAAGCCATGTTTATTTGACCTATGAATCCTCCATCAATGGGACTGCGCCTTCGGCATAGCCATAATCATTGGTTTCGGTTGCTAAATAAAACATTTATGGTGATTCTTAGTGCACTTGTCGATTTTCATGCACAGATGTCGTTAATTGCGCAGAATTTCCGTTCTTATTTCGGATAAGAAGCATGTAGTGACGTCATTATAATTTCCGCCATCTTAAAGCAGATTGAAGGTTTCAAACAGATGGGTCTGCATTTGAACCAGATTTAGAGCTGGTTACCCGTCTGTATGTTGGGTAAGGATGAAATTTGTGCGGATCTTAGCGTAACCCGAGAAACACCATGAGGAGAATCTCATGAGATCGCTGGTGGGCATGTCTTTGACCATCCAAGTCTAACCTTTGTCGTTTTTCTTTCAAGGGCTCATTTTCTCGCAAATAAAACATTCATTTTGCTTTAGAAGATTTTTTCGAGAGGTTACTCTTTTTCCTATTAGGCATGTTGATGGATATATTTTTGAGTCCAAGAAACGGAAACACAGCGGCAAGTGAGAATCTAGAATAGGCAACTCGATGATTGAGTGAATGTACCTAAGTTAACTGCACTTTAACACTTTTAAACATATTAATAATCCGTGACATTTATGATGTGGGAATTGGTCTAAAAACAATTCGCAATCGCAATGAGAGGCCGACGGTTTCACTACGTGTAATACATCTGAGTATTAAATTATAATAAACAACGCCATGTTTGTTGTAGCAACAGAGGCATTATTACCATTGATATTCGCTCCACGTAAATATTCTTGCACATTTAATTAAGTGTGTATTCTATTAATTCCTTTATGTGTAAAGTTTAATAGGTAATTATTCTCTCATATACATGCAGTGCCCCTATGAGAGCTACTTTGAGAATAGACGTTGAAAAGTATACTTGTTAAATATGCATTGACTTTATCGAGTACCCCCCCGAAGCAATTTATCATGGGGGCCTTGGGACTCTGGGTCCTTCTTATACGGATTTATTTTCTACGTACTATCATGGGCCTCCAGGAAGGCGTGATATTTAAATGCTTGAGGCGTGTATATCCTTTGAAAATCAAATATATGGTTGTCAAGGAAATATGTTATTGTTGATTTCAGAGAAAAAGGTGAGATTTCTCAGCTGAAAACATGAAGTTCAGACAAATACGGAGCGTAGAAGGAAATCGATTGATAAAATTAGAAACGTCATTCATTCAGCCATCCGATAAAAAAATCCCAGCCCTATATCTTGAGTGAAAGTAATTTTAAAAACAAATAAATGAAACCACTGCACCGAAACCAATGCTTAGCATGAACCACCAGGGGGGACCTTCAGGGGGCCTTTGGGGGCCCTTAGGGATTTTTAATATAGCATATGTTACAACCACATATGTTTTCTATCTGCATGCCAAATTTCAGCTCAATCGGTTCAGTAGTGTTTGCGTGATGGAGCAACAGACAGACTGACACCATTACATTTGTATACATATTAGTAAGGATCACACCCTTAACCCTGAAAAAATAGGGTTTTGGTTAATTGAACCCGACAGTGTTTGTTGTCTACCAGTAACAAACATGTGTTCCAAATTTCATCAAAATCGGTCCTGTGGTTTAGGAGGAGATGTGGAACATACATACATACATACATACATACATACATACATTGACTTATATATATATATACGAGCGGAAGATACCCGTTGAAATTCAACGGGTGTGAAAAACATTAAACTTATTTTTTATAATAAAACCGCAAAGCCTGAAGAAAAACTGTCAGCGTGGTCATTTGAGGAGTTCGTAACCTATCTTGTATGTTGTGTTAGTTGTAGTAGACACGCTGACCGTTTTCCTGGTGCACGGAGAGATGAGTGATTATTGGTCCACTTTCATGCACGGGAAACCCAAAAATCGGCCATGCAGACTCATTACTACTTAAATAGCTAAGGTCGATAGAATGTCACCTCGTCCCTACGGTTCTCTTGAGCCGTCTTCTGAGTGATTAACAGCTTGATCGCTTCCCTTGTGTACATACATATATTTGCATTCCATGACTTAATTCAGTTGCACTATTCAACGTTGATATGTGCGTTGATTATCTTAATCAGGATTGGACAGAAGAGTACAATCCAGCGGTTGACACGTCAAGAAGAGTAATGGCAGCAGAAGCCATGTTTAATTGAACTATGAATCCTCCATCAATGGGACTGCGCCTTCGGCATAGCCATAATAATTGGTTTCGGTTGATAAATAAAACATTTATGGTGATTCTTTGTGCACTTGTCGATTTTCATGCACAAATGTCGTTAATTGCGTAGAATTTCCGTTCTTCTTTCGGATCAGAAGCATGTAGTGACGTCATTATAATTTCCACCATCTAAAAGCAGACTGAAGGTTTGAAACAGATGAGTCTGTATTTGAACCAGATTTAGAGCTGGTTACCCGTCTGTATGTTGGGTAAGGATGTAATTTGTGCGGATCTTAGCGTAACCCGAGAAACACCACGGGAAGAATCTCATGAGATCGCTGGTGGGCATGTCTTTTGACCATCCAAGTCTAACCTTTGTCGTTTTTCTTTCAAGGGTTCATTTTCTCGCAAATAAGACATTCATTTTGCTTTAGAAGATTTTTCAAAAGGTTACTCTATTTTCTATTAGGCATGTTGATGGATATATTTTTAAGTCCAAGGAACGGAAACACAGCGGCAAGTGAGAGTCTAGAATAGGCAACTCGATGATTGAGTGAATGTACCTAAGTTAACTGCACATTAACACTTTTAAACGTATGAATAATTCGTGACGTTACTGATGTGGGAACTGGTCTAAAAACAGTTCGCGATCGTAATGAGAGGCAGACGGTTTCACTACGTGTAATACACCTGAGCACTAAGCGATAATAAACAACGCCGTGTTTGTTGTAGCAACAGAGGCATTATTACCATTGATATTCGCTGCACGTATATATTCATTTAAGTGTGTTGTCTATTAATTCCTTTATGTGTAACGTTTACTACGTAAGTGTTCTCCCATATATATGCCCCTTTGAGAGCTACTTTGAGGGTAGACGTTGAAGAGTATACTTGTTAAATATGCATTGAATTTAACGATTACCCCCCGAAGCAATATATCATGGGGGCCTTGGGACTATGGGCTCTCCTTATACGGATTTTGTTTCTACGTACTATCATGGGCCTGCAGGAAAGCGTGATATTAAAATGCTAGAGGCGTGAATATTCCATCAAATTAAAATCTCTGGTTGTCAAGGAAATATGTTATTGTTGATTTCAGGGAAAATGTGAGATTTTTCAAATGAAAACATGAATTTCAGGCAAATACGGAGCGTAGAAGAAAATCGATTGATAAAATTAGAAATTATATTTATTCAGCCATCCGATAAAAAAAATCCAGCCCTATATCTTGAGTGAATATACTTTTAAAAATAAAAAAATGAAACCACTGCACCGAACACAATGCTTAGCATGGACCACCAGGGGAGACCTTCGGGGGCCTTTAGGGGCCCTTAGGGCTTTTTAATATAGCATATAATACAACCAGATATTTATTCTATCTACATGCCAAATTTCAGCTCAATCGGTCCAGTAGTTTTTGCGTGATGGAGCAACAGACAGACAGACACCATTACATTTTTATACATATTAGTAAGGATCACACCCTTAACCCTGAAAATAAAGGGTTTCGGTTAATTGAACCCTACAGTGTTTGTTTCTACCAGTAACAAACATGTGTTCCAAATTTCATCAAAATCGGTCCTGTGGTAAAGGAGGAGATGTGGAACATACATACATACATACATACATACATTGACTTTTATATATATAAAGATAAAGATATAAAGATTCAGCGTCTCGTTTAAAGGAAATGTATTTTAATTTATATCAACTCTTTATTTATAAGCAAAGTGATAAAAATAAAGTAATAACATTTTGCACCACCTTTTCGGGTCTCATTGCTTAGAAATCAGTTACCAAACTGATCACAAAGGTTCAAGGATACTATGTTGTGGCTCTTATTTAATCTTCTATTTGCAAAACAAGTTTTTAAAAGTTTTTAAACAGTTAACTGTGGTTAAATTTATTTAACGTATATAAGAGAATAACGATGCTCTACTCGCATCTATTGAGATCCTACCAAAACAATTTTCTTTTAGAATCATTTGTGTTTTTTGGCTGAGTGTCAGATAAACTCGTATATTTAAACACAAATTTACACATAGTTGTCTACTGTGGAATGATTTTTACGTGAAATGTGTCATAAACCGGTAATTGTTGCAGGCGGTAATGCAACGCAATTGTGTGCACCAAAAATCTTTTCGTTACGGGGAAATTCAAGGAGATATCCGAACGGGTCATGAGGCATTCAAAAGAGAAAAGTTGATAAAGTAAAATTCAAGGCCATATTGGAAGTGATGACGCCACCATAAAAATAAGATTGCCGCTAAGTATGGGAACAAAATCAAGTAAAGCTCAGCCTTCATGAGAAATCATGAGAAGGATTCCTTAGTGTTGATTTGAAAGCGCGGAAATTTCTGCAGACAAAAAACGTGAACACAAAAAAACCGAGCCCCCGAAGCTACGTTTGCATTGCGACACAAAATTCAGGGCATAAAGTGAGACAGGTCTTCAACCTAATTGACACCAGTTGTTGATTCATGGGTGTACGAAAGAGTAATAAAAGTGTATTAAGATTACTTTTTTTTTACTTCAAATGAGAATGGTCACTCCAAAAACAAATTTTTAGAGCCTAAAATTTTCACAAATAATCTTTAGAACAAGCAATGAGGGTTAAAATACTTATTGTACTAACGAAGGTTTCACTTATAAGAAACACTCCGTTATCAAGATCTAAATACTTCCTACGCATTTACGCAAGGCCGTAAAAATGACATTTATCTGTCGAACCCATGGTCGGTTCCTTTTTTGAAGAAAACGGTGAGAAAAATACTAATAAGTTATTCCTTCAGAATGTAGCAATCCGTAGAAATTATCGTGAAAATAAATACACCTGGACCGGGAATCAGACAACTATGCAAATTCTCGGATACCGCTAAATTAAATTGCGGAAGTGGAAATAAATGTAAAAACAATTGTATCGTATTGTGAAGTTTCACCATGCATTTAAGTTTTTTCCCCCTTTCAATAGCATATCTTGGTACAACTGATGTATAATACAGATTCGAAACCGCATAATAGGGTATTGTTGTACTATCGGAATCGAATGGAATAGAGATATATTTTTAGATAGTCATAAATATATTTTTTGTAACGCATCCAAACTTTTTCGTCTATTTGATAACAGCCTCATTTCACACTACCGAGCACCGAAGCGACAATCAAATGCTGAATTGCTGCTTTCACTGAACTGAAATGTACTGATAAAATTATGCTGAAAAATAAATAATTTGACGCAATCACACATGAAATAAAGCAAAAACAATAGAGAATAAACGCTGCGCTGCTATTTTCCTCCAAATTTGCCGTTCTAGTCTTGTTCGTCAATTTTATTACTCAGCAACCAACCCATCCAAAAAAGAGTGGGCACAAAATAACTACCAGGCTTCCCCTTTGACCTTTCCCCGAAATATGGCGTCAGTATTTATGTCATGAATTATTACCGCCGTTCACCGAACCGAAAAATACGTGAAAGCAAAAATTAATCCCTCTTCTCCCTTTCGTCTCTTCTTCCGCCTTCCACGTCGATATTCCGGATTTTGTTCACTTACCGTGACTTCCCACACCGCGACCGACCGACCGCCAATGAAGGCTTGATATGGCACCCTCCGCCATACGCCTCCGTTCATGCGTGACATGTACACGCTCCTTCTCCAACTCCCTTCTCACCAACACCCACCCCCGCCCTCTTTCTTGATCGCCTCTCGTCCCTCACCATCGTCCCCATCCCTAATATCTCCCCTCGAGCACCGCCCCCAACCCACCCCCCCTTTTTTATTTTTCGGTGCTCACATCATTTTGTCTATTACTAGAGGGCTAGGACTAGAGGACTAGAGGGCCCCCTCACATAGGCCTGTGCTATTATCGTAAAATATTGATGGAATAAATTTAAATGTGGTCGATTCAACTGTCGGTAATTGAAGAATTGAAAATTAATTGAAGTCATTCAATTAATTGACAAAGTCCAATTAATTGACATTGCTCAATTAATTGGCATCAACCAATTAATTGACAGGACTCAATTGGATTGTGCTTTTCAAAGACTTTCCTTTGGCCAAGAGAATAATGAAAGAGCTAATTTGAAAAACAACATAATAATTAAATCAGTTAGCTTTTATTAATGAAGTAAAGGAATATGTCGCTATTTGAAGACATGCAGATGAGATCCTCAGCGTCTTTATCCGACAGAAACTGGCGTGTGTCGATGACAATGTTCCCACCGAGACTGAACAACCTCTCGGACGCAGTGCTGGTTGCCGGGATATCTTCTTGCTAACTTCTGGAGGTAGGGGTAGGTGGTGGCCGTCACCACCGTCATTTTCCATTCCAAGAGAAATAGCAATTATTGAGACAAAATTCTATCATTTTAGGAATATCCTTTGGAAGACCTTTTTTCGTTAGAGTCTTAATGATGTCGATTGCCTCTTTAACGGGTATTTTTGTAATAATTGCTATTTCTCTTGGAATGGAAAATTATACGAGCAATCTGAAGGGGCATCCATGGGATCTCCTTTATCCCCAGTCATCGCCGATCTTTATATGGAAGACTTTGAACGCAAAGCCCTGGATTCTTTCCATCTAAAACCAAAACTCTTTGTGAGATATGTCGACGACACCTTCGTCATATGGCCTCACCGGACTGATGAATTGAATAAATTCCTAGAACATCTCAACAGCCATAATACTTCCATTCAATTCACAATGGAAATGGAGGAAAATAATCGGCTCCCCTTCCTAGACGTTCTCGTCACAAAGAAAGCTAATGGCACGTTAGGACATTCAGTTTATCGTAAGAAAACGCATACTGACCGCTATTTAAATGCCAAATCCCACCATCATCCTGGCCAAAAAGCATCAGTTATCAAAACTTTATATCACAGGGCATATGCCATCTCGGATGCCGATTCGCTCGCGAAAGAAAAACAACACCTCCTCGCCGCACTCCAAGGGAATGGCTATAACCGAGAATTAATTCGAAAAATCGCGCGTAAGGAAGAAGAGAAACGTCATGCAACCTTGGAGACTGATAGAGAAGACCATCAGAAGGCAAAGGCACATGCTATCTTACCATACGTCGCAGGAACTTCAGAGAGGATCGCAAGAGTTCTCGCCAAACACGACGTCTTGACGAGATTTAAAAGCGTTAAGAAGACCTCTGACCTCCTTCGGAGCGAAAAAGATCGTCACCCATGTGACATATACGAAGGAGTGTATGAAGTGTCGTGTACCTGTGGTAAATCATACATCGGTGAAACATCTAGATCCCTAAAAATCAGAATAGAAGAACATCGTAAGGCAACCGAAAATAAAAATTTTCGCCTTTCCGCGGTTGCAGAGCATGCATGGTCAGAACCCGGACACGTGATTAAATTCCACGAATCCAAAATCATTGCCAGAGAAAATAAATATTTCCCTCGGCTGATAAGGGAGGCAATAGAAATAGTGAACCACGAAAAGAACTTCAACAGGGAAGACGGTTATCCTCTCCCTGCATCTTTCAAACGGCTTTTCCAACAATGGGATTCAAACCGAACGTATCAGCGCGCACCTGTCTAGATATATATATAGAAGAAAATGATGCTCTGCAGATCAGTTGGACCTGAAGACGGGAGCTGGAATGCGCCCGAAACTGTCGTCCGCCCATATGGACCAACGCGGCCTTAACCCGGAAAATACTTTTCCACTAGCCTGTCTTCTTCAAGGCTTCATTTACAGCCTTGAAGATGACAGAAAAGTCTGCTGTCGAAACGTCGGCCAACATGGGGAACCTAACTCGGTGGATAATTCGAGAAGATCTCATCAGTGTCATTCACCGGGAAAGCCTGAACTCTTAAATGTCAGTGTTCCTGTTTTCCAGGTATCGCCCAAAGGTAGTGGTCCTTAAACGTTTTTTGAAATATCTAAGTATCTTTTTTCTCTTAATACTATTTTATTACTTTTTTCATGCACCCATGAATCAACAACTTGTGTCAATTAGGACGATGAGGTGGATTTTGGTATCTTTCTGGCAAACCCCAGATCCCCGTAGTTCTGTTCGCATTGCGTCACAAAATTCAGGCCATAAAGTGAGCCAGAATCGTGTTAATCACTACACAAATATCTGTACAAAGCATTATCAAGGTAAACTTATCATGTAGATATGGATTACCTGATTAAAAATTGTGATTATTTAAAAAAGAAATTAGTAGATAAATAAGATCTTCTGAGTTCTATTTTTCTATTTTCCACCTAATGATCTTTATTACTAATAAAAATGTCCCCAACAAGATTCAATCACTATAAAATAGTAGCCTTGAGAAATTTATGTATGGTGCTGATTTAATATCCTATTTTTGTGGTTGTAAGTGGTGATAATAGATTTTATGCGGTAGATACGTTTCTTCAATGCCTTTTTGTTCTGACTGACAACATTGCTGCCACTAGTTTATTTTTCATTTATCAGGCATTTTTTACGATTAAGTGTGAATGGGATAAAGCTAATTGAACATTATTATACATCTTGAATCATCATTTGATAGAGTCCCAGCTCTTTATCACTGTCATCAACATTTAAGAAGTTGGAAATCGTTCACTTGGCCTTCTTGTGGAATGGTGACAAGTATATTAAATTGCAAAATATATTTGCGTTCTGCAGAAATAACTGACCATATTCAACCCATTAGTGCCCGTCGGCAACTTAAGTTCCCATGCCACGTTTTGCCTTACACAGCGTTCACTTTGTAACCGATTCATCCGATTTTTCGCGTGTACCTTTGCTAGACCTTGCATTGTTGACTGGTAGTACTCGTCGCTCGTCAGTTTGATTGTGTTTCGCGTGATAGTCGGAACACTGCAGTCCCTCCAGGTGCTGACTTGACAACTGGTGACAACCTTCTATAAAATGTAAGTTAAAGCCTTTTTCTGTGTTTTATTCGTAATTTTTTTTCATGTTAATGTCTAGTGAATACACATATCCACATAATGATGCTCACGATGGGAGTGATCGCATGTACAAGGTGTATCCATTGTTTGATTTCCTCAACGATGAATTCAAGCAGATAGATCCAGGGAACAGTTTGAGCATCGATGAGAGTATGATTCCCTATTACGGGCGTCATGGCACCAAACAGTTTATTCGAGGGAAGCCCATACACTTTGGATTTAAGTTATGGGTTACTGCTAATCCAACAGGCTATATTCAGCATGTTGAGCCGTACTGTAGTGCATCCACTCGCCTCTCTGAAACTAGGTTAGGACAAGGGGGAGACGTTGTGTTAGGTTTAGCTGAGCATATTGGTGTAGAAAAGGAGTTACAATCTATTTAGATAATGTTTTACTTCAATAGAGCTTTTAACAGAGATGGCAAAGAAGGGGCTTGGAGGAACAGGTACAATGAGAGAAAATCGAGTAGGGACAGATATGAAGCTCCCTGATAAGAGGACTTGGAAGATAACGAACAGGGGCTCTATAAGTTTTTCCGCTTCTTATGATCTGATTACAGCACGGTGGAATGATAACGCTGTTGTCACTGTCCTCTTAAATTGTGACCGGATAGAGCCCGTAAAAAAATAACGCGGTATTCCAGGGCCGAGAAAAAAAGACTGTCGGTTGATACTCCAAGCACAATTGCTAAATACAATGGAAATATGGGTGGGGTGGACATTTGCGACCAATTTGTCGCAACCTATCGCACAGCAATAACGACTAAAAAGTGGTGGTGGCCATTCTTCGCCTGGGCGGTTGATGTTTCAGTGGTGCAAGGTTGGTTTCTTTTCAGAAGATTACGTAATAAAATGCCTCTCCTTGAATTCAGGCGCCAATGTGCGATTTTTCTCCTCAAGTATTTTTCTGTTGCCTCGTTGTCACCAGGAGTACGGTCCCCATTTTATTCCTCCCCAAGAAATAATTTTCGGGGGGATCATAAGGATCACATAATTGTGAGAGGAAATTCAAAGTATCGGCGATGCCGCATTTGTAACAAAAGAACGCAATACCTTTGCATGAAATGCGATGCATCGCTACATACTAACAATTGTTTCCGAGATTTTCGTGTCCAGATTTTTGCATTTTGTAGTTGATTTTTGTGCTTGTTCCATTGTTTATGGCATTTTCAAAGAAATGAAAATGTTATTTAATTATTTTCACAATTTGATGGTGAAAGTGTTATGCAGAAGTAAATGCTTTTTTTTATTAAATAAAGTATTAGAAGAAAGTATCAGAAGTAAATTATTTTTCGATTGTGTATAAACTCTATTTGAGAATATTTGAAAACATTTATGCAGTTCATTATTTATTGCAAGCATTCTTTTTTGTTTACATTACTCTACTTCATTATTAGTCAAAATTATATGATTTGTGGAGTGTTTGCCTGGCTACCAGTCAGTGTATTTAATTTTCTTAGTTTTGTATAAAGTGAATCACACCAAGTAGCCAAATTTTTAATAATTATATGACTTTTTTATTAATTATGAGCATTGTGAACAATAGTATTATGTTAATAAATTTGAATCTAAATTTATTAACAAGTATTGGTGAGTTTTTATTGAATTCAATGAAAATCTTTACCTAAATTCCATTCGTAACAATCCGTCCACGTTCATAGGAATGTTAAAAACACTGCATCAAACTATTGTGCCTTAACGTATGTTCCTCTTACTTTCATGTAAATATATTTCAATGTGAGTATAAGATTTATTTAAGTGAAATAAACTACAACAAACTGGAGATCAAAGGAAAAAAGGCGAATTTACTGAGAATTTTGCCGATTTTGACTACGCGTGTGTCCGTCGGCAACTAAAGTTGCCACTTCAGAAAACCAATGAAAACTTATAATGAAGTGCTAAATTTAATATATGTTTTTTAGAACCCCCTTAGGATCATTTTGTAATAAAATAGTAGAAATATTACCACTGGGGAATTATGGGCATTAATGGGCTAATGCCATTCGTTTTTTGTTACTGTAATCTTTAATGCTTTGCTGCGGGGTAGCCTTTGGATAATTCATGGCATTGGGGTGTTAAGATTTGAAGGGTGACAATATTCTCTTGTCACTTAAAGCGAACTCGAAAGATGGGAATGGTACATAATAAAATCTTTCAACTTGCTCAGGGATCTCATCTTCAGCCGCTCATGGGAATCAGTCCTGTTGCGTCGGATCTTATGAATAGTCTCACCAAGAACGAATTAAACGAGATTTTTTCTCTCGCGTTTCCTATAATTTTTTTAAATATTGCGAAGAAAGACAAAGAGAGGTAGCACGAGGAATGGCAGGCGCGCAGAATGGGATTAAAAAAAAATGGCGGGAACGCGGGCGGAAAAATGTAAGCTGCGCATCGCATGGCGCACGCACTCATGAATTCGAGATGGATTCATGAATAACAAAATGTGTGGCACCTTCGGTTTGTTCCGAATTGGGGGGGAGATGGGAGGTTTTCGGGGGGGCCCGGAGGGTGTCGGGGGGTTGGAGGGGAAGGTAATGGAGGAGGGGGGATGGAGGGAGTTTGGAGTGGAGGGGTGGATTTGGAGGGTTGAGAAGGGGAGGTTGGGTTGGAAGACAAAGGGGTGGGGCATTAATTAACTGGATTGGAAAATTGTGATGTGGTCGCGCATGAAATATTTTCCGGAAATTATTACATCGACGTGTTTTCTGTCGTTCCGTAAGGCGAAAATTGAATAATTTCCTCTCCGCCATGAAAAAAAGTTTCCGCGCGAAATAAATCAAATATCGGTGAGCTTTAGGTTCGGGCACAGTCGTCCTCGGGAAATAAAAGTGCTTACGTGACGGGAAGCGTAATTAAAAATGCTTCGTCGACCGAAAGAGAAAAAGTGTAGTTTTCGGATTATAAATAATGCCCACATTTATTTATGAGCGTATAAAACTCGTTAATCTTTGAGAGGTCCCGCAATAATTTGGTTTTAAAGTTGATCCCGATACACACCGATATATCTAGTTCTTTTGCATTATTTATTTCCTCTCCTCTCTATTTCTCTCTATATTATGACATTATTTTGATCTTATTATCTGATGTGGTTAGTAAACTAGTAAGCCCGAGAAATCTTTTTCAAAATTTCCCGACCCACCTATTTGCTTATGATTAAATTTAAAATCATTATTTTGATTAATTTTCAAGCCACCGTTTGAATTAGCCTAATTAGCCGTAGACAAGCTTTTCCAAATTTATCTATCTAGGTTTATAAAAATATCAAAGCCAATGTTTACTCTCAGTGGTATTTTTAATTGATATTATTTGGCACTACATAAAATATAGGTCTCCTGGGAAAATTTGCATATTTTCAAGGAGTAAGAACTGATGTGCCATCATATTGCAAAAGTGCAGTTTAAGCTTTGGAAGAAAATTTGGAGTAGATTTTATCGACACTACCTTCACAATTTTGGGCCATTTACTGGGATCAGTCCTAGGATATTAGTAATGGATAATTTGTTACTGTGCTAATTCCCAAAGTAGCTACAATATAATGCAATAACTGTTTTCTACGAAATTTTTCTTTCAGCCTTTAGGCAGCGTTTATATGTATAATAATATTGCTGGAATAAAAAATGCATTTTATTTATTAATATCATAAACCCAAATTAATTGTTGGTGAGTCCATAAATGGCTTTACTACTCACATGCGATGTTCATCGTCATGCCCCAACATGAATATTAAACTTGGGTGAATTTGCTTTGGGGAAAAGTGTTGGAAAACAGATTGCAAATCTTATACGGCTGGCCTTATGGGCCCAATCACGTAACGTCAATACGGCCGATCGGTGGAATCTGTATCGCTGATTGGGAAGCAAGCGGCGGAAGGATTAAGGATTCAATTACAAGCTGCATCCCACGCATGAGCCATCTGGGGTCTATTGAGCTTAGCACAACATGTCATCAGTTTTGCGATGTGCTTTACAAAGGAAAAAAATATACTGCAAATAATGTGAATTAGAGGATATGATTGGAACAAACTGTGCTTGGAATCTGGGTGTGATGAATGACGTGGTCTTTACAAAATAAAATTCCAAGTCCAATAATTTATTTCGAGTGAATAATTTTTTATCGAGTTCGTCTTCTGATTAATATGGTTATTATATTTATAGGTCATACTTGAGTTTCATTCAATATCCTCTTCGCACTTATCGTGCATTAATGAACTTTTTGTCGTTAGTTCTTTTTTTTTAAGATTGAGAATGAAACCGATGAAATTGAAAACTAAGTCTCTCCATTGAAAACGAGTGTGTGGGTATCTTCCTGGCGTATTAATGGTTATAGTTCATTTTTTCAAACCCGGAATAAATGTACATGAAATCCTCTCTGTCTCTCTCTGGAAAATTTTTGGGGAACGAACTCGACGGACACGTCGCAGATGACGTTTGCCGAATGACAATATTTACAACCGGGTAAAAAATTGCCTGAAACAACCGAGAACTCTCTCGGAGGTAAGACTGCCTGTGACTGACATCAGCATACAGAAAAGTATTCGGTACCTTCATTCAGCGTTGACGTCCAGTTTCCACGGTGAGGCTAAGCGAACAATGCCCACCTCCTCTTCCTCCCCTTCCCTTCCCCAAACTCCACTCCCCCCTTCTGCAACCCCGAAGCCTTCAACCTTTCCATCAAAAGCCGCGTATCGAGCCGCGTCCGAATTCATTCATCAGCGATGATTATCGTCGGACTCATCCTTCCAATTAAAGCCAGCTTGTCACGCGGTGGAGACTGGAGAGGGCTTGCGAGAGAGGATAAGGGAAAGGGATAGAATTGCAAAATACTAAGGTAACTCTTTATGAAACTGTTATGAGCGGACAGAATTTAACACATATCACTTTGGCGTCATATATATTCTGCCCCATTTCATGTCTCTGCCAATGGTTTGTTGTTCTTTGGGGAGGCGACAGACAGTTATGCCCACTTGCGCAAGTAAGATAGCTGGGTAGGAGAATGCGGGAATGGGATGAAGGATGGAGAGAACCTGTGTAGGAATAACTAAGGGATGATCCTCCGTTACATGGACAGCGGCCTGCCACGATGGAAACACCGGTTTCCGATCAGTCACCGAAGTTAGCATCGTTGGGCTCGGCTTGAGTTTGGAGGGGTGATCCTCCGATTCCTCCGAGTGCTAATACCCCTGTCTACACGTGGCAGATTATATGTGCGAAATGACCTTAGCCGTCGAAGCACGTTAAACAAAAATACTACTACTCCGTTTCTTGTCTCATCCGATGGACGGAATACCATGTATTAAATGCTATGAACACGGTACTCAAGTAGTGATGTGGATTCCATTGTAAAGTCTCCCCCAATGAAGTTCGATACCGAATTGTCCGAACCTCATAGGCGTTCAAACCGGAAATCGATAAGCGGGTAGGTGAACACTAGCCAGCTTACCAACCCAATTACTCTTATATGACGTAATTAGTTTGATTTTTTTTAAATTAATACAGATTTTTAGCCCCATAGAGATCTCGGATAAAATTGTAAAAGAGTAATCTCTCTCTCTTTTACGATTTCATCCAAATCACTCTCACCACTTGACTTCACCGCAATCATTTTGGATCCTTAACGAAAAGATTTAATTCACGAACTCAATAAAATATCCGTTTTGTAAAACATGTGCCGCGGGCATGAGCAGAATGCGACAAATTTTATTAGGAGTGGGTTAGGAGGCGCTAGAGACTCGGATGCTACAAACTGGGCTAAAATTTCCTGAAAAATTCAGACCACGCAAGTTTAAGAGTGGCTCAGGGTATTTTAGTCCCGTAATATATCTTTAGAACTGTCAGAAGAAACAAAATGAGAGAGATACACCATAGAAATGATATAAACTCCTTCCCTTGCACTAATGACTGCAAAAAAAGCGAGACTATAAGAGACTCTGTCTTTACACATTTCTCTTTGTGAAGAGCGTTTAATTTATGGAATATATTAAAAAAAGAAAACTTCAATTATCATTTCATTCAGTGAATTTCAGGTCGTTCAATTATGTGCGCATATAAGTACTCACATGAACATGTAAATATGTTAAAGATATATTTGTTTGAAATCAGTAACTTTGAGAATCCACAAAAAAACGTTAGTTAAAACACGAACCAGGTTACGATGTAGAAAGCCATCTTAAGATATTAGTCGTGTTGTAATAACATTTTTTTGTAGAATCACACATTTACTGTTTTCGCTTCAATTGGAGAAGTAGATTGCATAATGCTGCGCCAGAAATAACCAGACATTGGCTTTATCATATTAATAAAGCCATTAAGGTTGATTTCGAGAAGAAGTTTTATGATCGAGTCATTATTGAAGTGTATGCTATGATACATAATGAAATTCGGTGCGTGTGTTCTAACATCTCCTGGCTCAAACCCTCGTGGCGGCCCGTGGGGTATTCTGTAGATGTAGACGCGGGAATGAGAGAGAGAGGATGAAGGCAGCGGATGATGGACCATAACGCAAACAAAAACGCACCGCGAGTTTTGCCGCGAGGGAGGATTGATGTAGATATGGAGAGAGTTAGAGAGAAAGGGAGAGAGACTGTGGTGTCAGTCGCTTTATTGATTGATTGCCCAATCATTTCGAAAACGGCGGCACAAGTCCGAAGAGTCGTGCCGTGTTCGGTTCAGTCGGTAGTTGGGGGGTGGGTGGGGAATACAGGGCGGGGGGAGGGGTCGTGCGGAGATCATTGCTCGTGGCTTTGGGCGGAGGGTGGCCGGGGGGTTTTTGCACCGAAGCCCTGGGGGTTGGGGGGGTGGGGGGGGGGGAGGAGGCGGGTAGGGTCGGAATCTTCCCATCGCAAACGTACGCTCGCCCGTGTCCTCCTCGGGATTTTCCCGGAAACCGGAGCCCAGAATGGCGTGGCGGTGAAATATTAAGCTCTGCGCAGAGAAAGGTTTTGTAGTGAGCGGGGAGTCGCTCGGACTTTTCGGTGTGAGGGAGGGTGTCGTATCAGGTGGTGGGTGGTGATGGCAAAGCTTTCCACGGGTTAGTTGGGCTTGGAGTGAGTTGGATCGGGCGATTGTTTCCAGGCGTCGTAAAACCCTGAAACTGGCGAATTCTCATCGGACAACACGGGCTTGTGGGCTCAGTTTCCGCGATGAAAGGGATCTGCCTCGTTGGTTCATGAGCTGTGGGGATGGGAGTCGAATGAGAGATCCCCTTTCCATTACACAGCGTTTTCGGCCCTCGGTTCATTTTCCATCTACCTTGGACTTCTCTCTCTTCACTCTCACTCTTCACAATCAATTTTCTCCCTCATCTCCTTCCCTGAACTTCGATAAATCTACAGGAACATGAGTCTTCTTCATCTTCCTCTGAAGCACTATCCATATTTCCTTCCTAAGCTGTGGTTCTCAACTTTTTTTTTCTATTCTCCGATTTCACCGTAGTTCAGAATATAATTTCCCATTCCCAAGATTGTATCACTTTTAATATGCACTAAAATGATCTGCTAATGTTTAAGAATCAGTTTTAATCTGTGGCATTCCATAAACTTTATTGAACACAATTTTTACAATTTTATATATCTTACATTATCTAGAGAACACCACATATTGCTGAATATTGGTTCCACAAATTCCATAAATTCCCCCAGTTTGGGAATTCCTAAATGGTTGAGAATTCCTCTTGCAAATGCTTCAGAATGTTAGCTACTCATTAAAGTACAAGGTCGCGTCAGCAACTTAATGCTATCGGCCGTTTTGCACAACGCACGTTACGGTTTTCCCCACACATGGATAATTTATAGCTGGAATGAGTTCACACATGGGTTATTTATTACTGGAAATTTACCCTGGGCACGGGGCTGAACAGACTTAGTTACGATAGGTCAAGTTCTCGGTGACTGAATAAGGGATCGGGAGTTCAATTCCCCTCTGTAAGGATATTTCCACACCCTGGGATGCTGGGAAAATATTATCGTGTGTCCCGAAAAACTATAAACCTTGCTTGAATGTAGCATTTTCTTTTTTAGATATTAATATCGGTGCGATATAAAGCACACATTATTCGCTGAACATAGAATAACCGAAGGAGGAGGCATAGAATTGTAGTCCAAAAGTACCGATTTCGTATGTCCTGCAAGCGTGATTCGGCAGCCTACTCGTTAATATTGCAACTAAGGCTGTCAATCGTTCTCATTTCCCCGGATGTGTCCTTACGTTTAAAAATTTATTCTTGATTGCTTGTAGGAGATATTTATAAGTATTTGAAATGTGGACCCATAGAATTTAAAAACCACCCTATTGAGTACGGGTTGGAAATCCGCTTTGGGCATAGATGTTGCTTTCAACTTTAACTCAACATTGTGGTGTAAACTGTGCGGTGTAACCTTAGGATGTGGAGCAATGTAATAACTTGCAAATTCGAACTCCTTCGTTTTTACTTACCATTTAGACGTATGGTATGGATATGACTGCATTCTCACAAGTCCTCTCAAATAAATACAGTTGGCACCCTAATTGTGACTTGAAATTGCTCTACGAAAGTTTTTGGTGCCCCTAGAAAGGCACTGAAATAACGCATCAAACCACTCCCCACCTCCTGTGTCCTATTCCGCGCTTCCTCTCCCTCCATCTAAAAAAAACCCTCAATTCCCCCCTCCCTCCCCTACATGCAGTGGATAGTCGCTTCGCTACCCCCTCAAAACCAACCCTCTTTCTCTCTCTTTTCGCCCCTAGTCAGGAAAAATAGTATCCTCCCGCCTCATTTTCCCGCTAATCGTAAATAATTTCCCCTTGCTTTCCCTTTCACTTCCAGTCCATCCCCACTTGGCTCTCCCCCTCCAAGAGCGAATTACTTTGCGTTCCTCCAAATTACCTTTCATTTACTCCCAATCCCGAAAGGATTTAGCTAATTCGTTAATGTGTCTGGATCCCCTGCGTGCCGACTTATCCCCATTCGCTTCCCCGCAGAAAAACCCTTTTTCCTCTCCTTCCTCTTCCTTCTCTCCCTCTCTCTCATTCCACCTTCTCTCCTTTCATCCCATCCAACTCCGTCCCTCTCATCTCCTCATGGAAATGGCATTTTTTCATCACTCTTGGGAATCGAAGTTTATTTGTATTTGACGCCACTCGCCATAATTGTTTACCTGTTATTCAGAACTCGACGTGGTGAATCTTTGTTTTCTTTGCGGAAAGAATAACCCGATTGCTCAAGCTTGTCGCTACATTCACATTGAGTTTGTTAAAATGTCATTCGCCAAACTTGTCACTGATGGTCCTTGGATGATCTATTGGGATCCATCAATTAGTCCCAGTGCCGTTTTCTTGCATTTCCAATATAATTTTCGTGGGGAAAAGGCTGAATGATGCGGAAAATGTGACGAATGAATTTACATTTTGAGAGGTTTCCAGCCGATTGTTGTATAAAAAGAAGAAAAAAAGAACGCAAGTTGAATCAATGCTAAGAAGTACGCAAGTTTAAAAGATTTTGAATCTCTCGCTATGTGCATTAATAGAACTGAGAAAAATTATCAAGTAGTATTTGAATGTCACAATTAAGGAGTAGTTCCGCTTATAGTCTCGTTCGATTTATTTTAAGCGTGTAATATATATCTTATAATCATTTATAGCTTCCGGTTCATTCCAGACATCTTTAAAACCATTAAATTTAATTATTATTTCTCTTTACGAATTTATAAATGATTGATTTCTTTCTTGCTACGCACTATTACCTTCATAATGATTATCCACGGTTGTCCACAAAATTCACCTGTCGTAGATATTTGCTTGGCATAGACCGTTTTAATTAGCGACTGCAATTGTTGAAAGGCATATGTTATCTGCTATATTTTGCAGGACATTCAGGTGCTTCTGTTATGGATGTAAATACTCGGACGTGTAGGTTAAATAAGTATGCATCTGCTTGTTAAAAGTTTCAAACCATCGAGTTTGACTATCGCTATAGTTTAATGACTTGGCCACTCTACTACAGCGTATTGAGACATCCAGCGCGGAAGCAGGCCTGCAGCTCAATCGCCAAAAATGTCAACTTATGGTGATAAACAGGGATCTCAACTGCCGAATGAACCTCATTCGTGATGTACCGGTAAAAAAAGAAGTCGTGTACCTGGGCGTCCTGCTGTCAAACAGTTGTGGCAGTTAAAAGAAAGTCAAGCGCAGAATAGCAATGGCCAAGACCGCAGTTCAAAAATGCAAAAAAATATGAAAGAACAAAGAAATCAGCATGTCAACTAAAAGTAGACTAGTTCGATCAATGGTCTTCCCTATGGATCGGAGACTTGGACGATCACAGCCACCATACGCAAGAAGATTGAGGCGTTTGAACTGTAATGCTATCGAAGAATAATGCGTATCATGGACAGAGCGAAGAACTAACGCCTCTATTGTAGCCCAATTGACAATTTAATACAAGGACCAACAATTCTTCGCAATTTTCTAAAATTCTTCGGCCACGTCATAAGGCGCAATGGGTTAGAGAAGATAGCCCTCGAAGACAAGGTTTGGGGGATAAGGCCACAAGGACGCCCACCGTTTAGATTGACGGATCAAATTAAGACGCTCACCAACCTGAAGCTGTGCGAAGCAGTCCACGCGGCCCAAGATAGAGAGAACTGGCGTCAGGGAGTACATAATGCGCGTTCTTAGTCCATTTGGGTCACAACGCTCGATATCGAGCTGATGACCGAGAGAAATAGTTTAATGATATAAAATTAGCATGGTTGATTGGGAGAATTAATTTTTAAGATCGAGTTATGAATAAATGGAATACTACGGAACACCACAAAAGGAAATGTCAAGAAAATACTTCAATGGAGAATATAATATTTGTTAACATAAGCTGACAATCAGTTATTCATGTTATTGAGGTGAGAAGCATATTAACTTCAGACTAATTTTCTCATCGCAAATTAAGAGGTTGTATTTTGCCCATAGCTTTTAACCAATGTAAAAAACGTTGGTAACATCTACCCGCATTCGCACCTGTCTTCAATCACCATGATACAACTGGTATATATATTAGATACCAGTACTGTTATGTTGGTAAACTTAATATTTTTTACGTGCACCAGATAATTTGTCATCACCCAGCCGTCATGTGAAAATAATGGCGATTGATCGATTGACCATTGTAACTAAAATTCATTCGGCAGAAAATAACTATGTAAATTATGCTAAGTTTACCTGAATATAAACGTTACCGTGGTGGGTGCCAACCAGCCGTACGTATAACTAATTCTTACTCTTGTAATGGATTACCGTGGTAAAAAGCTAGTAATGCGAGATCGGTTATTGAATATTTTCCCCTGAATCATTTTTTTGCGAGAATTTGTTTCTGCCCTTGAGGTTTACACGACTTATTTTTATTGACAATTTTGATTTGATTTAATTGAAGATAATTTTGAAGTTATTATTAATTTGTATTCACTATTATCAAAGAATATAAAGCTCGATTATTCCAGGGACCATGACACCAGTCTTTGCCCTCAGTACCTCGACATTCCTAATGATTTGCTATAGCGTACTATTATGGCGTTTTCATATTCGGTTTGGGGAAATTATTTAGCTGATAAATACTTGATGGCGATAGCTTGTGCGGATCCTATGGCATCCGCACAAGCTATCGCCATAAAGATTTTCCGCACGTACGGTCTGGGGATGGTGATTGATGTGACTGATAACCTTATCCACATTATTGTAGAGAATATACGCAGTTTGTCGTCACGATAGAGAGATGCTCTCATTACAGAATAATACTAGTCGAAGTGCCTACTCGATGCATCGCCGCCAAGCTATGTATATTAGCTGTCGGCAGGGTCTTTTGGGTGTTTTATCTTCCTATTCAACGGCTACGCTGGACGTTTTGACAATGAAGCCATCCATTTAGGAGGCTTATGAATAAAGGAGTGAGGATCGACGAGCAAAAATTACTGGGATTTTAGAACTAGAGCGTAAATTCGTGCACAATGGACATTCTGCTTTTCACTCTTGACTGCAGCGCGCGTTAGGCTCTGAGCGTCGTTGAATAATCAAATGCTATTGGCCGTATAATGGAAGAATCTCACTCCTCTAAATCCATGGGAATGAAGAACGCCTATCGAGGCGTAACATGGTGATGCATTTTTTTCTGAGATTCCGACAGCTGTGGTCATTTCTCTCGAGGAATACCTTTGTTAATATGCATCATCATATTAAGGGCCTGCATAATGACCGAGGCTTAACACGAATCAGCAGCTGATTTTGTATTCAATTCCTCTATTTGTTTAGGACGAGCTTCATTTGCCTGATACTCGAAAATCCAATGAAAGATCTTTCAATGGGCAACTCGTGCAAGCTTCATGCTATGTTATTCAAATGGCGTTCATGGTGAGACAATAAATCGTGCTTGCTTTGTCAGGTTGCATTCACAATTTTGTGATGTGGTATAAGAAAATCAAGGCTTGCGGATTGATTTCGTACCAATTTTAGTGTCAGTGGAATGTATTAACTAGTAGGCGCTGGTAAAAGGCTTTTTCAACATGAGGCCCCTTAAAACACTAGGTTTTGCATTATTTTTACTGGGAATATAATCAAAACATCCTTCTATATTACCATAACTTCTCAAAACTGCAATAGGTTTATGCTGATCATCATAAATATCAATAAATCGATTTTTATAACCATCGGCCAAGTTTAGTCTGTACAGAAACATACACATTTTTGATGAAGTTACATGCTCTGATTCTTCTGATGCAATAAAGTTAGCACATTCATAAACTTTATTGATTGTGTCTAGGTAAAGGAAAAGAGAATGCGTGTTACCGCTTCTTTTTGATCATTGAGATCTGATAATTGCTTAAAGTTGGACAATTTTTCTCGTTTCATGACTAATAGAGTCTGTTGTACAAGTATTGTACAATTATTATATTTCGGCTGAGATCATCCTTATAAGAGAAAAATTGGGCAGGTGCTAGGTTCAGGAGAGTTTTTAAACTTAAATTATAAGGAAAAACAATTAAGCATGGTTTATTGTTAATGTCATTTTTGAAGCAATATGGATGATCAGCATTGATTTTTATAAATTTTTCCCTTCACTAGGATTATGTTGATGTATAGAACGGCTTTATTTCGCCAATATTTAAAGACTTTTAGGATCCTCAGATGATTCTCCAGGCATGAGATATTTGTCTTTGACACTTGGCAGCCTATTTATAAAAAAACTCCACCTCTTCCGTTCACCACCAATTTCCCGTTGTGTTTCATGGAATTATTCTTGCAGTGGTCCTTGATTCATCTTTAAGCTGCTTGATAGAATGGCGCCGCTTGCTAAAAAATCTTTATGCCTGATGAAATGAAAGTAATTTTCGTTGGAATTTATGAGAGATGCTCTTCTTTCCACTACCATGGGAAACAGTTTTGAATAAACACCGTCTTCCCTTATTTTGATAGCTTGTAATTATTGACGGATAGGCTTGATTAATCCAATCACTATTTAATTTTGAAAGCATAACCATTTTAAGGCATCCTTATCAGAAATATCTATATTAACCAAAGCCTTCTTCGGATAAAAAATACTGTGAAAATTTTGTTCGTTTTCACTCTTTGGTCTCCTTGATGCTCGTTGAGAAATCCTGGTCATTTACTACTGGACGACGTTGCGTGTGCAGAGATATAGCCACTTAGTTATCCTAATATATTCGCAAAATATCAACATTATATCCTCCCTTACTGTGAAGAGCATTCAAGGTGTCTTATTTCCGTGATCACTATCTGATGCCCCAATACTTTACGTTCCTCTTCAAATGTAGTACCGATTTCGCTATTGTACATCCACTTTAAATTTTGAGATGAATGCGTTGAAATCAATCCTATTAATGTCCATTATCTACGTTAATTTTATTCTGTATTTTTACGTGCATTTGGAGCTTATTTCATGGCATTAAGCTGTCATGGGCATGATCATGAGCCCTGCTAAATAGGTATGTATAGTTCATAAACCGGAATGTGGGTCTCAACAGTCACTTTTAAAATATATATTTCCTTTTTTATGAAAACTTTACAATTATGAAGGTATTTTACAATTTGTGTGAGCTTTAATAACAAAGGTGCTTGTATTGAGCGTATAAACGAAATCCTTACTTGGCTGCGAGTAAAAGATATCATTACTTATTCGATATTAAACCTCAAATGACCTCTTTTAAAATATTACTACAATTTTATAAGAAAATGAAGGACATTCTTCCAGCTGCTATATTAATATTGAATCGCAAGCACTTGACACATGTGCATGTTTACCCAAGCTAAGTTTTATTTAATACTTTAACATTGATAACTCTCGTATTGCTACCTTATTAATATGGAATAATAAAGAAAAACTTTCTTATCTGTATCATAAACCTTAAAAAATACAAACTATAGCTGTATAAACGTCGTGGAAACATCAATTTCCAATTATTTATGTATCGGTACTGTCAATTCGTAATTATTACAAATGTTGCTAGCTCATCACAGTTCGTGATCATAATGTTAAATATAATTTTAATCATTGTGATGATTCTTAGAGGAAAAATCAAAATGTTTACTTGAAATTATTACGAAGCCAAGAGCGAATGGTATGGGGGAAATTCGGCGGTGCTGACTTTTTTATTTCTAGATCTGTTTTTAAAATGGATTTTAGAATCGTGATAGCGTATAAAGTTTTTCGTCAAACAAAGGAGCTGCTGAGGTATCGCCAACGAAAACAGAGTTGATCCTGCTTTTCCTTTTTCGTGAGAAATAAAAGCGTTGCATTTGAAGGAAAGAGGATTTTTACAAAATAAATATACTCTAGTCGATATTAATGGGTATGGTTCCATCTCTGTCTCACGTCAAAATCCAACGTAATAAGTTACTACCATGCGTTATCAATGTTTGCGCAAAAATAACGCAATGGAAAAAAAAGGAAACTCGAAATGTATTTCGTTCTTGATGCATAAAACTCGATGTGACGATTGTATTTAATCCGAATCGTCCAAGTGCGATAATATTGCGTGAGAGGCTGGAGTGATACACATTTCGACCGTCGCATGCCGAATTATACTATCCATTTTTGCGGGGAATCCGGGTTGAAACCCAATAAGCCTGAGAAGATAGGGAATCTCGTGGCTTTGACGGGATTTGACAAAACTGACAACTACGAGCGGCTGACGTCACCCTTCCCTCCCTCCCCCCCCACTTCTGCTCCAAATCCTCTTCCCCACCCACGCATACCATCACACACTGTGACACCGCATTTTCGCATTCAATTGTTCTCTTCATTCCTTTTCGAAACATTCCACCCGAAAGGGTTGTTAAACATGAATTTATCATGAATACGCGAATTTTCTATTTTTATTTGGTGTTCAAAGCAGTATACTTCAATCAATATTCTCTAGTACTCATGATTAATGAAAATGCTTAGTACTTTTCTACAAAATGTTTACTGCACAATAAAAATTACGTTCAATAAAAATTTTGTCGAATAGTACTCAGTATTTTCAATAATCACAAGTTAACATAATGAACTTCTACGAAGTGACGCCTTCCACTGTATCCAATATTCTATAGTTTAAATGACTGCAACTTATCTATGCACGGTAATTTGTTTTCAATATTATCCTAATACGCAGTTCTTAAAGTCATAATTGGCAGTAATCAACCCTAAGATTAATATGCTGCAGCCCTCAATCCCTTTTTCAGCTAACCGCTTTATTCCTTAACAGTTCCTAATTTTTATCAACTCATAGTTTGCTTCTATTGTGTCAGGAACGTAACGGTGTATAGTTTGTATTTTTTAATATTTAAAAAATAAATAAATGAGCCTACGTAATACTTTTTATAAGACTGCCCAATACCATCAGTGGTGAAGGTATTTTCAGCGTAATTGTGAAACAAATAAGTCCAGTTAAATATTCACATATGTATGTATGTACATTTATTTTATGACTTATAATGTCTTTCATCACAGCATAGTTTTTACGTCAACAATATTACTATATTCACTTAATTTTTCTTACAGTAGCTCGATTAAAAGAATAAAATTAGAATATGGCCTCCATTATGTATAAAGATATATCACACTCAAACTACCTAAGTGTACTCAAAATGACATTACTTCAACTATGACAAATTATTTTGAACATTAAAATTATTTGGCCAGAGCCTCTTTAAATTGATGTACTGCGCTATTCAAAGACACCTTCGTCCACCTTATCACGCTCATACCCAAATGGTTTTTTCTCCCCTAATGTTCAAATATCCCTATCGAGTGCTCTATCGGCCATTCAATATTTATGTCGAGCTCGACGAGAAGAGTTTCTAATTTACAATAATTTACCATATAGCCGCATACACCCTCCAACAGTCTTTCTTTTAATGGCAAAGGAAGTAAAAGAAAGTATAAGAAGTTATATAGTGTGCCTAAAACATAACATAGAAACAAAAAGCACACTTTTAGTTGAAGAACTATGCGCAACACTTTAATATTTTACAGTATATAGTATGACAGCGATGAAAGATTTTACGCTCTTCCAGTGAATAAAATATGTGAATTTGTCTTGCGTACATCGGCGGAGGTGGAAAACCTAACCAGGTCGGAAACCCGGGAGTAATTCACATGATAGTGTGACATTTATCTTTAGTACGTCCCAACGGCAGGACTCAATCCATCTCAAATAAGCTCAAATGGTTCTTCGATGTCATCCAAGTATCTCAAAAACGATAATGTAGATAATAAATAGACTGTATATCTGCGATGAAAGAGTCATCCTCACCTACACTTACTTACACCTCACCTACACTTAAGTGACTTAAAACAGAAAAAAAACGAAACAAATTATGCACATGATTGGGTTTAAACTCCCCTCCACCATTCTCCCTTTCCTCCGAATGGTCTCTTGAGGTTTCTGCGATACAGCGGATCTATCCCTCCTCTCTGCCTTTTCTCACCCTTCTTTGCCAACCCTTCCCCCTCATCCTCTCTCTGTCTCTCAAATGTACTCCTGCGATGTGGTCTAATCAGCCTGCCAGAGGTCTAATCTCACCCCCTCGTTTATTGTTGGATACCCACAACCTCATCGCCTGAGCCGAAACTGTGGCTGCGTGCGACTGTGCGATAGTGGGCGCATTGTCAATCCACGACCCTCCCACCCTCACTACGTCAATGTGCTTCTCTCACGACTCCCGCCATCCCTACACCCTACCCTATTCGAAGAGGAGACTGAGAAGGGCCAAAGGATAAAGGGGAAAGATGTGGAGGTTTCTGAGGAGGGAGAAGTGAGGTGGGGGGTGGAGAGGGGGAGACACGCAGACGCGGGGAAGTGGGTAGGTTGGGCAGGAGATTCGGGAAGGTCGGGGGGAGTTCCGATTTTGTTTTTAGTCTAGGTGGGGTTTATAATTGGGTTTCCCCGCAAGGAGGAGATGGGGGCAGCTTGTGAGAGGGGGCAGGGTGTAGTTGTTTGGGCGGGGCTGAGGGAATTTAACCGTCACCCCCCTTGCCATTGGTCGAGATGAAAAGAAATACGGGGCCGGCAGGGTGTCGCTGCCGTAGGAATGGAGCTGATCGTATTAACCGCCCGCCCGGGGCTTAACTGTTCATTCTTACGCCAGACTCGGCGGTATGTGGAAGGTGTCTGAATGAAGGTGTAGTGTTCATTAGAGCTGTATTGTGCTCGTCTTAGCAATCGAATGTTTGCCCCTCTATTAGTTATCATTGTGCTATGACCACATTTTCGTGCTGCACCAACTTTTAATTGAAGGCTGTCAGTGATTGTTTATACTACTAAAGAGTGGTTAGATACAATCTGATACTAATTTTCTCGCTAAGAAAACAACACAATAATGATTTTGGATAAACCAGAAATAACTGCCGACTCTTAAGCATTTTGATGCTCGATCGAGAAAGTGTAGCTGGTTAATGAGTTACATTTTTTTCCAGAAGACGAGTCACTCCTGTATGCTGGCCTAATTCTCCCATCAAATGAAAGGAATTGGAGAGAGACACCGTTCAGTCCTTGCTTCCTTCTCGTCACATTGCGATTTGAAGTCATTTAGCGCAAAATATCGAGCAATTTCGGGAGAAGGAAGACTTTAATCTTGTTTGACGGCCGTCCAGTTCTTGCGGGTCCGCTCGGGTACTAATTGTCCTGATCAAGTAGCGTCCTAATGTAATTTCCCGGAATCGATTCTCGTCCTTCTCCCTCGGCCGACACATTCGTCCCATTAACGTCCAACCCCTCCCCTACCACCGTGCGTTTGCCGCTGTCCGTTCTAGGAGAGAGGTAGGGAGAGGTAGGGCGCTGCGGGAGACTTTTCAAGGTTCGAATTGGTTTAAGGCAAGACATTCGGAGGTGCCGCGTCACGAGGGTCATATCTCGTCCGCGTCGGGAGGAAGCAAGGGTGGGAAGGACTGAAGTTTCGCCTTCGCAGGACGCTGACATTCTTACGTGGGCGTCTTTAAAGAAATGGAGGGAGTAGTTGTGTGGCTGGAGTGGTCGACTGTGAGGGTGGGGAGAGGCTAGGGGGAGGGGATGGGTGGGTTTGGGCGTGGACGCCTGCGCTAAGAGGGGAGGGCGGGGAGGTGGGACGGGAGGGGTTGGGAATGGAAAAAAACTGGAGCGGGGAGTGTGTGGAAGGTCAGGCGGGATCGACGGAGAGGCGGAACGAGTTGGGATCGACGGGGAAGAGGAAGTGGGAATCAGTTGGAGGAAAGGGATGCAGCACGAACAAGTATGCGCGCGCGTTTATCCGATGTATTGCTTATAATATGCTCTAAAACAGGGGTCTCCGACCTTATCGTAACGAGGGCCACAATGAGTACTTGAACACTTTTCAGCGGGCCTTAGCAAAAAAATAAATACGAAACTCTTAGATACCTATGAGTTTTATCGAAATCAGAAATTATTTACTAATTATAGAGTATGTGAAATTAAATTATCGTATATCGATTACGACGAACACTGCCAGAAAATTCTCATATTTTCATCACAAAACCATTAATGTGAATAATGTTACTGTTTGTTCCATTAAAACCTTATTAAACTTAGATTTAAACCTTTAAACGCTAGTTGCGTACAAGTAGTGACCATTCAAGCAAAGATTATGCAGCACATTTCCGCATAGTTCTTCTGCGGGCCGAATAAAATCATCTTGCGGGCCAGATGTGGTACTTTGGAGACCCCTGCTCTAAACCTTTAACAAGATATTGGTTAACTGATGGGGTTATTCACTATAGAATAAGGGAGTGAATAAAAACTAAGGTTTCCAGCTTAAATTTGTGGAAATAATATACGTCACTCATTATCATTAACAGTTACTGTCGATAGTCACGTCAGGTCAGCTCAAGGTCAGGCAGCCTCAATAATGACAGTTTCTGTCAAAACGATGTTCAGGAAAAAAAAGAGTGTAGAAAATACAAAATGAGCAGCAAGTACTAATTTTCTGAGTGAAGGCTTTGAGAGATTCCACTGAAAAAAATGCTGAGGCGTATTCCTTACCAGGATATTATGAACTAGTGGAGGAAGAATAACTAAAAATGTGCAAAGGTGACGAATAAAAATACCAATAGCCTGGATCACGATTTAAACCCAGTTTGTACTCGCCGAATATTTAACCCATTAAGATGCCCAGACATAAACTTTCACATAATTTCACAAAGGGTTAAATAAAAAAAATGTAATTTTATAAGAAAAATAAGTCTTAGGCAAAGATCTAATTGGGATTGGATGAGCTGGAGAAGAAAGGACAGAGCACACGAATTGCTGTGCGGATTTCACGGTGAAAAGAAATAATTCTCGAGATTCGAACCCAGATCCGTTTCTAATAAAGCCCAAAAAGGGAGGAATCAGGCGAGATGCTTTGGAAGATGTACATAATAAGATCTTAGAAGTAGCAATTTTCCAGAGATAAATATTTTAATTCGACTCGGGTTTCGATGCACTGCATCATCATCGACCTGATGATGATGCAGTGCATCGAAACCCGGGTCGAATTAAAATATTTATCTGTGGAAAATTGCTACTTCTAAGTTCTTATTCTAATAAAGCCACTCAGGCGTTCTTCTTCATTCATGAAGAAGAACGCCTGAGTGTTACACTTCAAAGAAGTAGATGTCCCCCCGAAGCAATGTGCATTATATAGTATCATGCATGCAAGTGTCCATGCGCCTCCGTCAGAAAAAAATAAATAGGTAGGTACTACCTATGTCGTGCCACATTTGCTCAGTGATGCGGAAGCTGTGTTACATCATACTTGAATTTCCTAAGGTATTAGATTACCTCCTTTAGTTATCTTGGGCATACAGTGTCATGGTTCTCGGACTGGTATCGTGCTATTAGCTCTTCGTAGCTAGAATTCTCTACGTAGTTACTGCGTAGTTGTGTTAGCACCTAGTATTGTTACTCCGCAACTACGAAGTAACAAAAAATATTCTTTTTCCTTGATTGTATTCACTAAACAACCCACGTGACGTTGCCTTTTTAATTGGCCACATAATATTAATATTTTAACGAACATTTCTTCAGTTATCACCATTGAATTGGTTGGCTGCTGTTGTTATTACTTCGTCAGTGTGATCTACTTCAATTTCCATGGTTTTTCATCAATTAATCTTCTTTATCCTTGAAGAAAAGCACCTAAAAACTAAGGATAAAAGTCCTTCGCAATGGTCTCTATATCCAACAGTAACTACGGACGATGAGTATAACCTGATTGTTACACCTAGAAAGATATGCAGCACGCTACGTCTTAGGCAGGCATGAGAGATGTGATACTGCGAGTGATATGCTGACTAGATTGAGCTGGGCATACATGCTAGGTAACCTGTACGAAGCCTACAGAAAGGATGAGAAATGGGAGGAAATCAGTAAAAGATTTCTCGATCCAAGCCGAATCGGAAAAAAATAACCATAATTTTAAAATAAGGGCACGACAGCAAAAAACCGAAACAGGAAAATTTTCCTTCGTTAACAGGACGATAGAGGAGTGGAATGCCTTACCTGTAGAAGTCTTAAATCCTTTCCCAAAATGTTATAAGCAGTTCAAGAAGAAGCTTCGCCCTTGCAAAATTTAAGCGAACCAATTCTTAATTTTGATGTGAAAAATATTGATCATTGTGTGTGATTTGAGTATTATGAATGAAACATGGACCATTACCACCAGGCAAAATGCTAAATGTAATGTAACTGGTTAAACAGATAAATATCTTCAATTTATCTTTCTCGTCCATTCTTTGCTCAGATGGTTAGTTTGCAACTCATGACACTTTAATTACCCACTTAAAAAGCTAACTGTTATGGTGCCTGAATACGTGGAAAATCTCCTTTAGTTTGTGTTATTCTTCTCAAGTCCTTCTCTCTTTATCTCCCTTCGATTCGTAGAATTGAGTGAGAGTGGTGGATTGATAGCTAGCCTACACCTCTCTCCTGCATTCCCCAGAGCCCTCTTCATAATGGCTTGGCCTAGGAACTCCCATTTAATCCGAACAGGACAGGGAAACGTGGGATGGAGCGGCGGATGGTTGGGAGCTTAGAGAATGAAAGATAGATGAGTGCTTTTAGTGCGGATAGTACCGACTTGGATTCTGATGGACGGACGCTTGGGTGGGACGCCGGGTGGGTCCGGCTCGGAGGCCACTGCAGGGGGGTTGGGGAAGGGAGGGTGTGGAAGGCTAGGGGGGGGAGTCAGGGGAGGGGGGAACTGCTTAATTCCGCCGCTCCGGGTTGTGGTTTCCAGCGCTCTTGTGTGTGAGTGATCCTCTTGTTTCTTACCTGTCCGCTGGCCCGAGTGGCGCTGGTGCGTCGTGGGTGTGGGCGAGGTGACTTGAAAGGAGATGGCGAGAGTGGCAGTGGTGCTGGTGCCGTCTGGGCGTGTCCAAGGTCACTGCGGCCGGCCATGGAACGCGAGCGGGGATCGCCGATGGACCCCTCGGGGCAAATCTCGTTTTTTATTTATAAAAGAGCGCTCTGCTCTCTACCACCGCCGCGCCATCTATACAGCAGTTACCGAATTTTGAAATATTTTTTTCCCACGCGGGTATTAATTGAAATTGTATATTACTAACTGATAGAACCCCGTGTTCTTTCGCACTAAACGTCATTTCCCTTACGGCAAATTATAGTCCAATGAATCGACTCAAATCCAAAGTTCTAATTTCCGTTTAACTTGACATGACTGTTGGTGTTTGGATGTTTGTTGGCTGTACGGTGCTAATGTACGCGCAAGTGGTCAGGAATAGACCACAAGAGTGATCACACGCTCTCTTACATATCAATCATTAAAGATGGTAGAAGCAGTCAGCGCGGCTGGTAGGGTGTTGCATTGAGGTGAAGTAGGTTTATCGTTTTGTTGAATTCGTTTATGCAAATGTCCTACTTGTAACAAATTTAATGCTTTAAATAATTCCGGGATAGTGAACACTACATTATCATCTTATAAAAAATTTGCTTATTTATTTGGTAGGCTTCGAATGCCGATTTTTATCGGTATTTAAGAAAGTGAGCAGTGATTCCAATACTTTGTGGAACTTCATTGTAAACTAAAATTAAGAGTACGCTAGCCAATTATATGCCACATCTAAATGTTTCGCTGCACTGTAGTTGCAAATCTGAAGATGCCAGGGGGTAGTGAAATGTGTCAGTTGAATAATTGTTTTGAGGAGTGACTAAGTCTAATTAAATTATAAATTACTGAAGAAAGAACAAATGCCAGAATACTTTCGGCAAATACGATATGAACATAGGATAGCTTTATTTTTTTGTATTAATATTTAATCAGAGCATAAAAAAATTGTTATTTAAATGCCTGTTGAACTAGCTAAGCGAAAACATATGCAAAGGACTTAAGCTCAGAAATCATGCGAAAATTATGCTCTGGGATGAAAGAAGACCGATATATTTACGCTATCACTGATATTTAATGTCATAGTATCTGGCGTTTAGTACCTACCACTAGAACCTCATCACTGCGTTCCTACGCTTTTAAGACCGGTTTATCGAAACAAGTAGCGCTAAATTAACCGTACCAATCAAAGTGAAATGAAAGCAACTACTTGAAAAATTTCATGAAAAAAATTAGTGCGGACGTCACTATTTTAGTCATGAAATAATAACCAATGCTAGTTGCACACCGGAGGTGTTTTCCTGAAACGTTCAAGTGCTAGGGTAATTAACAAGGCAATAGTTTTCTATTCTCTTTTTATGTTTCCTTCATAAGAACAAGACCATTCAGCTTATAATTGATAGAAAGCGCTTGACAAAACGACAGTGACTCTGTTCGCTGATGCTATTTTTTACTCAAATTTGAATCAAACATAACCGTAGGCCAATATTTTCCAGAGTTAAACTAGGCTTTTACTCTAAGTTTGTGTATTACCGCCACCATTAACGGCAAGGTCTGGAAACTCACTCTAAGTGTATGCTAACGCTAATGGATAACATGCGTATTATTCATTTATCATATATGAGTAGTTTACATGATGATCAATTTTTCCTACAAACTCAGTGCATGTGAATATGCGTCAATCGCATGAATTACTTATTACTTTAAGAAGTATAATAAACATCAAATGATGCAAAAGGACATCTCAAAGGCCTGACGTCACTGCACGGTATCTCATATATGCTGTACGTATATTTCGGCATGAAGGATCAAGCCATACCAGCCGTCTTTCGCAAAGGAAAAAAAAATATTTTTGTTTGGAGTAACTAAAACTGCTGAACTTCATATGAAAACGTGTCGGATTACTGACAATATTAGCGCGTTACGCACCATATTCCTGATGGTGTAATGTTTTGAAGCCACAAGAGTGCGTGTAATTTTTAACGAGAAACATTTTCATGAAATAACATTGTTTATTGGCTGAATTATGGTAATGTACATTTAAAAATGTGAACTCCTCATTCAAGAAGCTTTAAAAATGAAGCGTGTTCCCCAAATGGGCTATAAGGTTGGTTCTTTTTGGAGGCGACCGAAACCTTAGGTCTTTTACGCCGTTACGTACTGGTGGGTATGTTTAAATTACTTAGGAAAGAATTACTTAGGGAATGAAGTCATGAAGAGAAACACGGTGTCGGTATTAGCCTGCTCTTTAGGAAAGACGCAAAGGGCTCCATAGTTTGACGTCCCATCATGAACTACTTCCCCACAAGTAGGAATTAAGGTTCCGCTGAAAAATCACCACATGGGACTCCGACATGGGCCCTATGCATGGGAAGCAAATGTTTAAACCACCACAAAACCTTATCTCCTTTATCTTGCTATTCAGGCTTTTGGTTCTGCGAGTAATTATTTAATATTTTGCAACAGTTTAATTTCATAACAAAATTTGTTGTTCTTAAAAGCCCGACGAAGCCGGCAGTATAGCACAGCGAAACTTGCTAAATATTAAATAATTTCTCGCAGAACCAAATGCCTGAATAGCAAGATATACAATGAGCTGCGATTATCTACAAAAAAGTTCTTATCTATTTTATTTGGATTTTGTTGTTTTCTGAAAAACGCCCGGCCTGTTTCTCTACAAGCTCTGACCATCCCTCTACCCTTACAATCCTCTCCCCTCTTTCATTCCACACGACTTTCCGTTTTCACTGGACTTTCCACCTCTGGGCCCTCCCCCCCTCTTCCCCGCCACGTCTCAGCAATCCATTGTAGCAGTAGCCTTTTCCTTCCTCACCAACACTCCTCCCGCCTTGTCTCCCTCACCTGGAGCACCTACCTACTACCTACGCTCTCCCCGCTGAACCAAGCTCACTTCCATTCGCCTACAACCTTTTTCCCTTTCCTCTACACCTCAACAACCACCATACCCTATTTAGTATCGGTGCATTACGTCCGTTTTTTTCTTCTACTCTTCCCTCACCTCCTCTCCAACGCGAGTGGTCCGTTACGTACTGCGCTACTTGCTTTTCTTTTGTTGTTTTTTTACTCTCCAGTCATCTCCACGCGCGCTGCTATGAATTCTTTTTTTTTTCTCCCGAGGCGAAAACGATTTACAGGTTTTTAGATCTCGAGACTTCTGGCTCGGTACCAGATACTTTTTTTCTTTTGATTTAAACTTGCACAAGTGATGTGAGATTTATTGTGTGTGTGCGTGTTAGCACTATTTTCCTCGTGGGAGTATGATTGTGTGGTTCTCTCGGCGCCAGAGGTCACTCTGAAACGGGAGATAGCCGAGGCTCGTTAAAGAGGCCGTGCTGGTCGAGCCGCTGTGACATTCACCTTAAACAGGTGACGAATCGATGCAGCCAACTCACTCATTTGAATGTTTGCCACGGTTAGTTTACTCGTTACATGCATCTTTAATGATCGAGCGTTTCTTTTTTTCCCTCCAAATGTCATTTTTATTGCTCAAAATTTACGTCTTTAGAAATAAACACAATTTTTATGGTTAACTTTGACTTAAATATTGACCTTTACAAAATTTGTTCATTTAAAAATTTAAATTTAGTAGAACTTCCAGGATGGAGTAAGTGCGGCTGAATACATATATCATGGATTCTTGGTGGAAGCTTTCGCGGGTCATGGTAGATGTATGTTTGTTGCTCGAGTGTACCCCGCGTATTTTATTCAGATATGTTACCCGACGTTTCGTGGCCGTTGCTGTTCACTTTATCTAAGGGAATGAGGTAAGGTATCTTTCGAGTTGGGGGGTTTATGTAATGGTTCATGAGGGGAAGAAGATGGGAAGGGAAGGGGTGGAAATAGTAGTCATTGAATTTTTATTTAACAACAAGTTCAAATCAGGGTCCCGCGTGTGGCTGATTTTTAGGCCAGAGTCTCTATTGTAGTTTTGTGTACATATTCTCATCTCCAACGCTTCGCGGATCAGCCGGGGCTTGAAGTTTTTCACCTTTGCGATGATCTTTGTCTGTTTGACGTCAATCGCGTGTCCCGAGGTGGCATTTTCCGCTACCGCTGACTGTAAGGGTTGTCCCAGTTGAATAGCCCGCTGACGTTCTTCTAAACTGGTTTTGACGAAGCGTCCGGTCTCACCGATGCATTTCTTCATGTACAATGGAGTTCTCCGATATATCGTGGAGTTGTATGTATCCGGTGGAGTTACGTAAAGCATTGTTGGACTTGGTGTCACTAGCGGAGGCACGAACGCAATTATCTTGTTCCTTTAAAACTCCTTTGAAACTCACAGTGATATACTACTCCTGAGTCGCTACATTGGTGATAGAACTCAGGGGATTAAATCCGAATTCTAAATCAAGTGAGTGATTTTTTTCGCAGTGAATTTCTCTCATGCCATCGTGGGTTGCATATCCCCGAGACCAATCTTTAGTTTTACTCATAACAATATCGGCACTGGCCACGGACTTGAAATATGCTTTAATCCTGCAGAACCAAGAACTGAAGTGTCCAAATATTTACATTTGGATCAATCAAACATTTACAGGGACAGTTATGTACTTCAACCGTAACTTGTTGTCTGTACTGTTTCATTTTTTCCCCTTCCGCAGACTAAGTCATCCCACCAAGTAGTTCGCTCCCTGGATAGTCCAGGCGTCGTTTGTTAGACTTCCATCTTGAGTATTCACATGTTAAACTACGACATTTTATGAAATGGCTTCATTTTCGGGAGAATCGCGTTGTTTTTGTTGCTGCGACAACAGATTCACCAGCGTCACAGCTAGCTTCTTCAGGTAGAAGCGATTCTCCCGAAAATGAAGCAATTTTATCTTCCGCACCACGGAAGTCTTCGCTCGTACGGAATTTTATATTGTAACGTCACGGTTAAAGATTCCGCCATAAAGCCACATATTTATTCAACACTGAAATAGTGATGAAATTTCTTGTAAATAACTTTTCAGAATACTAGAGGCCATTATTTCTCATTATTAAGATATTTCCTCACTCATTATCAAGTTTAATCTGCATAGTATGTGAGCATCGTTGATATTGTACCATGGCAACGAATATGTTCCTTCAAGTAGCTGATCCATGGGCTAAGTTACGAATATGTAGATTTTCATCGCGAGAATAGAAGTGCACTTTTTACATTGATGACAAGGACTCAAAGCTTATGTAAGAAAATTGTACCCGAAGATTGAAGAGTAAAGGCAGCCGAAAGTATTTTAGATTAATCTAAAATTAAAAAAAAACAGGATATCATTGCCCGGATGATAGAGATTGATCCTGCTATATGTAATGTGCAAAGATGTATGCCAGTTGGTTTTTGAAATATATGCGTGGAAGCATATTACGTCCGTTTTTAGGACACTACTTAGCGTTTAAGTTCGGGAAGCATATGTCCATTGCGTAGTATGCATATTATGATTCAAGAAAAGGGAGAATAATAGGTTGTAAATTGTGTTTTAGTCTAACTTCCTAGGGATAGGGATAAACATCATGCTTGCATAAGTTGTATGATAAATGATTTTGAAAACGTAATGGTATCGTATTGAAATTTTCAAGGGTTCTTTGAGACCACAAGGAGTTAAAACCATCGGTGACTTCATTATAAGAGTCCTTTCTTCAATGTAATGAGCTCCAGTTTCCCTCGTTGCTATTGAGTTAAAGACTCTTTCGTCGCGTAGCAAATACAAAGTGGAGTAGGAAAAATTAAGAAATGGAATACATAATGAATAATCGTCTGCTGATTAGAAAACTAACTTAATATAATGGATTTAAAAATTTGCCTATATTCATCGACTTAATTTACCCGTACTCTGCTTAACAACGCCGAGGATCTACAATACCATGTAGTATATAATCGCTCATAGTTTATAGTACGAAGAAATTAAACACAGGTGCGCATATGCTGTGCAGAATTAAAAGCGTTTCACCAGCATGGTCCTGGTTAGTTAGAAGTAGCGGGAGAGAAGAGGTATCTATCACGCGACTGAGGATAAGACCCTAATGTACTCGTTCCTTTTCTCAGAGTATGAAAATCCACAACACTTTGACATATGCTAATGTCTCCTCACTGTGAGATACTCACTGAATGTGGGAACACCGGGAAACACGTGAGAGGCTAGGTGTTATTGGTGATCTCGACTTGGTTCTGGTTAATTATCCTGTTACGATAGAATTTGGTCTTCGATTATTAAATGAAACTATTATGATTCGAATTCTATGATATGCATATACATAGCTCATGAATGTTGCTTTCGTTTTTTCAGTCAAGGAATATAATAGTAAAGTACCTTAACTACGTGAATGTGAATTTAATATATTGATATCGGTGCAAAATTATCCCGCCATCGATGCACCACCACGGCCAGTACTACTTGGAGTGCAGAAAATATAAGAAATAGACTTATTTATCAAGTATGTATACAATTTTACAAGTGCATATCAGAGCCATAAAACCGATGAATAACATCGAGTTTTATTTAATTATCTTGGAGATTGGAACAACATGTGTTACCAGTTCATTTTGAGAGGTAATTATCTTTGGGCTATTGTTTTATTCTTGGAAATAGTGGATTATTTTGGACTGAAGGGTTTGTAAATCTTTCTTGATGCCCTTTTGTGCCAATGGAAGTTACGGTGCTTACTGGCTACCATTGGCGGTAGGCTACCTTACCCTGAATCTGTTGGAATTACTGAGTTAGGTCATATTTCCTTCCTCGTATCTCCTTATCGCATTGCCTCGAATTAAATTAATTCGCATGTGTGCGCACTCGATCGCGATTGGAGATTCCTGTCACCGATCACGGATTAGGTTTTAACAACTGCCGTTCGTTGGAATGATTTTTCCTTATGGCGCTCGACACAATTAACTATTCAGTCCGAGTAGACCCATTCCGCCGCAGTTTCAATTCAATCGCACGTTTGGACTCCCAAGTCGTTACTCATCTCCCGATTTGCCATTTTTGGGGCTTTCCAATCTTTCCCCTGCTCCGCTCGCAATGGGAGTGGACGCGGAGACTCGATGCACAGCGGGCGGAGGGAGGGAGAGAGACGGAAAGGGGAATGGACGGGATGGATTGACGTTGCGGACTCACCACCTAACACCCGGAGGACACCAACCGACGACTCAACCCCCTTTGGAAATGGTATACACTCCCCCTGTTCGTCAACGTTCCATTCTCCGCTTTCCTTTCAGATTCATCTCCACCCCCGCCCGCCCCATACAGTCCCCCGTCCACCCCCTGCACCACCCACCCCCGACCCTCCTCTCATCGGTACACGCAACGTGGAACTAGCTTTTTTTTTGCTCGTGAAAAGTACGCGTGTGTGTGAGAGTGGAGCAAAATAAAAATTATCCGCACCCGTTCATCGTGTTCTGCTTTTAAATTTCAAAACGATCAGAGGGTCTTCCCCTTTCTCCTCCCACGTTCTCCCTTCTCCCCCGTTCGCACACCTCAACTCTATTTTTTCAACTTTTTTTTCGACTGACATCGACTCTTTTCATCTTTACCTCTCCTCCATTCCTGTACGCTTTCGTTTTTTATTATTATTGCCGCCATCATCATTTCTCTCCACCTCCCTTCCTCCACGCATTTTCTTCGTATATACTGTCATTCCGGTGGGGATAACTCTGTTTTTTTTTGTCCCCGGAGAAGTGTGGGAGTGTATGTGTCTAGAGTGATGGGCGGGATGGGCTTTTGAGGGTGCTGTGTCGGGGGAAGTGTGTCGCGATGAGGTTTCGGGGGAGGGAGTTGGGGAGTCAGGGGGAGGAGGGGAAAGATATCCCAATGAAATTCGGAATTCCGCAAATTCCGAGGCTCATGAATACGTATTCGTGCGTACATGTCTCTGCTCTTGACAGTTATACTCCTCTTAGCTCGCTCGCTGGGCTTGCGTTTGAAATTTGGAGCACATCACAGAGGTGAAGATACTAATGATCGGGTAAATTGGCTGGGCATCAATTAGAACCTCGGTCTAGATTAAAATTGAGTTAGACAGCTCTAGTACATAAGTGTGAACATATTATGTCATTTAAAAAAATAGATTCCAGCAATTTTTCAGTTCACATAGTATGAGAGTGCTTCTAATTTAAATTCCAATCTGATGAAATATCTGTTTGTATGCTGCAATAATAATTTGTCCATAGCCTTCAATGTGTATTTCTTAGTTAGGATGAATAGATGTCAACAAAGTTTGTGGCTCAACAAACAATGAATTTCACGGCTTGTTTTAATGGTTTGGACTATTTTCAATTTAAAATAAACTATCAGTGCATTGCTTAATGTTTATATTTGGAAAGGGGAGAGGCTAGGGTAAGGAATTTATAGAGACGCTAGGGAGGAGTGTCAGATATGGTAAGTTCTGGAAATACGTTGCAGGGGAAAACCAAGATCGGGAGAAAAACATTCATTTCCCTTTCTCTCTCATTTGCGTGCTAGAACTAAAGCAAAACAAAATAAAATGAAATGAAATAAAAGGTGTCTTTATTGAACTAAATTTTCTCTTCATCCGCCTTAAGTTCAGCTCACGTTTACATCACATTAGCATCCGTGTCGCGATTGGAGAAAATTTCACCCAGGCAGTACTCGAACCCGCTACCTCTGGATAAACTGACGCGGAAATAATTACACCACCATCGATGCCGGAAAAAATGTGCACTGCTCGGGAATCTATCCCGGGTCGCAATAATGAAAAGATTGCATGATACTATTACACCAGCAGTTTGTCTAAAAAAATACTGTACGCCGACCGAGAATCGATCCCGAATCATCTACTTGGGAGGAAATTATGCTGACCATTATTCCAATAACGCAAGGACCGCTACCATATACTTATAGGCATAGCGCTAATATTTTAGTTTTACGTGAAAATGATGTCAAGTATAGAATTTGGTCGTGAAATTCTGTTACATTAAACTGAGAAACCGCTATCTCATTATTTATGATTATGAGCAGTTTCACCTTACCAACCTTTATAATGAATCGATTATTGCTTCATCTGGTGAATTTGTTCACTCCATCGCCAAGTTACTGTCATCTGCTAAATGTTTATGTATGCGTAAAAGGCCTTAAATAAAATCACTTCATTTCTCGATTTTTCTATAAATGGTTTTTTAATTTCTTACATTGTTATTACTGTATTTATACTAATTCATTATATTTCCACTGAAAACAAATATTAAAATCAAATACCTATTATTCGATTAACTCAATTTATCAGCTTACCATCAGAAATCATAACGAAATGAACGCTCTTAGACTTCACTATGTGCAATTAATCCAGCAAGGATATAACGAACAAAGAACAATGTAAATTTATAGTTGAGAAAATAAAATATATTTTTTCTACTGGAATTTTACATTGTTCTTTTTTCGTCACCTCCTTGATCATAAATCTTGTTCGAATTAGTGAAAGATTACCTCCCACACGCAACGCAGCATTTATAAATGTTCAAATTCAGTAATCCAGTTAAATGAAACTGGTAGAAATGGCATTAAATATGCAAAAATTCATCTTCAGTGATAACACACAACACAGTATAATTTCCACATAAAGGTTGCTTTGGTAGGTACTACCGGGACAACGCATAGATGTCATCCTCAGTTACCCAAGGCTGACACCTATGCGTATATACCGGTGTTACGAAATGAAAATTTCTGTGAAAATTGTATATTTTTTAATATTATCATCCAATTACATTCAAATTCAATCCGTTGGCTTCTAGAATTCTCAATTACAATATAAATGGTATGCAAAAGTGATGGAATTGGAATTGAATAATTCAATGAAATTGCTGGTTAACCTCTTCTTCTAAAATCTAAAAATTGTAAAATTATTGTTTTTTTTCACCACAATACTATTTTAATATTTTCTTGAGAATAATTTTTGACCAATTCTTTTCTGGTCCTGCTCCTATCACGAAATTTTTATTTCTCTATCACCCTTATATTTACATCTCCTATGTTGGCAAAAAAAATATCTTCAGCTATATTTCTTCCTGTTTATACGTTGAATGTACTTCTCTTCAGAGTATGTCAAATTCACTTTTTTCTTTCAAGGACCAGGTTCATTTAATTCCCCTAACTGCTTATAGGCATTTTGACTGAACTCATTGGATTATATATTAAATTAAGAGATACGTTTAATCATTCATATTTATAAATGTGATTGCTTCAGGCTTGACTTCGTGGAAGTGATAGATATCCATTTTGAGTATAAAACTTTGTACTTTTCCACACTTTATTGAAAAACTGCGACCGGTGTTAACTTAATAAGGCGTCTTCTGGCCAGATGATGCCTTATTAAGGTGAAACCGGTCGCAGTTTTGAAATAAAGTGCGGAAAAACACAAACTTTTTTATTCAAAATGGACAAACATATTTAGTTATAAGGTGAGGGAAGGAATCGGAAAATCCACGCATGTATAAGCTTATGTTATATGTATGTGGGAGCCGAGATTTGCCTCTAGGGTGTATTTCATTTTTGTAGGATTTGAGTCATTCACACAGTATACTTAACAACATGACTTGCGACTCGTTTAGAATATTCTGGACCACAGATTTTATGCCATTTTACTTTACTCTTTACTAGCCGGTTTGTCTCAGTGCCTAGTCGTCAGCGTGCTGACAACTACAAGAATCGTATTAGAGTGAGGCATATTATGGGCATTTCCTGAGAGGTTGAACCCGTTTGTTGATACTCGGTAAACTACTTCTAAAATACTATTGATGAAGATAATGAAACTATAGAAGATTAATTGAACAGGAAAAAAGCGAATGTAAAGTGCATTGACGGCAATCAATATCGTCTCCAATGGGAATACTAGTCAGCCTCAAGAAATTCGTTAAGTTATGAAGTTCCAAAAGATTTTTCGTGCCATGTGCTTGCACGAGGCAAAAATACTTTCTCAGGTAAAGCTAATGAGTTATTCATTTTTTCCAAATATGCCATAAACACATACTAACACTTGATCTAAAGTATCTCTCTTGGCTTGGTGATGTTTTGAAATGACAAGTGTTTGGGGAATTTATCTTCAACTAATCCCAGGTATCTGTTAGGCTCTCAGCGCTGTGAATTTATTCTACTGCATTAAATTCAGTTCGAATCCAAGATGAATGCAGACCAAAACGTACTCAAATGAAATAATCCTCTCTCATTCATATCACTTGAGTTCTTGTTTTGAAAACGCATTTAAACAGGAAGAACAGTTATCGTTGGATAATTGTAAACCAGGTAGGTACGAGTGAGTACCGGGAGCGAGGGAAATATTTGAATGCAATATCCTTAAAAAATCACTGAACTGGGTATAAAAGCTAAATGCCGAGTTATATTGAATTTCAACGGTTAAATAAGCCGCAGAATAAAAAAATCCCTTCTTTTGTCCTCTGGTAACTACACGATGAAAAATAACCCCTATAATTTTCTAAAAATTGCCAGAATTACTCACTCGGTGAATAAAAAGCTCTGTGTGACGATTAATATTTCACATTTGGGCGTGAAAAATGAAACAGTAATGAACAGAAACCAAGTAAAAATAGTAATGTTAGTAACAACGCCTCAAATGTATTTATCGGTAAAGCAAAACAATTTTCTGGCTTTAAATTGTGATAGCAGTTGAATTTACGCGATAGCCTAAATAATACGGTAGTCCGATCAAGATTATTCAGTAGTTATTATAGAGACCACATTCGAATGTTATTTTTAAAGTTAAGCAGTTATAAGAAGCATGAAGGAAATGATGAAGTATAAACGTTGTTTTATATGATCGAACTTGTTAATAATTAACTAAATTTTACACAATTTTGAGACTTTAATTTGACTCATTTGTTCCGCGCCGTGCTCCAAAAACACCTTCACAACCAAATTTTGTTTTTGCGACTCTCTAAATAGCGATATACGATAAATAGCGATCTCACTTACTGCGATGAATAGTAAATATATTATTTTAAATAATGGAGAACACGTACGACCTACGCAACGTTACCTTCTGACGAGATTCAGAACTTGCTCATTTTTAATGATGCCTCCTTGGAGAACAAAGACGTATCAAATCCGATGTAAACGGGCTTCTATTTTTAAGCAAGTATCTCGAAAAGTTGTGCAGTTTGGTGGCTGATATTTTGGTACCATTAATAAGATGAGGTATGTTTATCTGTTATGAGGAAAAATGCGTTGAATTTTATGTTAAGGCAAATCTTGCTGAAATTATTTCATCGCGTATTTGCTTTGAACGTATTTTCTATTGAAGTATTGGAAATGGGTGCGCGGGTTGGATGGAAAGTAGAAGCTGCGTACGATTGCTTCGTTCTTTCCGTCTTGTGTTCCTTTGGGGCAGCACGTGCCTGGTCGCGGCCTGCGCCCTCACGTGGGACTGGTGAGAGCTACACGAGCCGAAGTGATCGTAGGCGGCCTTACGTATGAGTTATCTCTTCGTCCTTCGGCACAAACCAACAGCTTCTTATATGGTGACCTGCACTTACCTTTAGTGCCGAACGACAATTTTCATTCATGCACCCTTTTATTTCCTTTTGAACCACGGGACGGCCGATGGCCCCTCTTGGGGGATCATTTTAAGGCTTCGCTACATTTCGTTCATGCTCCACTACGTGTGGTTTCAATTGCACAGACATGCGAACTGCATTTACAACAGTGTGGCTGAGTTCTTGTTTCAGCGGGTAACCATTGAAAAGGGGTTTTTACAGCAGCTTTTTCATATTTAGGCTTATGATATGAGAACGTTTATTCCACACGTTGGCATCAACCTCAACCAACCAATCACGGTGGAGTCCTACCTTCCTATGTTGTTTTATTATCCTGCTAAACTTGAATTTAATTCAGCCAGAAGACGAGGATGGGCGAAAGATGGGAAAAAAAGTTCAGTCAGTCTTACATGAATGTCGTTTTTGCTGATATAAGAAAGTCATTCTTCTGAAGAAATTGATCATAGAGTAATGAAAATGCTTACCTATCTTATATTTGCTATTTTTAGCTAATGACTGCACTCTTTGAAATAGAAATGTGTTAGTGCAATACAAATGACGCTGATGTATACGTCTGAGGCTGGGGAAATATTCTGTCATTATATACATCTTTCGGCTTAACTTCTTAACTGTATATTTAGAACCTTACTTTTGCCTCTCAATGAGTAAGGCTCGTCATCTGTGTAAACATTGCGTTGTCAAAAACGACAACGGAAATTCGTGACTTCTCATTTATTTTAAATCTCGCAGTGACGTGAAAACATGCGATTTGAAGTTCTTAAATAAAAAAAAAACAAATAGGGTTGCTTGTGCCAAAAAGATTTCCTACTAGAGTATTACAGTTGGCAGAGGAAAATTGATGGTTGTTATTAACCCTCCTTGATTTATTTCGTGGGTCGGTCACAAATCAAACGCTTATCCTCTCCTTATTGGCGACTTGTCGGAATTTAATTATTTCATCATCAGGACGTAGAGATTTCGAGCTATTCCATGTATCACAGTATGTCACTGCCGAGATATGATGTCGTATTTGGTTAGTATGTTTGCTCAAGTCCATGTATGACCTCTCTTATGAGAAATTCGTCGAAGCATAGATGCATGAAAGTTTATTTTTGGCGTCATGGAAAACCTCTTTCTTTCTCAAAAAGGACTCCAGGGAATGTGGATAGCTTTTGATTTTGATATCTCCTTCTGTTGATGCTTCGTCGAAGATTCCGGAGTGCCGTTGAAGCATTCCTTTGGAAAGGCATGCACAGGTTAATTACTTTGATGCGCCTGGGTTTCAATTTATTTGACGGATGACATATTTACTTCGGTCGGCTCCGAAGAGATCCTTCATTGCGAGTAAAGTAGTTAGCTTGGCAGTTGATTCATGTGGAAGATCCGTGCTTTTTTGTGTGTGTGCGGCTTGCCTCGGCGTTCCCGACGTATTAATGCATTTTTCGCGAAACAACAACGACATGCGGGGAACAAAAAAACCTCGGAATAAAAGGAATATGGACCGACGAGTGCATTCAATGCATTTTCACCGCTACGACTCTGCCTAACCCTCCCAGTCGTCTCCCCCACCCCCTTGCCATCTCCCTCCCCACCCCTTGTCAAATGCTCGAATCAGAAATCCTCTCATCGCCGATCCCAACAAATCCACTTCTCCTTTTCTTTTTCATCTTTCTCTCTTAATCTCTGTAACGAAATGGTAAATTGGAAACGCGGCAGTTTGACTTATCATTAACATTATTCAACAATCCATTACAACGTGATATCGAAGTTGACCGATGTCGTAGCAGCTCTAAAGGTTTATGATGTCACTCAAGGAAAAGTGTTAACACCCCTATCATTCCTAATTTATACCCATTATTTGTTAACTATTTCGTAATTTACCGTCAAATTAGCTCAAAAGCAGATATCTACTTGGCGACCCATTTAATTTAATCAAAACTGCTATAATTATTGATGTCTTGAGTGACTTGATGTCTTGATCAGAGAGATTATTGAAAATATATTATAATTTTTTTTTCCTACGAATGAAATCAAATCTAAACATCCATCAAATCTCCAATTGGTGGAAAGAGTAGGTAGATGTTAAAACAGTAAAATATTTGGATACTATCATAACCGGGGATAATATAAGGATAAAAATATAGGGATACGGAATATTCTTGGAACTGCATCGAATAATAATAATAAAAAGTTTATTGTCGTAGACCTTTATTGGTCTTCAGAAACTTTGGTATAGAAACATAAGATTTACACAAGACAGAATTAAAAAAAATAATAATAATACATACAAGATAGTGTTTACACGAGAAAATTAAAAAATAATATTACATGATATGTATTACAATAGATTGAATACTCTATTTATTTCAAATGTAGGCACTCTATCTATATATAGGTATTAATTTTGTAGCGTTTGTAAGGTTTCAGTCAGTGTCATTCTGTATCCATTTTTTCATTTCTCTCTCAATTCTTGAGCTAGGGAAAAGTGGTTTGATGCATTAAATGTGGATTCTCTGTCTGTATGATTTGGTAGTAGTTTTGGATTTTTAGCAGTTGATGCTGCAAAGAAAAATGCAAAAACCCGTGGCTATTAATAATCCGTAAAAATTGCTCAACAACGATGAATTTATTTAGGTAAGCAACGGTGAAGTAAACAAACAGTACTCATTAAATTACAATCAGTTACAAACCGTATGGGCTTATAGACGTTGTTAATTTATCTTTTTTAGGTAAATATTGATTGCACTACGATATCTGTATTTCTTTATATAATACTTAATGTGATTAATTTACCTTTTACACATGAGAGCATCTCCGCTTTTCTGCAAGACTGCTCCGGTTGCTCCGTCTTCACAACGGATTTGCTGGGATTTAACAGTTTCTATTACCCTCATTACTACTAGTGATCTCTTTAAAGTAGTCAAACTGATGATTTCTGGTATTATCGAGAAATATGGGGAGTTAGAATTATCCGACCTTGGCTCTCGACGGCTTCATTATGCAGGGAATTTGGAAACCCTTCTTACAAATTTCTGCATCCTGATTTTAAGGCATCTTTGAAATTCCTGAAATTAATACCTGTCTTCTCCGTCATAATTTTTATCTCTTTTGTTCATATTAATTTGGTAGTTTTGAGCTGTGGGAGTGTAGGTATTGAATTTGTTTAATTTGCGTATAATTATTAACATGATCCGCGATCATTAATTAGCAGAGCTTCAGCACCGCTCAAGATAATGCAAATGACGTAGTCGGTGATCAAATTGGTATTTTTTGGTGTTTGATTTTCTGACTTGGTTTCTGATAAAATTTCGCGTACATGCACTCGAATGCTTCGAATTCTCATAATGATATTAGATTTCCATTTTATTTTTTAGTTGTATTTTAAATCAGTTTTAAGCTCTGTAGGGTGAAAAAAAGAGGTAGTAAAATATATTTGAAATAAAAGAATAAATTGAGTTTTAATAATGTTTTTACAACTTATTGGACTATTAGATCCCTTGAGCTATTTTAGTATTAGTAGGATCATGATCACCCATTCCTCTGTTTGACAGGAAATCCAAAGCAATATTTATGCCTCCTAACGTCCAGCTCAATAATCTGGTTTCTAATGAAAAAATCATTGATTCCTTTTCCATTTGAACGAAAAAGGTTTTTATTTTTATAGAACTATTTTCTTTCTCAAGTTAAAAAGTTATAGTTATTTATTTATCGATGTGATATTTTGGTGAAGAATTTTAAAATACCATACACCCGAAAACCCTACCGACGTTCTTAATATAGGCTAGTCTAGCAATATTTTATCTTTGCAAAGGGAATGATTATGCGTGCTGTCATCTCATTTTAAGTTATGCCATCTGTACCATAATTTGGAAAGGCATCAAATATTGCACGCAGTATAAATTAAACTTTTAGGGAAGTTATCTTAATAAGATGAAATAATTATTTATAACTTTGATTAATCATGTTGGAGGAAATGATTAGGCAATCCGGTAATTTTTTTCTCCCTGTAATTGGAAATTATTTTTTTTTATTATTTCTTCCGATTAATTTGGTGCCGACAGTTTTCGGAGAAAATACTTTGATTATTTCGCATTTTGCGTGAATACCATAGATGAAAAGAAATATTTTGCTTTCTAATAATTACTATATACATGTATTTGAAGCTTTATCGTTCAATTGTTTTGATCGCTAGCGTTGCTTTATTTTAACAATTGAGAGCGTATTATCTCACTTGGTTTTATTCTGCTAAAACTATTCATTCATTAATACTTGAGGCTCTTCAAGTGCAAAGAAAATGTACATATATTCTAATGTCGTAAATAATATGAACATTCAATTTCTTACCACCGTTTTGTTTTTCCTGGAAATATAAGATCACCTTTCTTCGTAACCTCATTGGAGGTGGCAAACATCTCGTTTTCACTTTGTTTTCCCTATTTTTTCTTTCCTTTTTGATATTCATTGTTTGTTAAAGAGTTTAAACTGGTGCATTTCTCGTTTACTCTTGATAGGAAACGTAGCGATATATCCCATGCCACAATTCATGCGGAAGGAGCTTTGATGCATATTTTTAAAACACATACTAACCTTCCGCTGCATATTCCAATCAATGGGCGTTCATCAATAATGTATCAACAAAGGAAAGCCAAAGGAAACGCACCACATGTTCATGATAGATGCTCGATGGTGGAACTTTATAAAATGCTCAACGGAGATTCTAGTCGTATTCTCTGTCTATTCAGAGAGATATGAGAGAAAAATACTCTTTCTCGAGTTTGCATTGCAACTTCGACTTCCTCCTTCATTTTAAATTCAGCGTACTTCCTTGTGCCGTTCCATTTTTTTGTTCTCGAATCTTCCTATGACCTCTCTCTGTCTTTCGCTGTTGTTTTCTCGATATTTCTCGTTCAGAATCCAGTCACCATCCTCCCTGGCTGGATGCAGCCGTTTCCTATTATCACCGATTCAAGCCGCAAGTCCAAGTCGTACACTCGCCCACCTCCCTTCCTTCCTCCTCCGGCCCCCCTCTTGCATGCCGCCCCCCATCCTGTCCCACTCCGCCCCTCTCCTGCCTCCCCTTTCGTCCCATCCCAGCCCTCCTCACGGATTCTCTTTGCGGGTTTTTCTTGCGGTGAACCCCGCAAGGCTTTGCGACAAGGCAATCGAGGTTTGGATCCCGTTTCTCGCCCGTCAACATTATTAATATATATAGTCCCACCTCGCATCCCCAGCGCGGGAGACCTAGGATGGAGAAAAAGAAACACCGTACAGTCATCGAGGAGCGTAGTTTACGGCACTGTGTGAGCTCTGCTGTGCGTACGGTTGTGGGAGTTGTTCATTATCCATGCGGCTGCACGAGCGTCTACTTGCTTCCGGAGAAACAACAACGGCGTCTGCGGTGGTCGAAATGTCAGACCTTCCTGCGGTCAATGAATGCTCCGTTCCCTCTGCGCAACTCACCCTCGCTGTATTTGCCTTTTGCCTGCATTCCCATCCATTGTGTTAAACAGTCCATTTCCTTTAAACCAGGGGGGCTATTCTATATTATCTGTATTTCCGAGCCTCGAAAGTGACGATATGTTGACGTCACAGCCTCTGAAACTTCAAATAGGGCCATTCAAAAGTTGAGATTTGTCAGGGGAAGTGACGGTTGGTTAGGATGAAATTTGTGCGGTTCTTTGCGTAATCCGAGAAACACCACGGGGAGATTATCATGAGATTGCTGGTAGGCAAGTCTTTGAGCATCCAAGGCTAACCTTTGTCGTTTTTCATGCAAGGACTCATTTTCTCGCAAAGAAGACATTCCTCATGGTTTAGAAGATTTTTTCAAAAGGTTACCCTTCATTCTATAAGGCATGTTTATGCATATATTTTTAAGTCCAAGGAGGGGAAACACAGAGGCAAGTGAGAGACTCGAATAGGCAACTCGATGATTGAGTCAATGTAAGTAAACTGCATTTTAACACGTTTAAGTATATATAAATAACTCGTAAAGTTTATGTGGGAATTGGTCTAAAAACAGTTCGCAATGGTAATGAGAGGCAGACGGTTCCACTACGTGTAATTCATCTGAGTATTAAACTATAATAAACGACTCCGTATTTGTTGTAGCAACAGAGGCATTATTAATATTATTATTCGCTGCACGTAAATATTCTTCCACGTTTAATTCCTTTATGTGTATCGTTTTTACATAAGTGTTTTCTCGTATGCAGTTCCCTTCTGAGAGCTACTTTGAGAATAGACATTGAAGAGTATATCTGTAAATATGCATTGAATTTATCGATTACCCCCCGAAGCAATCTATCATGGGGCCCTTGGGACTCTGGGCCCTTCTTATACAAATTTTCTTTCTACGTGCTATCATGGGCAGGCAGGAAAACTTAAATACCAGATGCGTAAATATCCTTTGAAATTCAAATCTCTGGTTGTCAAGGAAATAAGCTATTGTTGTTTTAAGAGATAAATGTCAGATTTTTCAGCAAAAAATATAATATTCAGACAATTACGAAGCGTAAAATAAAATCGATTGAAATAATTAGAAACTTCATTTATTCAGCCATCCGATAAAAAAAATTTCAGCCCTCTATCTTGAGTGAAAGTAAATTTTAAAAGCAAAAAATAAAACCACTGCACCAAACCCAATGCTTAGCATGGACCACAAGGGATTTTTGGGGGCCCTGACAGATTTTTAATATAGCCTAGTACATTTTCTAACTACATACAAAATTTCAGCTAAATCGGTTCAGTAGTGTTTGCGTGATTGAGCAACAGACAGACAGACACCATTCAATTTTTATATATTAGTATGATTGTCAGATTCATGAAAATGTTTGTTCATAATGGTCCCAGTGTCCCATTGGTTTCATGATGAAACCACCCAATTATTATAATTGCTAATAATTTTATCGGTCTTTGGCCACAATAAGTATGATGGCTTGGTTAGCATTGACTTTTGTATTTAATATAAAACCTGAAGTTGTTTACTTATTTTATTTTCTTGGTCCCCAAAAGGTTAAGGGAAGAGAAAAGTATTCTCATCGGTAGTTTCAAACACACGGACGATTGCAGCCTGAGCGTGAGCTTCATTATGCTTTTTTCTCATTGTGAATCGTCCTTTAGTGGGTTTATCGCTCGTGTTTTGCACACCATACCCTGCTCCTCCACTTGGATTTTCAAATCCCTGCGTACTTTTCTCGTCCCTTTCCTCTCGGCTAGTACCCCATTAAAATTTTATCTCTTTTACCACTGCCACCTCCTCTTCTAGGAATCCACCAGTAGCCAGCGTTATCTTGGATTTTTCACGAATAAACACCACCCTCATCACATCATCTTCCTCTCTCTCCAACAAGTTTTTTACTCATTTCTGCGAAACATCCTTTCATTTTTTATTTTATTTGACTTCACTCTTTCCTGCGAAGTGTACGTACGATACTAATGCCATTAATTTCCCTTCGATTACATGTTCGTCACTCGCTTCTGGGCTCAGGACGCGCAGCCTTGTGAATTAGTACCCATCTCTTGAACGACTAACGCTAACATGAACACTGACAGTGACTTCATACCTTTTCTTCGAGGTGGCTCATTGACTGCAGGGCTCTGAGATCATTCAAAGATAACAATTTTTGCTGGAACATTTTATCGAGTTTTTTTGTCTAGAGTAATCTTTGGAACCAAGTAACTTGGAGAAGGGAAAACCGACCTTAAGCAATTCATTAGAATTTTGTATGCTTCATACTTCATAAACTGCTAAACTTCATAGGGAGCTAAATAGATACTGCTCCTCAGTATTGTTACTGAAAATTTTTCTTTTGGAAATTATCATGGCCATTTTTATAAGCAAAACACTCAATAAAATTATTCCACGAATATCTTAGTCTAAGCTGCCTACTCTAACAAATACTCTCGGAATCATCAAAATCTGTTGGAACCTTAGAAATATGGAATAGCCACCGCAATGCAAAAATTACCAGTATTTAAAATAAAATTTCGGAAATGCTTCAAAGGAAAAGAAGTGCTATTAGTGAACACAAGAATTTTGAGTGTTCACATTTTATGAATGTGCAGCTCTTCGGTATTTTGGAAATTGGTCTGCGTGTAAAGGATCTGGAATGACAATTTCATTTATTTTGGCTCTATCGATTTTTTATAAATTTCTTTCCGAGCATTCGATACCGTATTTAATGCTAAAAACTGGAGGAAGCGGATCTTTTTGCCTGCAACTCCCCCCCCCCATTTTTTTACCCCCATTTGAAGGTTTCACTGCGACTGTTTGTGTAAAGCAAATACTATATTTTAACTTGCCCTTTTAAAAACTTATATTAAACTTGATAAAGCAGGAATTTATGATTCACCGATTATCACACTAGTAATTTTAAGTTCAATTTTTGAAAAAAATAGCGTGGAGATGCAGGGTTTTTCGGTTCCTGTGAAATATACGTTTTTTCGCGAATTACCCAGACAATGAATTAAGGTAGTTTGAGCGTGATACTTCCCTAGTCATTATGGAGACCATTTTCGAATTTTATTTTTTTAATTTCAGCGTTTGTAAGAAGTACGAAGTAAACATCATAGTATTATTGGTGGAAAAATATAGTTAAATATGAAAAAAATTGTCAGTTACATGAATATCTCTACATAAGTCTCCAACTTGACTCATTTTTTCACGCCATGCGGCTAAAAAGCCTTCAGAACAGCAGGCTTTTTTTGCGAATCTGTAAACATTACTGCGGTTATGTAATAGATTATTTTTTATAAATAATTAATAAAACATACAAACTACACAATGTTAGTCTTTTAACGAACTCTAGGTGTTATAAATTCATACATTTTTCAATATACTCCCTCTGGAGCGCACAGCCGTAATCTACCCCATGTAAAACAGCTTGTATTTTCTCGCAAATTTGCGAAAAGTAGTTCGGCAAGGGATCAATATTTTGATATCATTGGAAAGATGACAGTTTTTTCTTTATCTTTTCAGAAAAGATGAGGTCAAATTCTAGATGAATCTTATCTCATTTTAAAGAAAAAACTGTGCGGTACAGAGGGAGAATATTGAAATAAATAGGAGTTTATAACACCTAGAGTTCGTTAAATAAACTAACGGTGCATAGTTCATATGTTTTCTCGACTTTTTATAAAAATTAATCTATTACTCATCACAGTTATTTTTACAGAATCGCAAAAAACCTTCTATTTTGAAGGAATTTTACCCGTATGGCGTGAAAAAATGAGTCAAGTTAGAGACCTATGCAGATATATTTCTTTAATTACTGAGAATTATGATTATGCATGACTATATTTGTGCACCATTAATAATACAATATTTACTTCATAATTCTTACAGACGCTGAAATTAAAACAATAAATTCGAATATGGTCTCCTATATAACTAGGGAAATATCTCGCTTAAAATACCTTAAATGACATTTCAGTCGTATAACAGAGAACCACCTTTAATCTCAGTATCATGCCTTTCACGTTCACGTTCACATTATGCCTTGTCAAGAGTGGTGGGGCTGGTTTCTTGGAGTGTGAACATCGTTTATACCTACCGCTTGGTTTACGACTCTGAATGTAGATATATGTTTCCTTGTTGGAGAATGAGAACGACGCTCTGTGAGTGTCTTAAATTTTCTCCAAATAATGACTTGTCTGCCTTCGTACATCCCGCAAGTCATCAGTAGTAAACCTTGTAGAAAATACGATTCGTTACCCCACACCGTGACAGAACATGGTCCTAAATTCTGAAGACACGCTACCGTTAGGTGGAGCCTCGAACACCGGTTGTAACTATAACTTTTGGTATAAGAGCCTGCAAATATTGTTGTCATGTGTGGTTATATTAGGAATATCTTCAGGGTTGAGACAAAAATTTGTGGCTTCTCCCATTCTTCATTTCAGACTGTTAAATTTCCATTTGAATTTGCATTTGCTTAGGGAAATCCCTTTTGTATTGCGTTGAAAGAGGCAAAAAGTCTTTTTCACGCCTAATTTTTCCATGACTAACTTAAACTACTCTCTCAAACTGTTTGGGGCATTTATCCTCCCACAAAGCGCTTGTCCACCAATATCCGTTACGCCCCCCAACTCCAGTACAAGCTCATTTCCCAACTATCCCTCCTTGGTTAGCCAAATGTATTCTATTTCCCTGCATCCTACCCCTTGCCTCCCATTTCATGTTTCGATCATTTTACCAACATTTACTTTTGTAGACCTGGTATTCACTCTCGTATGTATAGCTCTCTGTTTTCCTCTATTTGTGGATATGTTTATCCAGTTTCATAAACACATGTACTAATATCCTTGTTTAGCATTTATCCGTTTGACATTCTGCTGTATGGAATGGAAAATTGAAAAAAATTGATGAATTGGTTAACAAATATGTTTAATTCATGTGTTTAACACTTTATTTTCCTAATTTGTCCTCAAGTCTCGGGTTCTGTTATTTCAGAAATTGAAATATAGTTCCTTTTCTCCGCGTTTAAGTATAGACAATGATTGAAATATTGGTTCTTTTGCGTATTACTCCTATGAAATTAGAGTTTTTAAAATAGGCTCATACGGTGCTTAATTTATCAACTCAGCAATGATGTTCAAATAAATGTAAAAAATCATAATTTTAAGAAGTCAATCATTCTTACAGTTTTATGAAAACTGTATCTCAAATGTATTATCCATTTTTGTTGTTATTAATGCAGAAATATGTAAATCAACCGTAGTTTATTTCCCAGTGATTTCATTTTCAAAATTCTAACTTTTTGCATTTTTCATCACCCCGCTAATATTCCTATTTAGTATTATAAATTATATGAACGTCGAGAAATTTTTTTCACATAGTACAATAATCGATGTCTCTTTCTACTAATTGCACTTTCTTTCCAACTTTCTAAAATGTACGGAAACCCTTTATCATTTCTGACACTTCTTCTCATAGAAAACCATTATGACAACCAGATACATAAAGCTTCGTCACCAATTTCTCCCCTGGGGAGATACAAAGGTATGAGAATTAAATATAGTATGTTACTAATTCTAATATTATGAATGGCAATATATTAGTAAGACAAAGCCGAAATGGGTAAAATGAATTAATTTATTCACGGTTTCTTCTAAAGGCCTCGACTTTGGCTGAATCCAATATTGATATAATGAACGTAATATTATAGGTATCTATTATAAATTAGGAACTTCTGTTACTAGTTAAGTGTGATATAGGATACAAATAATTATGTTATATATTTCGTAGTATTATTTAGATTATTGATTTCAATTTCAATTTCAAGGTACTAAATAAAAAATTCACAATTCGAATAGCAAGGACAGATCCATCGTACAGGAAAAAATAATTCACGGACCTCTATTTCCTCCTTCTGTCATTCTTTATCTCCGTTTCATATTTTTATAGCGTTTATCGGAGCAATGCGCGAACACTAGTTGAAAGAAAAATATACAAAATAGTTGCGAAGAAATTGACGCCTCGTCCTAATGGAGTTGTGTTCTTGATTGGTAAGATAAAGTCAGAAAGGGCTCAGAAGGTGAATTAAAAAGCAAATGATCTAATCATTTGTTGGCATCAGGCTTGACTTTTTGGAAGCGATTGGTATCCATTTAAATAAATAAGCTTTGTTCCCTTTGGTCACAGACATTATTGGGTGGCATTTTTAAACCACTTCTTCCCTGTACTCCCTCAAAACGCTTGCGAATTGGTGACCTTCCACTCGTCTAACTGCCCATCTTCATTCCTTCCTTCCCCTTGCTCCCCTATCTTCTTTGCGTAAGGCTAAGGTCGGTGTACTCGGCCTAACTAAAAAAATCGCTCATCCCACCCCTGCGGTTGTTTTAGCAAATGCTCCTTCTATTCCAGTTAAAACCACCATGACTGTGATTAAAACTCTCCTCCCCATTCTCAATTTATATATATGAAAGTATATATATGAAAGTATATATATGAAAGTATATATATGAAAGTATATATATGAAAGTATATATATGAAAGTATATATATGAAAATATATATATGAAAGTATATATATGAAAGTATATATATGAAAGTATATATATGAATGTATATATATGAAAGTATATATATGAAAGTATATATATGAAAGTATATATATATGAGAGTATATATATGAAAGTATACATATGAAAGTATATATATGAGAGTATATATATGAAAGTATATATATGAAAGTATTTATATTTATATATAACTTATTCTCCTCCCCCCTATGTTCTCTTGTCTCACCTCAAACACCCCCATTTGTGAACATTTCCATTCTGTAGTATATAGACGGTTTGAAGCTTCAAATCTGCCAGAATATGCCTTATCAAAGTGTGGCCGGTCACAGAATTAAATAAACAATGAAATAGGGCAACGTTTCGTTATTAAAATGGAAAATGACTTATGGTAAATCAATGCTGGAAGTTTGCTGCACTCGGTCATATCTCCCGAGATCAGAGCTAAGGGTGAATGCGGTGCATAAGTGGCCGCTGCTTGCCTAGTGGGGTGGCTTCATTACAGCGAATCCGATGGTTAAAAACTAATAGCATGAAATGTTTTTCTTGATTGAAAACTCCACGGAGTGTGGAATGTTTGTTTTCATGAATTGAAACTGGCAACCGCAAATACCGTATGCATTACGCGGAGATGGGTTAAAGATGAATCACAGGGGCAAAGTCAAAATGGCGAAATGTATGCCAAATGTGCGCGCTATTGAATAAAAATTTACCAGTGATGTTAACCTTCAATATAACATGCAGTTCACGGTGTGGATTTATATTATAGTTTAGAAAATGAAATATTACTCGTTTATGGCACTTTTATGGGGTAAGGGACTTCATAGAGCTGCTTTTAGTGAAACATGAGTCCCAGGGAATCAAGCACTCCCGGAAATAATGGCTTTGTTGGGATAGCTATGAAAGGAAAAATAATAGGAAGATCTAGTGAGATAGCTACCCCTTGGCCATATATGCATGATTCAGAGTAATTATCAGGATAGGTACATAGTTTAATGCGTTAGAATGGGAGAAATAGAAGATTGCGGTCACGGCTTGAATGGACGAACAAGTTTTGAGCAGATATTGCTGAACCAACAGAGTTTTGGAGAAGAGTGCTGTTTATGAATATGAGGCAGTGTACACCTTTTGAGGGAAATGATTGCATTAGATTCCTCATTGATCATCATCATCATTGGTCGTTTGATTGGCCTAAGGTTGGCTTACTGCGGTTCTACATCCTTCCTTAACTAATTAATGCTTGTTCCCTTACTCCTTGTTAGTTGATCTTATAAGCTGTGGCGGAAGATTTTAACGCAAAATTTATCGCACCCCTGAATGCGGAATTCGCAGAAAATACCAAGAAGAGTACTTACGACGAAAGAATGGCAACACTGAGGAAAGATTCGTGAACCGCAACGTTCAAAATCTGTAGTTGAACTTCATTTTTAGCCTAGATATTTCTCATACATTGCCTCTTTTTTGAGCTTACTTTTACAATCCTTCCCGTGTTCTATCACGGTGTTTCGTCGTGCTCATGTTGGAATCTTTCTTACGGTGATATTTATCATATTTATATGGCGAGTAGTTAAACATTATTAACTATCCCATCCAACACTAACATACACTGAAATATGTATATTATAAGCTCAAATAAAGTATATTTACCGTGATCGACTTATCAACGTCCTTTATACTTTACGTGTCTAGTACTTCTTTCACGCATAGAATTACAATTAAGGAATATATGTCGAGCTTCTACTAAAGGAACTAATTAAAAGAATTATTGTGCTTACGCGACGTATTTTTTCACTATTATCATTCTGTGCATACAGTGAATTCTGAATTAAATAGGAATATAAATTTCTAAATCACTCGTCACCTAGTATTAACGAGTCCTTAGTTCATCAAGATTAGATATAGACAATGAATAAATAACTGAATATACTATTTCCGAAAGTAAAACAAATATTCTCGCATCGATAATGGCATATTTTTCCAAATTTACTTTCATGTTATTACATGTGAGAAGTTGGGCATTGTGAGAAAAAATTAAAAATGTAGAGCATGCGAATAAATATATTTTGAATAAACATAAAAACAACCTCGAACTTACAAATAAATAATGATAAAATTCCCATTTAGATATTAATAGAGGACAACCAACTCATTAGCGCCTGACTTCACAATGTTTGGTGGCCATGCCTGCGCTGCATATAAAAATTAAAAACAGTTGTTAAATCGACTTTTATGTTTGTTGTGAAATACCTTGAATGAAATTGATTACCTACTAACTAAGGTGTGGATTGATGGGTTGATGTTCATCTACATCTACATCTACATATTACCCCGCAAGTCGCCTCAATAGGCGTGTGGCGGGGGGTGTTAGGACACCAGCCGTTTACATATAAAATGGACACGCTCTAATGAAATTACGCCTAGCATTTATTGTTCGGGGGAAAAACGAATTCCCATACCTATCCTTTCGGCAAAATATCTCTCTTAATTTATCGTTTCTGTCGGACCTGGAAATATAGTGGGGTTCTAATAGGATGTTCTCCGTGTCGCTCTGAAAGATATCTATTCTCAATTGTTCAAGTAATCTAAGCCTAGCGCGCAGCCTCCGAGTCTCTAGCGGCTCGCAGCCTAATTCGTTTAACATCTGTGTAACGCTGTCTGTACGCCCGTAGCTGCTTTTGACGAATCGCGCAGCTTTCCTTTGTATTTTATTAAGTTCCCGGACTAAGTCTTTCTGCACCGGATCCCATATGCTCGCTACCACATAAGTCTCTCGCGCCAATGACCTTGAAATACATGGCATTCCCGAGGCACCAAATGAAAATGTCCTAGAATTCGTCAAAAGTGTAGGGGATGCCCTCGGCGTTGAAATAAAAGACGATATGGTGGACTCATACCACCCCATTGGAAAGAAATGAGAAGGAGGGCCACGTGGCATTGTGGTCAAATTCGTCCATAGACACACAAAAGAAGAGGTTCTTCGGAGGAGGTGAGTGAAGAGGAACCTTTCTACCCGGCACTTGTGCTCGGCAACGAACACCCCGATTTACGTGAATGTACCACTAGCCCAGAACGGAGGAGACTATTCGCTGCCGCGCGAGAAGTGAAAAAAGAAAAGGGATATAAATATTTATGGTTGCAACATGGGACAATACTCATGAGGAAAAAAGAGAATGACCAGGTGATTACGCTTAAATCCACTGATGACCTGGAGAAACTGTAAGCACCTTATGAGTATGTAAAATATTTCTCTTTTACTAACAAAACGCATAATACCGTTGATGACTCAAAGTTAAATGTTGACAAGTTCTATGTTTTACATCAAAATATAAGAAGTCTTAGAGCGAATTTTGATAATTTCATATGTCGCATTTTATTAGATTTTTCTCTCCCAAGGTTTTTTTGTTACGCGTCGTTAATTGTATTCTTCAAATTAATTTGTTTGACATAATTATGAATTTATGTTTAAATGAGATTACTTTATCATTTTTCTTAAAATGACTCAAAGTTGTGAAGAGTACAGAAAAACCTCAACTTGTTACACAGCAACATGTAAAACTATATTTCGTATAACTACATCATTTACGAACTATTTTCTACAGTTTTTACGTGTTGCGGGTTTTACGTGAAGGAGTTTTTGTCTAGAATTTGCCAAGGATTTTGCAAGGAATTATGTAGGATTTGTTTATTATTTTTTTAAGATCTTCCTAGGGTATTTTAAGTGAATTGTCAAGAATTTTTTAAGGAATTGTCAAGGATTGTAGTGGATTTTTCTAGGATTTTCTTAGGACTCGTCTAGGATTTTTGTAGTAGGTATTTGTATGGGAATTTTCTAGGAATGGTCTAAAAACTGTTTATGGTTCGTCTATGATTGTTGTACTCTTGCAACTACAAATGGTTGATACTACATCATGCATGATTACTTGATATAAACTACATCTTTGATATAGGATATATAAAAACATAGATTTGGACATCTTGAAACTGAAGTCGGTAAATATTTGGCCTCTAGTGCCCTTTCTCCATATGTTATCGCGGTGTGGTTATCGCTAGATGTCCTTTTCGATGAAAACTTGGCGATAGAGCAATTGCCATTCACGATTCACTGTCAGCATCGCTTTGAGAATGGTATTTTGCTGAATCTTGTTTACCCTTTCGCGTAACCTACATGGATGCATGTGGAATCTACGGACCCTTAACTCGTCTAAGTACTTATTGAGCTAAAAAATTCCCTATGCCTACACAGTGCGCAGTCGACAATCGGAATGAGTCTTTTTCAACTATTTTTGAACATATGTTCTTGCGAGTACCTTGCCATGCCAATGAATATATCGTGCATATCAATTACGCAATATTAGTCGCAATGCGAAATTTTTTAATGTGTACAGCAATAAAACATTTAGTAGGCATTACTGATTACTTAAAACCTCTCCGAGGATGGACTTATTCTACCCATTTCCAATAACTCAATATATTATTTATGCATAAACGTCCAATTATCAAATTTTAATAACTGTTACACGTGACGTTATTTTATCAATTTGTCCTCCTTGTGATCGGGCTGTTGTGGTGGCTGGAGTAATGGCTTCCGACCCCGAGTAACAGGGTTCTAATCCAGGGAGGGATTGGAGGAGAATTTTCAGTGGAACCACTCCTTCTTGGGTACTGTGTGGAGGTAACATCTTAGTATAGTACTCGGTCCGTCTCCTATGGGAATTTTAATCGTGGTCCCCTTGTCGCGTTCCGTTTAGAGTAGGGTAATGCCAACGCCGGGTTTCTCTCCACCCTTCCTCCATTTCCCACATAACTATCTCCATTCCAATATTCCCTCCTGTCCTTAATGGTGCCAATGATCACAGTCTTCGGTCGTCTCCCCGAAATAACAAACCTACAATCTCCACCTTCTTGGGCAATTTCGTCAGCACGGCGTCCGTCCTCCCTGCTGTCCACTTCCCGCTGTGCGTCTAAAATCTGGACAGCGTCACTGCTGTACGCTGTCAAATACATGATTTTCCGCTACGGCTGAGCTCGATCTTCATTTTACTTGACTCTCCGAGACCATACCTCTTTTCCTCTGACAGACTCATGCCACCTCGTCGTTTTGACAGTGTAGTGCAAGGCATCCGACACCAGCTGCTCGTCCGGCCGGGATCCCGTAGTTGCGTGGATGGGAAGTCGAGTCTCCTAACCAACGGTTCCTATTTTAAAATGACTTAAGTTCTCAGATCATATAGTGGTTGTGTCTTAAGCGAGTCGGACCGAGGCTCTCCAATTTCCTTCCGTAGTGCGTTTATGGTGATTTCAGAAGGTGTGTCCTCTTGCAAAGGAATGCCTTTGCGCTCCTCTATACGAGTTCTATATCTCTCGTTGGAATCTCAAACTCGTAACATGTGTTTATTTTACTCAATCTCGATGTCTCTATCAACGTGTGCGGGAGCAAGTGAATTTTGTGTTAATCAAAAAATAGTTATATTCAGCTTTTTATTTATTTACGAGATATCTATCAGCGTGTGTGCGAGCGAGTACATTGTGTGGAAATCCTTGTCGTGTGTGTGTTGTGTAAGTGTGAAAAAAGTTACTTATCTTCAACCATAGGTTTTTTCTCAGAATCAAGTGATAGAGTTTCCGGTGAAAATTAAGTCATGGTTCCGATTTCCCGGTTTTTATGGAATATTTGTGGGCCCACGGTAATTTTAACGTTACGTAACTTCTTTCAGATAGTCGTATTACTTATCGTATTTGAAAGGGCGATATTTCCTTGAGCAAAGTTCACGTATCTTTATTTGAGTTTTCCTCGAGCGATGACAATTGTAAGCCATCTGAAGCTGTTGCATGCACACATCTATACTGACTGAGGTAAGTGAAGTGTCATTTCAATAATGTAGTAATGGTGATATAAGAGGTAACTTCAACGTAGTTTTCACCACTGCAACGCTTCTAGTCGTTCGCTATACATTTCTATTGGTACTAACATCCCATTCAATCCTAAATTTAAATTCTCCCTGATGCCGCAAGACCAAACCTAGTGAAAGTGCGTAATGGTATGTCCCTATGTATTTTTTATTGCATGTAGACGCGGGTGGAAAGCAGCATGTTTCCATTAGGGGCTTTAACTATAAACCTTGAATACACCCGGTAGACTCGTTTGAGGCACGCTGTGAGCGAATAGCCCTCGCAAGAGCCGCGGCGGCAGGCGGGTGCGCAGAACGTTCGGCGGCGTAGGATGACAATGCGGCGAAAGTGGTTGTGTGAATGGAAGGAGGGGAGGAAGGGAAAAATCTTTTACCACTTAGTCTGATTTGCCGTACTTTTAGCCCGGTTTCATAATATCAAGCTAAATATTTTCTAGGTATGAAAATAGAGGTTAACAAATTATCTCATTGATAACGCTCACGTCAAATAACATACAGTCAGTAATGTACAAAACCTTAAATCTTAGTTAACATCATGGTAACGAAAAAGCTATGTAATCTTGCGCTTTGCGTGAACCAGACGTCACAAAACTTGGCCTTCACAATGGTACCCTCATTGCACTAAGGTTGGTCAAAACTTTTACAGAGACACACAGCCACTACCCATTCACATTTACCGACCAGTTTTTTGATAATACACCCTTCTTCCAGTCCCAATATCGTTCGGTTAGCATCTGACACGAGCATTTGCGAGGGCTGTGCTAGGCTCGTGCGAGTTGGCAGACTCTCCTTTTAGGTAGATTTTGAAGAAAGACTACCTATTGTAGTCGTTACCAAGGACCATAGTATACATATAGTTTTCAAAACACAGACACACGGAAATAAAAAGGACACTCCCTTTGGCCTCATGGCCGTGAATCTCTATCTTCCTTCATTTATGCGCTGAACTCTTCCTTTTCGGTTTCTTTCACCTCTTCCGTCTCTGATTCTTCCATCACATTTCTGGATGTTAATATCCTACTAATAAACAACAAATTCATCGCCTCCATCCATAAAAAAACCTACTAACCATAACCTTTACCTTCATTTTCTACATTCAAATTTTGCATACATTTCAAATTATTTCTCAATCTCTTTACACAGAATATCGAACAACTATTATCGTTTATCAGCCATTGATACGCGAAGTATCTACTTATGTCATACTAGATAACTTTCAATGGTAAGTCCTGCTTTATGGCAACAGACAAATTGTCAAATAAAGGGAAATCGTTAAATTCCATTACACGATCATTCCGAACATTTAAAACTTCAATTGGACCAAAAACGCGCTTCGCTCCCTAAAGCTAGTATTGCACATTTTACTTTTTGCCTAGGAGAAGTCTGAGATTCTCAGCAGGCTATAGACAATGCTGCTGGATGACTGCTTTTAGGACAACTGAGGAAATTGGTGCCATTGTGGACAGTTTCTTGATGGAAAAACAAGATGGAGTGTTTGGGGAGGAACGCTACGCTGGCATCAGCCCACTTTTAAAGAAAGACACCTAGGAGTCCAAAACTTAACGTTCCCTTCGACGGACGGAGTAATGCACTTGAAATGCTCTCTCCAAAGCACCGAAGTAGGAACCACGATTAAACTGAGGGAGGTCGAGTCAGTGTGGTGGCTAGAAATGTGGTGGATTCTCATCCGGAGAGCCTGCGTCTGAATTCTAGCAGTGGAGGAGATCATTCATTTGCATTACGTACTCTGCTTGGACGTCATGAGGAGAACATTTCAAGCGCCGTACTTTGTCCGTTGGGTGGGACGTTAAACAGTGGTCCCTTAGGCGCTTTTGCTTAAGAGAGTACACTAATACTGACGAGACGCCAGTATTCTTTCCACACTACCTTTATTTCTTAAGGTAGTTCGAGCAAAATATCACTTCACCTAGAATTTGATGAATTAGACTTCATTTTAAAGGAAAAGCTCCCATATTTTCAAAAATATCAAAATATTATCCCCTTGCCGAACTACTTTTAGAGCAATTTGCCTAAAATTATTAGCTGTTTTACATGGGATAGGTTACAGATGTGCGCTCCAGAGGGAGAACATTGACAAAATTAGGAACTTCTAACACTTAGATTTCGTCACAAAAGTAACGGTGTTTAATTTGTAAGTATTTTCAACTATTTATAAAAATTGATCAATTACTCAACGCATTACTTTTTACCGAATCGCAAAAAAAACTTCTATTGAGAAGGTGATTTCACCGTACGATATTTTCGTGAGGTTTTAATGAAAAAATCTAACCCGCTCTCGTGTTTAAAGAACCCAGCGGAAAAAAGACTCTTGTATCCCGCAATTGTTTTCCGCCATCGCAATTTTTTATCCGTTCTTCTTTTTATTAAACGCGCTGAGGGAGGTGGTGGTTAGTACCGCTAATAAATACTGTGGATAAAAATACAAAGTATATAATTTAGTATGTTTACGTGTACTGGTGGTGATTGGACTTCCTGTGGATGCTTAGGCACTCGTACATTTCCCCAATACCGTTATGTTATGACGTTATTTCTTAGCTTTTGTGATAAAGGTTGAGAAGTGGAAACCACAATGGATTCGCCGGTGAAGAAATTTTGATGTCAAAGCCTCGGAAATTTCAAATAGGGTTATTCAACAGTTGAGATTTGTCGGGGGCTTTGACATCACATCCACGGATTTTCCGAGGTTCAGTCGTGTTGAGTCCTTACTCAACAAGGCCACTGAGAATACAATCCTGTTGGCTTTATTCTTTTCAGCAACACTCTCTTTTCTAATGTGCATTTGTAGGTTCTGAGCTGGGAATCGGGTCCTCACTCTGACTCACCTTGACCCTCCTTTGTATCCTCGAATCTTGCACCATTTTTAAGAGTAAATACGTCTAAAACCGCTTCATCTAGGTGGAGGGATCATATCGTTAAAACGATTGGCCGTGTGAATCATGGGTACATTTCAAAATATTCATGTACTAGTGATGAGGTGCAAAGACCATCGTGGGCGAGTTATTAAAAATGTTATTGTTCTCCAGTACATGCCAGTAATTTTCATAGGCAGACTTATGAACTGAAGTCGGATCGCTAGAACGATAGATACACCCTAAAACCCGGTCTAATAGCAGCATAGAAAGATGGCGTTGTTGTATGCGGACTTAGCTTCCGTTCTCCTCTCATACTACAGTATTTCCTCGTTTAACGTTGTTTCGCGATAAAGTTGTCCAAAAATTAAAACCCTTAATCGTTCAAAGCGTCGTCAGTGCTTCACGAAAACGTTGTTCAAAGTTTGCGCAACAAAAAAAAATGAATAACGAATAGGACTTTGGCGCATCTGATGCGTAATTTCCATTCGGCGGAAAAGTTTGGCGTTAATTCCCCATAGCGTATGTAAAAGGTTCACCTGAGCGAATAATTATTGCGTTATTTGTTTCATAACAGTTATATTTGCTGATTATTTACTAAGCTGTTATTGGGGGGCAATGCATCGGGTCATTTAAAACTCAAACCAATGTTAGTGTACCATCTTTAATGGCATGGTATTAATAATACCATGTCCGAAAGGTAGATCCAGGGGCAGATATCTACGGGAAAAAATACCTGAAAATCCCATGCCGCAATAAGGTAAAATTGGTGGTAGAAAAGATTGATTCACTGCTATTTGAGGTGAATCGAAAACTTGTTTTTCGTGTTGAATTAGTGTGTAAGAGTAAGTTTTCTAAACCCTCCATGATGCAGTAAATCGTCGAGGGTGATACTGTTCCTAACAAATTGTTACGAAATAGCAAAAATTTTGTACACAGCTCCGAGCTTCCCTACTTCACTCACTATTTTAATTGATGTCATACGTCTTCGCGATCGCAGTGAGCGAAATTTTTGCCCTTCACTACATTCGCTTGTGCACGCTCCCGCAGTGAAGGACAAAAACTTCTATTTACTCAGAGGGAAACCGGTGCTAACAGCATTAAATATCAGAAATAGGAGGCAAACCTGGTGCTTATTGTTTTAATAATGCCTTTTCAGTTTGTTTCATCTAAGATATGAAGCTCTCTGACTAGTGGTGGCATCTGTTCGACTACCCACGTAGTTAAAATACGCCGTAAATCGGCGAAGGAATCCGCGAAGTAGCCCATAAAAACATAAATTGTTAAGGAAATTGGCAATTTTTGTACATTAATCCATTGATAACGCCTTTCAACCAGATCCCCTGTATTTTAAATATCAACAGTAAGTTCCTATCACCTGTAGTTTTCGTGCCGCCAGGATAGAGAATAGTTACAAAATTTCTTTTGTGAGTGAAAATATCATAATTTCACCATTAAGATGTTTTAGAAAATTAGTTTGAACGCTTCATTCAATAATGCCATATATCCCACCTTTTATCGCTGTGCTTTGCGGAAATCGTTATTGTTATGAAATGAAAAATTGTTAAGTTTGGAACAGATTTAAATTTTTTACATTGTTTCTTATGTAAAATACCGCATTGTTTAACTTTGTTTCGCTTAAGGTATACTTTTTCAGGAACGAGTTAACAACGTTAAACGAGGACACACTGTATTTGTAATCATCTGCATGATTTGCTTGCATTTTTTTGTGTCCAGCTAAAATGCTACACCAAAGCTTTGTACTCTGCATGCCGCATTATCTTTGGGCCTGGCGCACTGTTTGAGTTAGAGAATGTGCTTACGTATCGCAACATCTGCTGCTTTCAAGTGCTAATCAGTGTTTGTTCTTCTATAGTATCCAAAGAGAAGAAAGACCAAAGTCTTTCTGCCGCCCTCGTTATCCACTCTTCCACATTTTTTTCCCTCTCTCCTTCCTATGCCGCCCAATTCCTCCTCTCCATCCTCAACCCTCATCCCCTCCCATTTTGTTTACTCCTTCCCTTCATCCCCCATCCCCCTCGATGATGGTAGGATCCCTCTGCTCGCCACCCGATCCTCGCATTTATGCGGTAATTACGCGACCCCCGCGCCCGCTACTTTCACTCCCGTTGCACATCACGGTGTTGCGACGGTTAGTTTCAGTTTCATTTTTTCCCTTCATTATTCCTCCCCCTCCCCTCCCCACCCTCCGCTGCTCTCCCCAACCCCCCCCCCACCCATCCTCACCCCGTCTTTCCCAAAATAATAACAAAAAAAATTCTCTTCCCTTTTGTCTCTCTTTTGCCCGCGGAACAAACGCTTTCCAAAAAGATCTTCCCTCTGTAATTTTTTTGTCTTGTTCGATCCATCAACCGCTTTGTGGTGCCTCCCTGGATACCTTTAACGCTTTCACATCTCTTCCTCTTGTTTTTTCTTTCTTTCTCTCTCTCCCTTTCTTGTTTGTCCTCCTCCTTTCTCATTCCCCCATTCTTTCTCCTCCTCCTTTCAGAGTCGCCGTGTCCACATTCCTTTCATCATCCCGCGTTTATTTAATTCGGGTCCAGCAGAGTCGCACTCGCAGGAAATCCTCTTGGGCGGCGCAAAAAGAGAGCGGTAGGGATGGGAAGATAGAGAGCGGACCTGTGCTGTGGGAGATTGATAATTTTTATCCTTCCCCAGATCACTCTCGGCCTTTCCCCACCGGTTTCCGGAATTTTCGCCGACCGTATGTTTGTTTGCATGGCGATTCATGAGGGAATGCCACTACTAGAGGAGCTAGGTTAAGCAAACATTTTATCTAGAGCATTTGCAAATTTGCAAGGAATGCGCCAAAAAGCACCGATTCCGTAATAGTTAGGTAATAAAAATTTCCTTGGAGTAGCGTAATATTTTTATCTTTTTTATTACGTAGTATTTTATACGGAAGAATAAAAAAAACTTAAATGACTCGTAATATTTATTATTACGACCCGGGTTTCGACACTTTGTAACATTCGTGATAATAAATATAACAAGTGGAGTTAATTAAGTTATTTTAATTCTTCCGTAATGGATAACGTACATAAAATCAAGCCTACAGCATTTTCCTTAGTATTTTATGCTTATTTTTTTAATGTTCGCGACAGTGGGTAACTTAAATGAGCAATAACTGTAGTTTAAGAGTTATTTTGGAATAAATTACTGAATTTTAGACACTTGATAACGTAACATGAGGGATACAATTTTAGAAATTTATTTTTTAATGTATATGTGGTAAATCAATTACTTATCTAAAAAAATTTATATGGAATACCGTTAAATGAGCTAAATGATTTACGGCTTTTCCTCTGTGTGTATGCGCAGGTGTTGCGTTTGTTTTTTTACCTATTTTAATCTGTGGCTTCGCGCTTCTCGTTAGTTTTGAGAGATTTTGTCGCATTCTGTATTTGGGGTGGCGTGTACGTTTTTTCAAAGCGGGATCGGGATCGTTCATCAAATTCATTGATGTCTTCCGATCGAGAGGATCTGGGAAACATCTGTGAAAGGATCCCTCGGAGCTCTGCCCATTGCCACCAGCACTGGTCACAAAAAGAGGACTTGTTGCGATATTGCGCCGGGGGCATTTGCCCATAAATTGCGCCGCGGGCGAAAGACTGACGCTCCACCTTTTGGACCGTCCAAAGCTCGCATCGCCACTGTATTTCGTCCGCATTTTCCTTTGTAAACACGGTTCCGTTGTAAAGGATTTTGTGATAAAGACATGCACACTCGTGTTCAAAAGCGAATCCGTCATCCAAAAGGTTTATTCAGTTAAAGTCTTAAAATATGGAGCCGTTATCTCCTGGGTATCTTTTGCGTTTGGAATTATGAGGCATTAACTCTTGAGCCTTCTCCGGAAATTTAAGGTCACCTCATTAATAGCTAATGGTAGGATTTGAAATTGAAACTTATAATTGATAACTACGCCGTAATTGAAAAATTAATTACCACATTCATTATAATATTAATGAGTGAGCTTTGGTACTTGTATGCCCTGTCTTATCTTGTCAACAGTTTTCTCCTGTCTTAAAAAAAACGTCTTCTTGAATTTTCCTTCTCTTAGATTTGGATGTGGTTCATCTCTTAGTCTTAATCTACTCAACCGCATTCAGATTAACACAAATTATTGCAGTTACGATGATAATTGCTAATCCGCATCGGAATTGGAATCATTGAATCGGTTTTTCATTTTCATGATAATAAATAATGTGTACTTATGGTTCTGAAAGAATCTCTACGATACTTTTTCAGCCATTCATGACCAATATTGGAAATATGAAGTGTATAAAGACGTTAATTTTGGTTCAGTGGGGAAATAGCATCATAATAGTAAATCGTGAATATAAATTATTTTTAAATTCATCATTTTAATGTAAAGCTTTTGACGTAGCATTACGTCATTAAGTTTGTAAGTAATAAAAATGATTAGCACCGGTAATTTTTCAACTAATTGGAAGTGAAGGAGAGGGTTATTGATTTTTTTTCACTTTTTGAGATTGACTAAAACTTATAATTATTAGCTAATTGAAGATATTCTTCATAAAGAGACCAGACATATCAAAAGACGCTCTTACCTGAAGAATTGACCCATGTTTACCGCCATTAATTTAATGCTGCTAAGATATAGTGTCAACCCTGTGGTTGACATTGATGCTGATATCAGAAATTGAATGATCATGCGTTGATAAGGTATGGAGCCAGAGCAAAAAAGCATAGATATATCTATTTACCAAATGATTTATAATCTCATTTTTATATCATAATTCCATATATAAATGAAATAATTAATACATTATATTTGAAAAACGTTTTGCTACATTCGTGACCATGGGCGGAATTTGAGATTGTTAAAAGATAAAAGACGTTTTGTAGTTTGAGACTCGATACTCAGCGGTTGAATTCATTTCAAGTAGATATTAGTCTCTTACAGGGCTCGTATTTTTATGTTCTCATAACAAATAAACACCAATAATTTGAAGCACAAATAATTCTTTAATTATTCATTATTAATTCGGGCGTATTATTATGCGTATAATGGAAGATGTAGTCAACTCTCTAAATATATTTTTGTTTAGTGATCACGATTATCAGATTTTTTCTCAATCTGTAGCCTGATGAAACAGTGGTAGTCGTAATTATCTCCTCAATTTTTCCCTCTTTATTTGTTACCTTGACAATTAGGAGAACTGATTTACGTAACTTGAATTTTTATGAAGTAAGTCATAATACAACTTCTTAAAATTCTATCGTTGGGGAGATAATTAATTATCCTTGGTTACCATATATAATGTTAATTGATAAGCCAGATTAAATGTTCTGTTAGATCATATTTTACAATTATTTTGAACCAGGATTCTACTTTAGATCATATCTGATTACAAAAATTATTTATAATTGATAACGAGAAGAAATTAATATGCCGTCAACAGCACTATCCACGTCGGAAAGCTTACGTAATTAGCAAGTGCCCCTCCATGAAATTTTCGTGAGGTTTTAATGAAAAAATCTAAACTGCTTTCGCGTTTAAAGAACCCAGTGGAAAAAATACTCCTTTATCCCGCAATTGTTTTCCACCATCGCAATTTTTTCTCCGTTCTTCTTTTTATAAAACGCGCAGTTTGTGCGCGCCCTGAAGATTTACTCGACCCCTATCACACACGGTCGCACGGCAAGGTGGCGAAGATGTGCCAACGATCTCCGCCTTTTGAAATCCTCCCCCTTAAACACTCCCAACCCTCTCATTTCACCCCACCCTCTTATTTCCCTCCCCACCCCACTGCTTCTCCTTCCAACTCTCTCCCTCCACGCGGTGAGATTCGCCGCCAAAAAAAAAACTCCCTCGCCAATTAACTTTTTAAGGGAATTTTTTCATTTCATGACCTTGGCCGGCCGTTCTGAACAACCTTCTCGCCATCTCCTTCTGCCTCGTCGTTTATGGTGTCCGGTAATGTTTATTTACCCCGCTCCTCTTTCGCTCCCTCTCTCGCTTGCTATCTCGCTCTCCAACGTAACCGTCCCGGCCTATTTCCCCGCACGCATTCCTTCTCCCCCGTGAGCCATTTGCCACAACCTCTCCGCCCTCCCCGACCAACGCCACCCCTGCTTCTCAGGTGTTCCGCTTCGCCGTCTCTCGCGACGGAACCGCAACCCCGACATCTTGAAGTAGCGCTGAATTTCAAGCGATGCAAAACAAAACTATAAACGCCGTTCCCTTTCACGGTAGGTGTTGTAAAAAGAGATTCATTTTCGGCGTTAAACCTATAAAACTGGCTGCGGTTTTTACCTGCCCTATCCCTTGCGATTGTTTGGTGAAGGCCGTGATAGAGGAAAGTATGCTGGGCAATCTGGGAATGGGGAGAAAGAGAATAGGTTTTATGAACGGGATGAAGAAAGGTAGGACTTACGTTGACATGAAGAAATAAATACTGGAGGTAGATAGGTCACTGCACGTGTAAGAGTCTGTAGGATTTTCTCTGATTTTCATAATAATCTACCTTTAAACCGGTAGATTACTCAGATGATGAGATGATCCCTTGCAAACCTACTTTTCTTCTGCCTCATTCACGCACTGCTTCATTAACGTTTTCCCATTCTTAAAGACTCCCCTTCTTCCTTACCTTGAGAGTCTCTTTTGCCTAATTCAACCGTGAACATCTTGGTATTATGACGTTCCCGTTCTTATGACGCCATTCACTCCCATACCATGTATCTTTGTAGCCATTTGACTCTCAATTATGCTCTTAAAGTTGCCAAACTAACGAAGAAGGACGACGATCGAGTTAGGGAAATCAGCTACTTCTCCCTTCTCCCGTGCTGCCAGTATTTGGGATCCTTATGAAGTACACTTAAAAACCGGGTTAGAACGCGTGCAGAGAAGATCGGCAAGATACGTTAAAGGCCGTTATGATAATCTCGTTAGTGTTACTGACCTTTTGCAGGAATTGGGATTGGAATCGCATTCAGACCGACGATTAAAATTATATAATCTATTATATAAGTTCCTAACCGATTTATTTTTTGACGATGTTATTAATATTTTACGAAATCCGACATGCTACGATAAATCAGATAATGCGAGTAAAATTAGGGAACTAGACTGGAGAAAGATTAGATTCAAAATGTAATTTTTCTCGCAAACGATAAGAGACCATAATAGCTACCAATGAGTCTTTTAATTAGGTTTGTCGATTGATTGTGTAGCTCTTAATAGTATTAGTACTCCCTAATACTTGTATCTTTATCTACTACCTAGTACTTATAGCACGCCGTGCATGTCGTCAGCATAACTTTTGAATCTCTCTCCGTATTTGTAGTTGCAAAATACATAAAAACTAATGGTCCCTCTAACATTGGTAACATATTTAGAGTGCAGTGCATGCTTGTGAGGCTTCGCCTCGTGACAAGCATTAGCGATTTGTGCTAATGAATCAATAGTCGTAGTTTCACTAACTTTAGGGTGTGGTGTAATGAATGTTGGTGACTACTCACCCCCTGCCACACACCCTTGAGGTGACTTGCAAGATATTTTGTAGAGTAGATGGAGAACGCGTTTTTCATACACATACATTCCCGGATCAACCATTCCACATTCGTCACTCACTCATTTCCAGCCCTGCCCTCCTACTTTTACCACAAAAACTTCTCAGTTAACTCATACCCACTTCATTTAGCCTAAAACTATACAAAATGTGTTAAACACCGGCGATACCAATCGGTTATTATGAATAGATCTGCTGTGGGCACCGACAATATTGGTATTAGTAATGTATTGTTACAGTAACGTGTTCATATATATAGAAAAAATTAAAAATGTAAGATATACATATTAAAAATACTGCATTATTCATAATATTTTTAAATAAATGCACGTTATAGCCATTTTAGGTGGTTCTTTTACAGCAAAAAACGTTTTTCAAATGTGTCAAGGCGCCACCTGCATTCTTCTTTAATCTATGTCCATTGTTTACCGGTCTGTGGTGGCCCCTTGACTACTGCTGTGTTCTTTCTTTGGAATGACTTGAGGGCTTGTGATATGCATATATGAAAAGAATATTCTTTTGATTTCTTAAATCCGTCAATTCTCTTAAATGGCAATTTTATGCAACCACATATATAAGAACACAAATAAACATTTATTCTCTGCTTTATATTCTTATCCAAGAAGTATGTAAAGCATTTCAAGGTGCCATCTATGCATTTAAATATACACAATAGCGTTTATCGGTGTATATGACGTCAAGGAAAGATCCATGGGGCCATACTTGGTGCTTCCTCCGTCGATAATCGATAAGAAAGCAGAAAGCGCGCAATCGCTATTATAGGCTACCTTCAGTAGTTTTCGTTTCGAAGACAGCACAACCTCAAACCCTCCTCCTCTTTGGCGTACAACTCCGCGGTTGGAGTCTCGAACGTACCCCTCGACGCCGCGCCGGCTGTTCTAAAAGGTTCCCAATACCCCTCACACCACCATCCCTGTCTCTCTCTTTAAAGTCTCCGCGGGCCGTCTTCGGATCGAAACTTCACGCCGAAATCCACGACCGTCTTCCGCTCTCTTCCCCACCACGGGCGTATTTCAGGCCTTCCCATTTTGCTTTCCCTCTCGTCGTGTGCTGTTATTCTCTCTCCCTTCCCTCTACATCCGTCCCATATTTCCACTCTCTCCTTCTCCCCCACTCCCATGCGCTATTCCCCGAACTACCCGAATCTCTTTACCCTTTTGTATTCCACCATCCGCCGTGGCCCCTCGTTCCACATTCCTATGCCTCTTCCCTGTCTCTTCGTTCCTAACATCCACGAACCGAGTGCTCGCAATGCTTTCGCACCTGTCCCGTTTGCTAACGGCCTCCCTCCCATCTTTCCCTCTCCATTTCACACTCGACCGTACAGGTACTTCCGAGGCCCTCCTTCTCCTCATCAACCCAACGTCCGTAGCTCTTCCCTCCCTTCTCTTTCGAAGCGCTCAGGCCAAAATTGCTCTCTCCTATCTCCGACATAACACTATCACTTCTTTTTCTCTCTCTCCCTCCATCCCTCTACATCTCTCGCGAGTACTACAGGCTCTCTCATTCTGTCCGGCCATCATTAAGACCCCTTCCCCAACTCGCACGATTCATTGCCACGTGTGTGCAAGCGGAGGGAATGATACCCAATTCCTGCTCACGATGTCTTTATTTTCTCTATTCTCTTGCGTCCGGAGTTAGTTTGGCTGCGAAAGCCTTTCCTCATCACGGTAACAGTCATTTTCATTGTTGGATTCACAGGTATCTCAAGTATTTTTTACTCTAAGGTTATGTTTAGATAAATGTCACCTGAATTTTGCTTTCAGAACTCAGTAAATATTTTAGCTTCTAATGGTAATGTTAGATTCACCTTTAGCTAATGAAAATATTTCACGAAGTATGTTACTAACTTCTTTGAAAAAGAGCCTTTAAAATTTTTCTTGGTCTTACGGCTTAGCGCATATATTTTTGCGTATCATGAATAGTTAATAAATGACTTTTATTATTCTTTGTATCAGAATTTTTCATTGATACAAGTTTGATAAAAATGTATTCGACCTATTACTTCTATAAGTGGGCTTTATCATACGCTTCCTAAAAGAACTTAGGAAAACTGTTGAATGAAGGTCTACAACATAGGTCGATAGTAGTACCTGAGCTTCGAGTAAGAGAATAAAAATCAAAATGATAAACTATTATTGCAGTGCAAGTAAGGTATTGAACGACGATATTTGAATTGCGGTACATATAGCGCTTGTCATATTCCTCGGTTGCACGTAAGAATTTAACGGAAGAGTCGAGAAAAAGGTGTATCATAAGCCTTTATGGTCCTTCTTATGAAATCCAAAACCTAATACTAACGACATTGTCTAGATTTATTACTTTTTAGAGAAATATGAGGATATAGTTTATTAAGAAATGAAGGACACTTTGAGAGCTATTAAATGGAAGTCTCGATTATGTTAGCTTTTTGCTTGCCATCGCTATCTTCATGCAAGTCAAAAGCGTTAATAATTGACACATTTTGAGAATAACTACCGGGATTAGCCACAAAATAAACTTATGCAGAGTCACTCTGATTTTTTCTCTGTGTGATATCGCTTTAATAAATTGGTTTTATAATTACATTTCTGCTCGTAGAACGTGTTTTTTTTAAAATTTTGATGCAATTTAGATGGGTTCCAACTCATTCTGAACGTAATTCTTCATTTTCACCAACTGAATACAGATTGGTATGTGTTTTGAGGTTGAATGAAAACGAGGGACGTGGTGGGAAAGGGTTCATTCAGTAAACCTCGCTAAATGGAAGATCGTCGGAAATGGGTGTTTGCTCTCATTTGGCTCCGTCCACGCGGCCGCAAAGAATAAACACCGTCGCACTGTAATCATTCCAGGTAGCTCGTGATGTGCACCACCGCCGCCTTGAGCCAAAAAGCCATTACTAATTGCGGCTACGATTAAAAATTTGTTTTACTTAAACACATTTCCATTTTACTAATTGCTATTATTTCGGTTAACTGCTTGATTAATTTTATCTCATGCTCTACAAATGTGCCTTTAATAAGAGATAAACAGCTGTATATTACTGTTCATATTTTGAAAGATATCAAATGCTGTTTAGTTTAATTCTCCAATTGACGCCTCTAAGTCTTGTTTGGGCTTGGTTATTGTAAGATCATTATCAGCAGTCATTAATCCGAAGATTGGTTTGCTGAAGCTCTTCATTTTGCTCTTTTTTCCCGGAAACCGCTTCATTCCTTCTTAATTCCTTGATGTAACTTACCTAATGCTACTATACCTTCTTATCTACGTTCTGTACAATGTTTTTTGTACTAATCATTTGTGGTCATTATTCTTATATGTTTGCCAAGTATGGCGACTTAATATAAGTATACCAAGTAACGGTTCTCTTATTTTGTTTTTTCCTTATTTTTTTTAACTTTTTCTGTATGTAAAAGATGAATTTTGATCTCATTTTATTATAGCAATGTTCATTCTAAAGTATTATGCCATGTGTATGTATACAGAATGTCTAAAAGGCCTGTTGGTATGCGGCAATAAACGTTTATTATTATTATTTTATTTCGTGAAGAGGTGGGATGTTTTCATTCCCCTAGGGTTTTAGGGATTAGTTTTGGAATCCTTCATGGCTTAGCGAAGTCACTTTGAAGACGAGAAAAGAAAGAATGAATCCATTTTACTGCGAGCGGGAAGCACTGGCCCCCTGGACTTACACCTCACGGCCAGTAAACAATAGCCATGAGCCCGAATCTCGGTTTGATAGGCTGTAGAGCTCGACTCGTATTAGGTGCTATGGTGTGTGAAAACAAATTTAGGGTGGGAGACTGTTTATATTCCCGTGCCGCCGGCTATAGCTGCTTTCCCCGGATAAATCTGGTCCCTAGAAAATTACACGCTCTATGTTAGCTGAGGATATTACCCAGAGGCATCACCCAGATTTAGACGGTGTGCCCGTTGGTCAGTACTTGGAGTGATCTACATAACTAGGCCACCTCGTCGGCTCGCCATGTATAACATCTGTAAATGTCCTTCATAGTTATCTGTCAAGATCTCAAAGCATTGTACAGTCGACGCCACCTTGAAAATTTCTGTCAAATTTAAATGCCCTCTATGGTGTATTGATAGTCAAGTTAATTATTTAGATTAGTCAAGGGTATATTTATTTAATTTCCTCGCTACCTCTTTAGGGAGTCTGTTAAACTATTTGAAATGCATAAAATGTAGTTTTTCAATACTCACAATTGATGAGTTCATTTCATGCTGTGTAATAGAAATTGTAAAGGAAAGTTATTTAGATTTTCAAGCGAAGTTCTAGCGTTAATATTAACGGATATAGAAATAGTTTTTTTTCAACTTCTAGCGCCGGACACCACAAGGTTTGATGTTAATGTTGTGTTGATGGCGAAATTTCTTTGAAGATTGTTATACTTACGAGTTTTATTGTCTGTGTTTCTCACTACGGCCCTTAAGGACGGTCGTTTTTAATATAAATGGTCAACAGCGGTTGGAGTTAGTCATTGATCCTGGAAGCAGTAGTTGATTAGACATTTGACCACGTTTAATTAAAAGACGACACAAATGATTCCTCTCCACATACCCAGTGCTACTTTTCTTTTTGCGCTTTTTATGCGGTATCTTATTTTTCATTTTATATTTTTCTCGCCCACTCCTACTTTACTTTAGGAGTTTCAGGAACAGGAGTGCGAGTAAGAAAAAATGCAAAAGAGTAAGTTAAAGAATAATCTTCATGCATAATGCAAGGATATGGTGATTAGATAATTTTATTGTCCTAGAATGCTGATTACTGGGAGCGATGATTGGGAAAACACATTCACACACATTCAAAACACATTGGGAAAGCACATTTGCGACGCTGAACTGAAGGGACTCGGATTTCATCCAGCGAAAAGCATTAAATGCTACCAAAATAGTATTTCTAACTTAAAATTGAATTATTCTAGTTTTCCAGCATATGATAGATATATGAACACTATTGTTATGTTATCTGCTTTTTATTGTATGACGTAGTCAAAGTAATTATATGTCACACTGCGTAGTAAAACTCATTATTTTTTCTCGCGGATGGGGTTAATGTGGTGGCTGGAGTATTTTCCTCCCACCCCGGGGATCTGTATTCGAATCCCGGCAGTGGCGGAGATTTTCGGTAGAATCCCTTACCCTACTTGGGTGCCATGATGATAGCACTTCAAGTTTAGTACTCTGTTCGAAGATTAGGACCATTGGCCCCTCAAGAGTCTTTCGTTGAGAGTAGGTTAATACCGGCGCCGCAACAGGTTTCTCTCCAACATAACACAATTTCTTGAATGATCCCCTTCGGTCACTGCCTATTATTTTAGGCGCAAATGACCTCTGCTGCCGGTCGCCTCTCAAAAGAACCGACCGAATTATTGTCGTAAGTTTTCGGGGCGTTCAATAGAAGAATTTCCTAGCGTGACCGCGTCAGGTGCCGCATCTGGAACCCTTGCGCGAAATTCAGCCTTGGGGGGGTAAGGATTTGACCGAGCGGGAATGCCAAGGTGATCGCGCCTTGTGGTGGTCGATTGGGACTGATCACGTCATTCACTTTCTCGCTCTCCCTATTCCTCCCACCCTCTTCCTCCCACCCTCTTCCGCCCACCCTCTTCCACCCACCCTCTTCAACTCACCCTCTTCCTCCCCCCCTCTTGCACCCCTCCAACCCCCCCCCCCCCCCCGACCGCGTTAGTGGTGGTATCCGTCGGAGATCCCGCTATACATTCCATTTCCTTTCTACCTTCAGTCGGTCGGTCGGCCAGCCGGCTGACGCGGCCGCAGCTTCCGCGATTTATTTCTCCTCCCTGGCGGCAGAAGAGGTTCAAGGCCAAGGGGGTGACCAAATTGCGTATTATAGCTCTGGATTAGAAAAGTACGGACTACTTTGTCCTCGACCGATGCCGACAACAGAGGCAGTGGGGGAATATATGCGGCATTAAAATATCGTCGTATTATCCAAAATATCACAATCATTTAAACTCGCTCAAATGCTTGGCAAAAAAAAGTTTCCCCGTACAGACATCTTGACTTCTATCTTCCTGAGCTATATGGGATGCTAAAAATGTAATCCAATTAAACTTAAAAAAGTTGTCATATCTGGTTGATATATGATATGGTGATTGTTTTTTTACCACAATTTTCCTCACATTGATTGATTTTTGTACTCATTGTCAGTACCTGCAGATGAATTTCCTAAAACATTACAAATTGTGTTAAACTTCGATGTGGGATACATGTATAGTGTAAATAGGTATGACCGCATAACTCCATATTATACTAAGTTGAGCCGCTTGAAATTAATCATTGAGGTATCATAGTGATAAATACTCTCGAACTCTATTTTTATGCATAAATATTGCCTTGTAATATCTATTAATATATTGGTCGTCAACAATTGATTGATACAATGGTTTGGTTGATGCTCCAGAACAGAATTGTTCTTTCAAAGACTGTAGTTTAAATTTCACTAAAAATGATCTTGTGTTTTTAGTAACTTATTTTGATTATTTTATTTGTAAAATCTGCCATTATATTTGTTTTCAGAATATTTTTGTATTTCAATAATATCTGGAGTGGTTTTTAATTTCATGTTGTTTAAGCAAGGTGACTAAAAATGTTTCCATACAACAGAGCTTCTTTGTCTGTATCAACTGCATGTTCCATTGGACATTCTGTCCTAGAACAATACATTTATTGTTCTAGGACAGAATATTCTATTCAATTCTATCTTCCCCTTGTGCTGCATGGGCCCGATTTGGTTGCGTTGCTCGTACTTTCGCAATTTAGAGGTTTTTAGTGCGTGCGAGCATTGAGGGCCACCTCACATCTCATCCCGGGAAACTCTTTTAAAGGCCGTTTTACAAGGTACTATCACTTTCAAAAGTCGGTCCACGCGGTGAGCGCGGCCAACTTCGCATTTCGCTGAATTCGAACTTCGGGTATTGCCTATGCATTCAGCGACTACTAAGGGCCAACTTGACTCATTTCCACTCAACTGTGGAGACCCTCGTATGACCTTCTCCCGCTATCGCTGACCAGCCAACTCCCCCGACTCCAAGTGGTAGGCAACGGTAGGCGGAGAATGCAAAAGGGAAAGGCGTTAGGTGTTTTTTCACTCTTATGAGTAGCGGGCTTAATTGTATTCTTCAAAAATCGAGGGAATAGATCGACGAACCGACCACCACAAAGCAATTTTTTGAGGATAATTCTCGACTTTGCGTTTTACCCTGGACAGCTAACTCCACGACCTTTCTCCTATTGAGAATGCGTAGGGTAACATTGTGAATGAGGGGCATTACGACGGAGAAAGAACTGAGTAAAACTTTATAAGTATATATACGGGATGTTTTGAATTCTTTAAGTCAACGTCCCCGTGTAATAGAACATTTGGTTTGGTCTATGCAGTCACGATTACGATCTGCAACTGAAAATAATGGCGATGTTACAAAATATTAAAGTTATTCTCTGATGAATGAACATTTTGTTTTAGATTTCTGTTACCATAGGTAATATACTAAAAATGACTATCCCAAATTATCTAGTACACTTTTCTTCCTAACCTTATCAAATATTGACTCATTCCCATTAATTTCGCTGCAAAATGAACGCCAACTTTAAATTTAAACCACAACTTATATTTCGTTCGAATCTATTATAAATAACGAGAAAATTTTTCATGTTGCTTATTTGAAAATGTTTTTTTTATATATGAGCAGTTTTTCATCGTAGTCATTTTTAAATTGAGTGCATGTCTTCTCTGAGAGCGAGAAATCAATTAAGTTACATCTCCATTGAAGGAAAACTCATTCAAAAATGACCGCATTCATTTCTGATAAATTACAATCCACTTTTTGTAGCTTCATTCACCATAGTTTTGCATTTATTTTATCCTAATTAGGGTTTTATCCTTTTTTAGGTAATATCGTAAAGTATAATTTTCTGTAAATATATGTGTTGGATGAAATAGGTATGACTTCGCTTTGCGTATTTAGAAATCAGCTTCGAGCGGCGTTACACCAAAGGCATATTTCAATGTTAATTTTGCTCTATTAGTTTGTAATTCGTCTTAAATTGTTTTTATTGGTCTGTTAAATGGACTGCGACTGTGTTTAGGAAAATAATACAAAACAAAAAGATTCATTCACTGCAAGTATATCCATCATTCGGCTCTCCGTTCCTGAACGAACCTCTAATTTCTAGAAGCTATGTTCACTATTGTGGCAACATATTCTGGAGATGTCGTAAAACTCCACTGACCTATCTGACTATGGAATCTATTAGTCACGCAATGGGGGATGCTAGCTAAAGAAATTTGTGTGAAATCCAAGGTATCAAACGCACGACGTAATTTTAATCAGGTAGCTATTTTTATGCTCCTTTAGACGACATTGTTTCACTGCACAGCGCACAACCTACACTTTCACGCGCACTGACTAAAAATGAACTTCTGAGGAGATATCAGGGACTCTAAACTCTTTAAATCTGTCAATACTTTAGCATAAATAGATTGGGTTGATAAATCAATACATCCAATCGCAAGGCAATCAATTAGCCAATAAATTCAGTTTGAATTCATTCTCGTAGAAGCAATGCCGTACTGTGAACAACATTGTGTGCCTCATTGTGAGAGTACTTAAAAGCTCTATGCCAAATTCAGTGCACTTGACTTCGGTCACAAAAAAGTTGTGATATTTTCGTGGCACAAATAATAGGCTTAGAGTTAACGTTTCCAGGCTTGGATTGTTTCCTTTCACTATGCCCAGATTATTTTCAAAAATTAATTAAGTAGTGAATTATCACTAGTCATTACCTTGAGGGAAATTCGGAGTGAATATTGAATAAATCTCAACTCCCGATTGCAAGAGAATGGTCGGGCTCCCATCAGTTACTCATCCCAGGTGAATACTGTGCGTTAATTTTTCCCTTATTTGTGTTTATGAACTTCTCAACGGTCTGTGTATCCAAGCAATATATTTTGCTACAGTTCAAAAATAGAAAATCGTTGCATCAGTAATTAATGTGTATCCTGGAGGCTTTCCAAAACCTCCAAATTTTCTTTCCGATACACTAATTAATGATATAAGTTTTAAGGCTATATTAGTTGTTTTGTTCTTAAACTTTACTCAAAGGTGTCGTTTTAATTTACTGTGCAATATCGTTTTAATATTACTTTGGAATTATGGAGATAGTTGCACATTTATCATCATCACGGGTGTTTCACGGATCTTTGCCGTAATATCCCCTTTCCCGTCGTTGAGTCATATCCCATCTATAGCACCTTAGGCAACACCACGTTTTATTCGTGCTGTCTCTCGTATATCTCCTATCGACTTTTCGTTTATTTTTCTCTCCATCCTATTTGAAAACAGCGACATTCCTATACAAACACAATTCTTTAAATCCTCTGTAACACCAATCTCCATACATTAATTTATCCTTTACTGAATGACGTGGTTATACTTCCCGGAAAGGTAACCCGTTTCCCCAGCTCAGAATTTTCCTCATTTTCCTTCATTTTGAACTATTACTACTTTATAAACTTCATTACCTGCGCTTTATATGATTAATTCACATTCCACATATCACGCACCTTTTCACCTGCGAAATATACATTGAGTCCCGTGGCTGACTGGCTAACTAAATCTTGGCCATCTGCAAATCTACCAAAATTAACAGTTTCTTGCTACTTTCCTCCGCAATTTTATCCTTTTCCATACATTTATTACCAAATTGTCAGCGAACAATCGAAAATCAGTGGTAATATGAAATGGCCCGGCCTGAATCCTCTTCCAACATATACCCATTCTAATTCGTCTTTCATTACCCGTATACCGCTTCATCCCCGTGCGGTTTTATAATTATGCGCCTAAACTTCCAGTGTACTCCCTATTTCTGCAGTAATATTTATTATTCTCGTCCAATGTACTCTGTCAAAAGTCTTCCAGCAGTCTAAGAAGCAAATAGAGACATAGTGGCTATTATCTATAAATAAATGTTAGAATACTCATCACCAGAAATGCGTTTCGCATCCCGCTCTCTTTCCTTAACCCATACTGGTCATCACCGAGGAAGTCTTCCGCCCTTTCCCATATTTCATTTTAACACCTATCTTAGCTATTTTTATAACGTGCAAAATAAAAATTCTGATCTCTTAACATTATCTTTCTATTTTCATTGCCGTGAAAGGTTTCCGAGCTTATTTTGCAACAGTGGATTTTGGCAACGTATTTACTAAAATTTTATATATTACTAGTTTTCCTGCATGCAAACGAGGCTACTATCTGTCCCCTTTGCGCAGGACTAATGATTCTTGCCATAACGACCCATGTCATAAGGAGAGTACGGGAAATTATCGCCTTCTTTCTCCCAGAAAAAATACCGGCCTAAGTCATCCCACAAGAAAGTCCCAGCCGAAAACACTTCACGGGTTCTTCGGCTGGCGAATTTTTATGGGAGAGGGGGTTGGGATTGTTTAGGATATTCGTTGTCGGAGGGAGAAGGGCACGCGAGGTCTCTTAGAGAGTAAAAAACAAACTCAAGTTGTGCCTGTCGTAGCAGTAAAATTGGCCCCCAGAAGTCATGGAACGCGAATGCAATACGTGAAGCTCGATTTCAACAGAACACGGAGATGGTCGCGCTCGCCGTGTGGACCGACTTTTGAAAGTGATAGTACATCTATTTGTACAATCTATCGTGCGAACGCAAGTACAGTCAAGTGTGCAAGCAAATATTGTAAGAACAACTGAATCAGACAGAAAGTCGCTTTAAACGTTGAGTGCACACTCACAACTTTCCGTGCAATTTAGCGGTAGAAATCGATCGGAATTAGCGAGTGTTTTGTTTATCATGTTTGTTTCACTCGTGAACATATGTTTCACTCACGTATTTGACACCTTGAAAAGCTGATCACCTGAAATTCGGAACCTCGACTCGACCATCTGCCTACTGATAAGTCTCCCGGTTTAGACAAAGCTCTCTTGGACTCTTCTCTCTGGCTTTAGATTCGACCTTTGCATCGTTTCGTTTTTCCTCTCCTGGATTTTAGTGAAACAAGTCATTTACGTTTCTCCCCGGATCTCCAATCTTGATAGACTCATTTCTTAGGTTTATTTTGTGTGTGTGACAAAGTGTTATTATCAAGTGGTATAGAGGAACACGGGACCCTTTTTTTAGTTCCTCCAAATTTCCCTCCCTTGTATTTGTACCAATTTTTTAATGTATTTTTTACGATTTCGTCACTCACTAAACAGCAGAAATAAAATGATTATTATTAAATCACGCGGGATATCAAGAACTCTACTTTAGGACGCGACCAGTCATAAATTTGGGGGAATAAAATAATTTTAAACCCAAAGATCGCGATTAAACTGAAAAACCAGAACGCCAAATAACACGACGAAATGACGATACAAACATTTGAGCAATTTTGAGTTAACACTCTTCGGGTTCTCCACTGGTTCAAACTATTCATAGTTGCCGACGTAATTAATTCTTATCTTGAGAATTAGTGACGAGTCGTCTCTTGAATCGTCGACAATTATGAAGAGTTTAAACCGTATGAGAGCCCGAGAAGAGTTTACTCATTGAAAATTATATACACAGGATATAAGTTACTCATATTATTCGACGGGAAAGTGTTAATCCTTATTATAAAAAACTTTATTTTCAATGGTAACACAGGCACCACAGTTTTTGCCATATCTGCGTCATCTGTTGAATAAAACCGGAACGAAATTGTATGATTGTCTGAATGGAATTAGAACAGGTTCTATTTTCCGTTCAGTCATTCATACATTCGCACAAGCGTTCGCAAAATTTGCCGCTTTACACGGTACAATTTCCTGATACATGTGTTCGCACGATAGATAGTACAAAAAAATGTACCGTGTAAAACGGCCCTAAGAGCCATGCCTCGTATGGGAGGGCAGAGGAATATCAGCGAACAGTAAAACATTTTTCCATTACCATTCCAGTACCATTTTTCCCCGCTCATGCGTCCGCTTATTCGACCTTTGTAGAGAGGCCTCGGAAACTATTTGTCATCGTCATTAGCATCACATTTCTATTCTCTACACACCTGTTCTGTTTAATGTGTGTTGAAACAATTTTAACAATTTTTTTCCAATGAACATGGGGTCGCAACTACTCCCTTATGGAGCAATAGCAACGCAGGAATTTTATCTGACACATTTCAAAGTTTCCACGAATACATAATAATAACGACTAACGGTTAGCTATACCGATTGAAGAAATATAAAACTTGTCTATGGTAAAAAATGTCGGCCTTGGTGGTGGCGGGGTAACGTTCTCGCCTACCAACTTGAAGGTTGCGGGTTCGAGTCCTGCCTGAGTGGTTTTTCCCCATCCAGGGAATGATTGTGTGTGTTATCCAAATATAATAAACAGGTAGTGATTGGCGAAAGCTGTAAACTGTAGAGAAATTATAATAATTATTGTAAAAGTTCTTTCTGTTGCCATTTATGCTCGCGAAAGCTTATTTTAAAGATGTAACCAAATATGTAATGTGGAAATTTCATCCTTTAAAGACAAATTTTTTAAAACGATTACGTTGCCATAGCCCCGTAAAAGAAGAAGAGCAAACCCATGTCCATTTATAAAATATAATTATAGATGCATCCCCTATCACCTTTAAAAGATACACAGATTCCTACTGGAACGCACTACGCAGCGTCCGTGAAAAATCAGTTCAGGCAGGAAAGTCATCAGTTCTCTTTTGAGGAATGAATTACAAATGATTTGTGCGTATCGTCTGACTTGTTCTGAAAATAGTGCCTGACGTTTGAAATGATGGGCTACGATATATTTTGCCTTCCGCTTGTCTCATTGTTCTCACGCTTTAAACACAAGCTTCCAACAAATTACTGATCTAAAAGCGCTAGAGAAAAACGCGGGACCATTCCCTAGTCACTAATTTATTGTCAGTTTAAATCATGCAAATGATTATCGACATAATTCTACGCTTATTTTTTATCCGTAACTCAACACTGGTTTCATGCTAAGTTCTACATATTCCACTTAACCAAAAAGACCCTGGAGACCCACGCTTATTCGTCATTCAAATTTTTCTATCGACAGGCTTCACAGCAGGTCAAATTGTTCTTTGACTGAACCTCCAATTGTTTGGGATGAATATTTTTATCGCGTCAATAAATGCATCTGTTTGGAATCTGAATGGAGGTATGTAGACATTTCCGTATAAGTATCAAACCGAATTAGATCCTCATATTGGGATTTCATTTAATTGAGGGACAGCTCTCACGGAATGCAAATATTCAGCTCTGAATGTTTTATCATCAAAGTGCAATTCGATTTGCCCGTCATCGAGTTGTCGTCATGGTTGGAATCACATTTCAAATAGCCCTTTTCCTTTGTTTCGTTATCTACAGACCTACCAGTTTGGGTGCAATTCAACTGTTGACTTAATCCAATTTGCGTCTCAAGGCTTCGTTGCCAAATTTTAGGCACACCGATGAAATCATTTTTATTTATCTACACATATTTTCTCCGACAAAAAGCACCTTTCAGGTATGTTTACCTCCATATTCTTGTCCTAAGTATTTTGTGTGCTATCGTTAAAAATATTCCATGGTCATTACATGCGTATAACATCAAGTGCTTTAGACGAGCAACAATATATGGCGCTGTTGTTGTCTATTTTTCCCGCATTATGAATCAGTATCTCTTCATTCGGTTGTGTAAGCACTATTCCAGCAAATGTAATTTACTTTGGAACACGAGCCTCAATTCTATGTCAATGTTGGCCTCAATTGCTGGCATGCTTAGTGTGCTGAGCTACCTCACCATGAAGAAATAGATTATCGTATATTGTTTTGAATGTTGGGGAATTTTGGGTATTAGACTTGTTTGAAAATGATGGTATCCACTGGTTGGAATGTGTGCTTAGTGGTGGGTTTTATGTGGGAAAACAAAAAAAACAATTCATGCTATGAAGGCCAAATGGATTCTGTCATATCTTTTGAAAAAAGTGGGTCTTTGCTAGAACATGGTTTCTCTGTAACCTTCCTCATTTCATTTAATCCTTGTGTGAGATTAAAACTAAGACTAAGAATTATGAACTTGACGTCCTTATAAATCATGGTCTTTGTATATCAAGGATTTCTCGGGATTCACACCGGGTAAATCTACATCTACAAAATCGCTGCAAGCCATCTCAAGAGTGTGTGGCAGTGGGGGTACTATGATCCATGTTGGCCGACGTTTCAATACTCGACTCAACGTGGACCATAGTACCCGGTGTTAAGTCAGAGATATCCCTGAGATATATCTTTGCCGGGAAAGCCTGAAATCTTACATGGTCTTTGTACATTAATAACTTGAGCATTGGACAATGTAATGGACATTGTAATTGAGCTCTACACCCGAGATTAAGAAGAAAAATAAAATATTATTACAAGTCATATACTGTATTTTCATGCACTAATAAATGACAAAACGGGCATTACAGGTTTAATATGTTTCCAGGTTTGCGAAAATAGTGATTCATTCATGTTTTACTCACTTTCATTGCTAGTAGTATGCTGCTCCATTGCTGATTATTCAAGCGATAGTCAAGTATTCGTAGTCAGCGACGGATTTTTCAAAATCCGTTTCACTCTGTGAAAAATGTAATGCAGAGGTACGTTACTTTATCTGGACTTGATACTTTTTTAACCCGTTCTGCATTCTCACCTGCAGGTACGTAGATGGCTAGTATGATGACGTTTTTGATCCCATCACACGTGCCCCGTCCGCTGAATCTTTGGAATTATTTAATATACTATTAAAATATAGCTAGCTCTAAATGATAATTAATAGCTAACTACAGGGTATGTTGTGTACGTACAGATGTATATTATCTTCCGCCAGGTTCTCTTTTGTCTCCTGTTTGAATGATTTGTCCTGGATGATAGAATTTGCTTTCCTTTTGTATTGAATCCGGCAAATCATGTAACTACTTAGGTTCTTTTCGTCCGCACTCAGAATAATTCTTGTGTATTTATCATAATATATATAGCAGTTAAAAACTTGGTATAAAACCCTATTGAAAATGCGCCATTGGTTTCCTATAGTGTTTTCAGAAAATACTATAGGAATTATGTACCTTCCTATAGGAATTTAAATTTCCTACAGGAACAATAAAGGTTCCTATAGGAACAATCAATTTCCTATAGGTACAAAATATTTTCCTATAAGAAAATTTCTCGTTCCTATAGGAAAATTTCTCGTTCCTTTAGGAACATTTCTTGTACTTATAGGAAATTTATTGTTCCTATAGAAACCTTTATTCTTCCTATAGGAAATTTTAATTCCTATAGGAATGTACATAATTCCTATAGTATTTTCTGAAAACACTATAGGAAACCAATGGCGCTTTTTAAATAGGGAAGGATATGAAATTTAGTTTCTCCATATACAATACTTACCACTTGTTAGAAATGGTAAAAACGGAAAGCACATCAATTCCAATGTTTAAAGAAGTATAACTCCATAAACTACGTCTATGAATTCTTCTTCTTATTAAACTACTATTTTAGGCTGTCTCTGCTCTGCAGGGTAGAGTTATGGCCGTGGAGCAGTCCTTTATCAGAGATGGTCATTTATACCTCACTAGCTGAAGGTACCCGTTGAACTTCAACGGATGTGAAAAAACATTGAACTTATTTTCTAAGAAAACCACAAAACCTGAAGAATACTGTCAGCGTGATCATTTGAGGTGTTCGTATCCTATCTTGTTTGTTGTGATTCGTTCGTTTTCCCTTTCGTGCACGGAGAGTTGAGTGATTGTTTGTCCTCTTTAATGCACGGGAAACCCAATAATGGGCCACGAAGACTAATTACTACTTAATAAATAGCACCTAGGTTGATAGATGGTGACCTCGTCCCTCAAGTTCTCTTGAGCCGTCTTCTGGTTGAATAACAGCTTGAGCACTTCCCTTGTGTACATAAATATATTTGCATTCAATGACTTAATTGAGTTCCGCCATTCACCGTTGATATGTGCGTTGAGTATCTTAATCAGGATAGGAGAGAAGAGTATAATCCAGCGGTTGACAACGTCAAAAGGAGCATTTTCAATAGCAGCGATGTTTATTTGTCCTATGAATCCTTCAATACCCGGACTATGCCTTTTTGTATAAAGGGTGACTATATTCATTGTTTCCTAAATACTAATCATTGGTTACAAAATTAAAAATCTATGGTGATCAGTCTTAGTGCACATGCCAATTTTCATGCACCGATGACGTCCATTGCGCAGAATATCCGTTCTTCTTTCGGGTAAGAAGCATGTAGTGACGCAATTATAATTTCCGCCATCTTAAAACAGATTGAAGTTTCGAAACAAATGGCTCAATATTTGAACCAGATTTTTAGCTGGTTACCCGTCAGTAGGTTTGGTTAGGATGTAACTTGTGCGGTTCTTAGCGTAAGCCGAGAAACACCACGGGGAGATTATCATGAGATTGCTGGTAGGCATGTCTTTGAGCATCCAAGGCTAACCTTTGTCGTTTTTCATGCAAGGCCTCATTTTCTCGCAAAGAAGACATTCCTCATGCTTTAGAAAATGTTTTCAAAAGGTTATCCTTTATTCTATAAGACATGTTTATGGATATATTTTTAAGTCCAAGGAGGGGAAACACAGAGGCAAGTGAAAGACTTGAATAGGCAACTCGATGATTGAGTCAATGTAAGCAAACTGCATTTTAACACTTTTAAGTATATGTATATAAATAACTCGTAAAGTTTATGTGGGAATTGGTCCAAAACAGTTCGAAATCGTGTTGAGAGGCAGACGGTTCCACTACGTGTAATTCATCTGAGTATTAAAATATAATAAACGACGCCGTATTTGTTGTAGCAACGGAGGCATTATTTACAATATTATTCGCTGCACGTAAATATTCTTCCACGTTTAATTCCTTTATGTGTATCGTTTTATACATAAGTGTTCTCTCGTATGCAGTTCCTTTATGAGAGCTACATGGAGAATAGACATTGAGGAGTATACCTGTAAATATGCATTGAATTTATCGATTACCCCTCGAAGCAATCTATCATGGGGCCCTTGGGACTCTGGGCCCTTCCTATACAAATTTTCTTTCTACGTGCTATCATGGGCCGGCAGGAAAACTTAAATGCCAGATGCGTGAATATCCTATGAAATTCAAATCTCTGGTTGTCAAGGAAATATGCTATTGTTGATTTCAGAGAAAAATGTGAGATTTTTCAGCTATAAACATAATATTCAGAGAATTACGAAGCGTAAAAGATAATCGATCGAAAGAGTTAGAAACCTCATTTATTCAGCGATCCAATAAAAAAAATTTTAGCCCTCTATCTTGAGTGAAAGTAATTTTTAAAAGCAAAAAATAAAACCACTGCACCAAACCCAATGCTTAGCATGGACCAATAGGGACCCCCAGGGGGGCCTTTGGGGGCCCTGACAGATTTTTAATATAGCCTATGTTTCATCCCGGTACATTTTCTAACTACATACAAATTTTCAGCTCAATCGGTTCAGTAGTGTTTGCGTGATTGAGCAACAGACAGACAGACAGACACCATTCAATTTTTATATATTAGTATGATTAGCCTCTCATTGAAATGGATTCAAGAAGATGGAGATGGTGAGCAAAAATGCATGAGGTTCCTTCCTCATATAGCAAAGCTATGGAGGTTGCTTTGAGTTATAAAATAGCATAGAGTAGGTACCATTCCGATACATCAGAATTTCCAAATTCATTAATGTTGTGAAGTACACCTGCATTATGAATAGGAAATAATAATGATGAGTCAATTTATCTGCCTTTCATTACTTAGACGCTTTTACTTCAATGCCTGAATTTCGGAAAATATTATTTGTTACATTTAAAATGACTAACAGTACTTTTCATGTCAAATACCGTATTAATGTGACAATGTACAATTTTTTTCTTCGACGCTATGACACTTAATTTTTGTGCGCTGAAATGGACAACCTAGTTAATTGCTTTCGTCATTGAATTACTTCATTATCTTCCTTGCAAGGTAGATAATGAAGTCAGCCATTGCAGCGGATGGATTTTATTGCCGTCAGGTTCGAATACACAATTCTTTACACACATTTTGTCCCTTTATCGAGTGCTAAAAGTTTGCATCGTTGGCCACCAGAGTGTATCAGCTCAATCTTTACGCGGGATTCAAGCTGCCAATGGCGCTGTGTGTTAACGGCCAAACTGTGAACTGCTAGTGTTAAGATGGCGCGCAGCAGGTGTATTTGAATAAGGGACGTTGCTGGCTGAGCATTGATTTAGTTTCCTATGCTCGAAGTCTATTCGATTTAATAAGTAAGAATAGAATATGTAGAATGACATAGAAAGATATATATTTGTTCTTAAGTACAATTTTGCTTCATGTAATTTAAGCGAGAATATTATTTTCAATCTAAATTCAGGCATTAACTTCAGATTAGGCATGGTAGTTGTTATTTCTGTTTGTTTATTTGATAAATTATCGTTTGGATGCATTTATTTACTTCTGTTATATTCAAGTTTTATTTTGTGGACATTTTATAAATTTTTCCTTCAAGGAAAAAATCCATTTTCCTTTTCATTGGCTGTGACTTTACAAAAAACTCCTAATAGGTGAATTAGTGTTGGAAGTGAAGTCTCAAAAAACTAAAATAAATCCATTCACTGACAATCGGTATACAGTACCTCTAAGTTGATTCCTGGGCTTTTTTCAATTTAGTAACATGGTTTTCCCCATCTATGCTATTTTGGAACTATTGTTATATTCTATATAATAATAATTTATACATTTGCATGTCATGTTATATTTTTCCTTTTCTTCCCTTGTATATATTTAGTTAAAGTTTCCAGTGGTATTGGTCAAAACATTAAGGAAGAAAGCTCATACTTTATTCGGGATTTTTAGAAATCTACGATTTATTATCGTAGCTCGTTACCCCGTTGCCAGGAGAAAATGATATGCTATCACTTACATTATTGCGTAGTCCTTTTTTAAATAGTGACTGTATGCTGAAGTTCGCACAATCTTGTTTTGTGTATTCTGAGTATGTTTTCCCATTCCATGCATTTTCGTCGTTATAATTATGAATTGAAGGCAGCATTTTGATATATATTTATGCGACATCATTATGATCCTTCATCGATTGTGATTCTTGTGATTAGGTTAGCACAGGTACTGTACTACGTTTTAAAGAGTAATCAATTTTTCACTCTTATTACTTCAAAAATGCTCAGTACTATGTGCTCTGTATAAATTGGTAAAATCTGTTCATAGTTTTATATTTTGTTTTGATACATCAGGGAAATAAATATAAACTTCGGAAACATATTTGACAGTGGAATGAGATTTGATGTGAAGTATTAGCATATTGTTTTTATATTAGTTATTTTCGAGTTTATATATAGTATAATACTTTAAGTGGTATGGTAGATTCAGAAGTTTGGGTGAAGTTTTATAAGATTCTATGTTTATTGAAAATTCCCGTTGAAAGTCAAAACTTTCTGATAGCCTAAATCAATGGACTCAAACCTTGGACGGTGAGTTTTATGGTCGGGTTAAAATTTATTTTTGTTCTTTGATTTCAGATATTGATAGATAATAGTATAGAGTAATGTGATAATAAATGTGTATATTCAAAGTTGATTGAATAATTGGAGTTCTACAGTAAACTTTCTTTACCCATAATAATTTTCTTTATAAAAAGAATAATTCATTACCGATGTACTAATCAGTTTTATATGCTGCGTTTTTCAGTGTGCATTGCCTACTTATGTATACACTTCTTATAAGACGTCTTAGAACTTCGCTGATAATTGTATCATTAGAGCTAACAATTAGTTTCTATTAAGTTTTAATTTATTTTAAATTTTGATGAGAGAAACGCTGAAATTTCAATTATGAATACTCTTTCAATTTCTCAATTCATTTAAAGGCTAATGAACTCTCAAAATTCAAATGCGAAATGCTAACGGACGCATGGGTTCAGTCTCGAAGTGATATCACGTGAGTTCTCCATTGATCGAAAAGCCTTATTTGTGTAAACGAAAATTTTGACTATGATGTGATGAAATATCGGAAACACTGAAATTAATGAAATGTGCTCGTGGTTGACGAAACGTTTTTTTATAACAAATTTTTCTTCTAAATTATTATTTCCAGGCGATTTTAATGGAAATAATAGACTTTGTTGCTTTCTAAAACTCTACGGAATTCTTCCAATCTCCCTTGGTTTGACGATCCTGAATAACAGCTCTTAATTGTGTTATTCTACGATTATATCGAAAACAAATTTTATTGTTCTGGGACTTTTCCCTCTGAAACATTGATACATTATTACATGCCACAACAAATGGGGTCAATGGTGACAGCAATACATACTAATTTAATTAAGGAGCATCACATATAAACAAAAAAACCATAATACGTAACATTTGAAAATCAGCGCAACAGTACCCAGATTTACGATCACGCTTTAGGGCTTTAGAAATTAAAACAGGCAGCATAGATCGTCAACCGTATACTTACATCGCATTATTATTCCATTATGCAATATAAAGCTATAAACACAACATCAAAGAATATGACTCTACGATAGAGCATGACGAATCTCATTCAACGTTGCAATGCACAGATATGAAAAAAAAACATTTCAAGAATTGATTATGTCGATTTGATATGACAAAATTAAGCAAAGTTACATAAATAATCAGTCATATTTCTCTTGAAAAACGAAATTGTGGAACAGGTTCTAACATTCTCAGGTAAAAAATTCCATAGCTTTCAGGTGGAAATGAGGAAGTAGTGTTCAAATATTAAGGAATGGTATTTAAGAGCATAGAATGTCACAGTGATTCGAGTTGATCTTTTCCCGATATTTGAATTATATATATTAAGTTTTCATACAAATACGTCGGGTTTTTGGATTTCAGTGCCTTGAACTAGCATAAAACCTTTTGAAGACTTCGGCGTTTATCTTATTTCAGCCATTTTATTTTTTTATATTAAGGCATGACATGTTCATCAGAAGATTTATAAGAAAAATAAAATGCAAACAGGAGTTTTCTCAGGAGGATTATATCCTTCAGATGAGAGCCACTTCTGGAGAAATAATCTTTAATAAATTTTGCACCGCTTTGATAAACGCAACGACGTATTTCCTACTGTATAATCGTGGAAAATACATATCAGAAAAATATGGTACCATATGATCATGATGATGTGCGATAAAATGATTGAATTTCCAATTTCTCCCGTATCTTTCCGATTGTAATTTGCATAAGAAAAACTACTCCGCATCCAAATTCTTTCTCAGCGTCTTCCTGCAACCCTCTATTCTTCTTTATACTGTCCACTCACGTCCCAAAGCAAGTTTATTGACCACGGTGGTGGACCCGCATTGAATCTCTTCCTATCTAGATTGTCTGCTTTCTTTCTGCCTCTGTAAATCCCCGCTTCATCCCTCAGCGTTATCTTACAGGGAAAAGTGCATGCTACTTTTTTAAATAAATATCTGGAGCACAAAGATACCTATTGAAGCATCATTTATACTTTTATTCCGACTATCACAAAAATCCTTTTTAGCTGGATTTAGCTGGTACTCGTGCTAAACTTTTAATTGCAGATTACCTTATAATATTTTCCATCAACTTCCAACGTATTGTTAGAAATTGAAAGAAATTCAGTCTCAAACTATTCGATTGAAATATTCCTCAGCGAAATATACAATAAAACCATGGGTTTTTCATTTACAAAATCTTCTCTGTGCTCTTGTTTGATGCACCAAACCACAAAAAATGGGTTCATGGCCTGCCTCCTTGGCCACTAAAACGGTTTCATGCCATTTTTCTTCCTTTACATAAAAATGTAGTTTCCTATACCCCGATTATTGTATGACTCAACCAACCGTTGCATCAGTGACAATTATTAATTAAACCGAGGTTTTTTTACAAGGTTATCTAAACAGTCGGAATCCGGAGTTTTACATTTGAACAACCTGAATCTAATTCTAAGACAGATATCATTTGCAGATGGATGGATCAGCCTTTCAATTCATCTTTACTTACGTTTATACAGGGTTTTTAGCTGCTCTCGATGATCTTTGGAGAAGTTTCAGCCGTAGTTATATATTTTCAATTTGGTCATTGTGTCAAATAGTAAATTAACTTCCCCTAGAAAACGCTTTGTTGATTTTTCAGTTGTACATCTAGACACTGAGTCATGTAGAAAGCTGAGAAAATGTAAGGGAATTTCTTTCCAATTTCAGCACACGTGGAGCGCCAAAGAATGTGTGGGAATGACCTGATGTGGGAATATCTCCACCAAAGGTTGTTTCAGCTAAAATTCCAATGAGACATTTTCACGTACAAATTTGTTACTAGCAATTCCTCGTGAAACATTTTGCTGTAACATTTAATTTTAATGTTTGATATTTATTCGGGAAACTTAAAGTTTAAATCTTGTCATAAATATTGGTCCACAGTTTACGAGTCCACCTTCTTCAGCAGTCTCATTTGGAAATAAACTTATAACAATGGAAAGGAATCTTAAAGTAAAGAATTTGATGTTTTTGAGTGCCACATTGTGGTAATCTATTTTAGAAAAAATGGTAACACATCATATGAAATAGGAAAAGGGTGTTCTGCTTTATATATGAAGGTGAATTAAATATCCAATGTCATGCTTTTAACTGAGAAAATGTATTCATTAAAAGCTTAAAATTTATCTTAAAATTAAATTACTCTAAAATTTATAACATGCATGTTTTCAGATTTATTGCATGTGTAGTACATGTATGTACATGTAGTATAGATTTATTAAGAACTCTGCTTTAAGATTTATTTTTAATTTTCATTGCGAATTCGTTAAAATAAAGCCAATTAGAAATGTGTAGGTGGCAAGTACTCAATTCCTATGGTATTTAGTTTTGAAATGGTCTTCATCTTCCAATTACTTCATTTTGCTTGACGAGCTTCATACACAATAGTACGTGTTAATTTATGAAAGATTTAATATATCTGTTGAGGGGCATGCACGGAATGGCGATGTTACCATTGTTATAGAGAAAGTAAAATATACACAACTGCCGATGATCACTTGAAATTAATTACCTAGTGAACTATTCCTAATTTTGGAGCTAAAATTACTCCATCACAATGATATGAGATAGAAATATATGGGCAACACGGAAGAAACTTGCTTGAGCCAGAGGCAATGAAATACAGTTAATTTTAAACTGAGTTACTATAATTTGTAACCCCGTAACAATTTTCAGGGATTTTTTTCAGTGGAGCCATACGTCCCTAGGCTCCACGTGCCCGAAATTTCTTCTATTATTAAAATCATGACAACGATTTATCAATTTTTTCATTCATTGTGATTGCGCAAATTACATGGTGCGCAATCACGCGCACAGGTAAAAAGATATACACCAGAGAGGGTGCAATTCACCATGGAAAAACCATTTGACTTGACCGGGAATCGAACCCGGATCTTCCAATTTCTGTACAGATGCGTTAGTCAATCATTTTAATTTTAGATGAATTTTGCTTTTAGAGCTACTATTCTGAATATATTGAGTGAAAATTAAATTCGATAATGAGAATATTTCGTTCTTAACTCCTAGCCTCGTTATATCTGTCCTAAAGTAGTTTTTGCTTAACTGGAAATGCATGACTTTGTTATTGAAGATAAAATACCTGATCCAGCGAGGGTCTGTTTGTTCTATAATAAAGAGCAGTGAATGAATCGAAGTACATTCCACATCCCTTCTGTTTGATTTCTTTGCAACATATCCTTGAAATTCTTTAGTGAACATAGCTTTCCAATATCTGGTGAACAAAGTTACCTCTCTCGTATATTCATTCTGCCATAAAACCGCAATGAAATTCCTTGAGAAAAGATTCAGAAGGACCGGTCATTGAACTACCTTGGCTCGACGGACCGATGCGCAGACCACCTCACTACTCAGAAGTACCTGCAAGGGTACCACAGCACCTAGTACACCTAGTGCACCAGGTAAAGCACCTAGGGCCGGTTTTATAATATCTGGTCAAATATTTTCTCGGTGTGAAATAATAGGAAAATGCGTTCTAACATTCAAAACGCTCAATTCAACAAACCTTGCGCAGTTTACAAAATCCGAACTTGGTTAACATAAAATTAACGTAAGGGATGCATCAGCTTGCGATTATTGTTAATTAGATATTATGAACCTGAGTTATTGTCTCCTAAATTCTGCAGAAATTGACATGAGAATTAGGTAGCCTGGCGAGAAAATTGGACCACCAAGCCCAAGGACCGTGGTTTAATATCCGGACCGTTACCTTTCTCGAGTTTGTTTTAACATGTGATCGTTTCTACTTTTATTGCTTAATTCGAGGATCCAAACATATGTTTGTACCTCAAGAGGTTTATCGATTGCTGTTAACTCTTGGAAACTCGATACGTAAACTTTGAGATCTCAATATGAATTTTGATTCAGAAAAATTACGACCAATTAATCTGTTATTTTCGAATACGTTTAACTAAATGTAATTATGTACATATTAATCAATTGTTTTATTACTATCCCAAAGTATTAAGTTTCTAATACCTTAGAAATATATTAATTTTACCGTACCTATTACCACATTTTGACCATGATTTTGTAAATTAAAAAATTTGTATTTTTAACCAATCATATTAATTCGCGATTCGCGATTGATGTTTAGGACATATTGTAATAAACTACAGTTTCAAGTTCGTCGATTAACTAAATATTTGCCTTACGTAAAACGATGTTTACTACAAGAATTTCAAATACCACTACGATTAATATTTGATCCTAAGAAGTAGCAATTTTTTATCACTCAATTTTATCCCTCTCCGGAAAATCGATCTTCCACCCCAAATAATTCTTGCGTTTTTATGGGTTGCGATTTTTATCCAGAGAGGGACCTCCATCCATTTCCTCCTCTCCATAACTTTCGGCCTTTGCATCGCCCGATCGCGTATATCGTCTCGAGTGCTGCGTGGAGTGTGGGAATCTCTCCTTCCCCATCCTCCTCATCTTCTACACCGTGGGAGATAAGTTTCCTTATCCCTCCGGTCTTACGGAAAGTTCTCTTACACCCAACGCCTGCCTCCTCTCGGAGGGCCTTGGAGGGGGTTGAAAGGGAACGGGAGGTGATTGCCCTCACCCCAATCCTTTCAACCACTTTAATTCTTTCCATCTCTCATTGCTGCTCAATTGGACTCCTCTTTCCTACCCACCTACATTAAAACCTCTCGAATATAGGGTGGTGAGAATAGATATTAACACCGATCAATGAGGGATGCCATTGGAGTAGTAAAAACCCCAGAAAATGTTTAACCCTCACGGCAGTTACTATGCCCACAGTGTGTGGAAACGAAATCTCCGACAAGAGACCTGTCACAAAGCAACCACTCAACAGGGCCCCCTTTGTAAAGGCAGCCGAAATCCGAGACCTTCACCTTCCTGTGATGGAGGTAGGAAAATCACGGCGGCGGGTTCTGCTCACGGTGGTGGCAAATAATTGTCAGTGGTAACTCCATTCCTTGCATGATTTCGGAAGATCACATCAAGACCAGGGCATCAGAAGCAAAACTTGGAGAAAAACAAAAGAATGAATGGTGTAACAAAGGGACCTAGGGTCCATCTAGAGAATCCATCCCTGAGATTTGGCCCCTTTGCCAGCTCATTGACGCAATTTTGTTTTCCTCATTGGCCTCAAAGCTCTACGCTCATGTGTTCTGTGATGCCTGTACTCCGTCCATTAGATGGGACGCAAAGCCATGATACCCTCGATGCCTTTCGTTAAGAGCAGAGCAAAATTAATTTATTGCATCTACATTGCGTTTCCACGTGCTCGCTAGACGGTTTCAATATGAGCTGAATAGGAAGGAAGAAGAACGAGTAAGTATTTGAGATGGTGAAAGAGAGGTATAGTGGCGGAGACTCAGTGAACGCAGAAATAAAAGATGAAGGACCGATGTAGAGAACGGTGATAGAGGAGCGAACGTCCGATAAGCTCGTAAGAGAGAGAAAAAGGATTGAATTTCGGACGAAGTGATGAGGGGCAGAGGGTGTGATGATCTGAACTGAGACTTGAGGACGGACAAGCAGACTTAAGTTTAAGAAGTTAAAGGTGCTCCCCAAAAAATGAAAAATAATTTAAGAACGACGTGCGAGGAAACGCTAAAGATGGTGATAAGCAGGATAGTTGCGGAGGTTCGGTAAACGCAGGCAATAACCTACCCATCCGCTGGTTGAATACCCAATAAAATGAATGCTAACGACGGGGTTCTCTCGTCCCTTTCAGATGCCTTCCTCTACCATCCTAATTCCTCTCACAGACTTAAGCTTCGATTCGTGCGTATCTATTTGCACTGTGACATTCAGGATGATGTGCTCAATCTCGAATCGAAGATGCTGACTAGAATGTCGGACAACTTGTTTTCTGTTGATGCCTCCGTGGTGCGTGGAAAATCCTAAAGGAATAGAGTTCCAAACCTATCGCCTTTTCCAACCCCCTGACCCATCTCCATGTGGCCCTCGGGATCCACCAACGTACAGAACTGGATGCCCAACCTGCCCCTTCGGCGCCCAATTTTACCATCAATCCTTGCGGGTAATCTGCCCAGCTGAAGGAAGAGCGCGCCAACGACAACGAGGTTTAATCCAGAGTCATATGCATGCGGTCACAGTAATTTGAAGTACAATGGAGACCGTATCTTGGAATATTTTATACAGTGATGAGTCTGCCATATTTGTTTGACATAAATATTGTCCAATGGAAATAGGCCTATATTTTTACCTTTTTTATAAGCTTAAAAATACCTTTACCATGATTACCATAGGAAAAAATTTAATCAAGTAGTCCGAAAATGAATTTCCTACTCATGCTATTATCTCTTTGTGTTGGTGACCGTGAATACTTAATTGAAGTACCGTGAATGGCAACAGTTTTCTTCATAAGTTTACATCAAAACACAGAATTCTGCGTAATAACTTTAATTAATAACCATTAATAAAATTAATATGAATAAAATGAACCCTTATTGTATGTCCCTATCATTAATTTTTCAAATTTATGTTAAATGCTGGCTAGTACTTCACCTGAATCGAGTGATTAAAATTGTCTTTCCATCATTTTAATTTAATGCTCAAATTGGGTGTGTTCTTATAGTTCAAGATATCCTTTTCCCTGCATAAACCTTTCATCGGTCCCCCATGGAACTTTATCGACACCTGAGTTTCAATTTACAATTCCTACAACGCGGAGTATCTCAAGGCGTCTGAGTTCCCTCATAAGTCCCATATACCATGTAAAGATTGTCATTTTAAGTTCATGTGACAATGAAGTTCCAGATCCGGTGAAAAACCCGTGAAGTTTATCATTATATACACCGGGAGTGCAGAGTAGTAGCCCAGTGATTTTATTTGAAAAATACCTACAACTCGGGGAAATATCGAAAGCAGTATGAAGCTGAAAATTAGAGAGTTGTTAGTACCCGTTGAGTACAATAACACACCAAATTTACCAAAAACTCGTTCACTCTCGATGTGTTTCGGAGTTAAAAATAGCCCACACCTAAAACCAGTGCCCAGGATACATAAAGTGACTTGGGGAAGCCGTTTAGTGTCCGGTGTCTCTCAAATTTGTCTAAAAATGTTTATAATACCATGTGAAATATTATACGCCTCCATATCTTTCCACGTAAAGGACCAGCAGTGTTCTCTCTAGTATAATTCAACCTTCCTGGCCTTCGATACGGTTTGTCTCTCGTAAGCCACACCTCGCTAGTAGAGGTAGACATGTCACCAACAGACCCATTCCCAGCCCCACGGTGGCGGCGGTGAATACGGCACAGTCGACACCTATCTAATGAAAGATTAAACATTCGTGTTCAGGGCTTTGAAAGTTAAAAATTCCTCCAATTCTATGTTATTTTCCCACCTGCCATATTTCCCCTATTTCCTGTAGGAATGAGGCACATCCTCTCCCACTCTCGTCTGGAACTATTGAGAGATCCAGAGTGTCTGGGGTTGGGATGTAGGTACAAGTTTCAGTATCACAATCTGATATTATTACCAAATTGAAATATCGTATTGGTATCTTATGATGTATCAATGCATTACGTCTTATTATGCCCATCATCAATAGTCATCCCATCCTAAGATTGGTTGACTGCAGCCCTCTCCTCTAACCCTCTCCCCTGATAACTCTTACATGTCCTTTAGCTCTTGTTTCATATCCCATTTTTATTAGGCCCTAGTCTTTGTCCCTCGTTCTTCATCACGGAACCGTCTCTTCTATTGTGGTCGTCACGGATTTGTTGTTTCCTCAAGTGTGGCTAATCCATCTGAACCTTGTTTCCCTGATTTTGCTCAATATGGGGTTTTACTCTTCTGTTCCTGTGTAAATTTCCTCACAATTGATCTTCTCTCTCCATTTCATCTTCAGAAGCCACCTCTAGCACTAAGTTTCGAAAGCCTCTATGGTTCCAGATTTCCTATGGTTCACGTCTCTGAGCCATATAGTGAATCATACTACACGAATGTTTTCACGCACTATTTCCTATTGGGTAATCCTATTTTCTTTCGAATACAATAGTAGTTTTTCATCTTGAATACTGTTTTGGCTTGAGCCTTTTTTGCTAGATATTTGTTGAACTAATTCCATTCTATACCACGCAGCTTTGGTCATGGTCAGTAGGTGACTTGTTTCAGCACCTCTCCCTCTGTCTACCTTTTCCTTTCCACATCCTAGGAGTTTCGTTTTATTCTCTATTATATTAAATTTGTATCCTGATAATGCTCTTTCCAATGTGTCCAATGATACTTACTGAAATGGTAGTGCTGTGGCTTCACTGCTGCGAATATCTCTGGGCAAATTATAGATTGTTGCATATCATGACTGATGGCCAATGAACTGATGAATAAATATATAGAATTGCTTCATTTCTTGAACGATCCTCTCTTAAACCTACCTAAGCGTTTAGTTTGAACCTGAGAAGATGGTAAAACACGATTTGGAGTGAAGATAGGTGGCGTTATTTCCACGTTGCTCACATTCTGTGACATGTTAATCGGTGCCCCCAGACATGAGTGTGGCCACATGTATATCATATGGATTGAGACAAAGGAAGCACGTTCAACAGAACGCTGACACTGACTCTGGAACCAATAATGCACTCCAGTTCGTTGCGAATGATAAATCCATCAGAATTTATAAATTGAACAGAAGACGATGAAGTGATATTTGGCGTTAATTAGCACTCGTAAGTATTCGTCTTACTGCAGTTAAAATTCTTAAAGTGCATAGAAAGAAAAATTGCACTTTTGGTCAGCCTCTTAATTGTGGTTGCATTCACTGATGTGCCGAGAGACGAAAGCAATAAATGTATAAATTCGCGTGGGATTGAAATCGTAGGAGGAATAAGATATTCTCGATTGGAAATAGTACCTCGGATCTTCGGTTTTCCAGACCAACTAGAAGATCATAATTCAACCCAGGAGTCCCCAAATTATATTTATTATAATAAAAAAATAGCCCAAACATTCTCAGCAGTTCACGCTGGAGCACAGGATGGAACATCATTCTCAGGTGTCTCAGACCTTACTCCTATTATGAAATCTTGGCTTTTGCAAAAAAAGATTCAGACATTGATTGGCAGATGTCTGAATCGTCATGATAATGATGAGGGAAAAATAAAGTCTGTTACGAGCATTCTGCGTATCAAGCTTTTAGGATATTGGCAGGAAAACGTCTACGAATGAGGGAAATCTCTGGGAAAGTTTAATTTTCAGTTTCTGTCTCCGCCACGTACTCGGCGAAAAAGTGATTAAATTAATGGTGACGAGTTGAAAGGGATAGTGAACTCAAGGGTGATGAAAGACGAATACGAGATGAATTAGCTATTCCTTTTGAAAGTGGTCTCTTTAGAAAGAATTCGAGAAAGTCATAATTCCTTTTCCCTGGTAATGAAAATCATATTTTTTGAACTCCTTCAATGTAGAAAAAAGTCGTGTCACTTAATTCCTCATATCGGAGGCAGCGTACTGACCAGCAAACTCGAATGATATAATCCAAATGTCCATGTAAAGCGGTAAAATTTGGTACGCATATAGAGGTTTGACGTAGAAATATTGTAGAGTTGTTCATTAACCTAATATTAACGTATTTTATGGTCAATTAATCCTGACGTAGTGGTAATTCCTGTGCGATGATTATTCAATTCCCCAAACTTCTATTTCCACCCGTGCGCTGAACACCTTTTGCAGTCACTGATTTGATCGTTTAAATATATTTTCTATATTCTCATTGTCGGGAGGAGCTACAATGAAAGCTCTAGTAATAAGTTGCATCCTAATTAGTTATAAATGCTTACTTGCTCTCGCAGTTAAAATTATATCCCTTCAGAAGCAGCTTATGAAAGTTTATAATTTACAGAAAATGTAGAGCAATGTAAACTATTTCCCACTGATGAATATTGTGCTCCATTAAGTTTGAGTTCAGTAATTTTTTTCTAATGGCAGAAGGTTGCAAAATTTCACTGGTATGTAAAATGTTTTAAAATTCCTATAGATGTTAACATGTTCATTTATGCACATAGAATTAAAGAGCTTATTTTTTATATTTTCATTTTTAATTTTACTTTACCATGCAAGGTAAATAATACGCTAGGTATATTAAGCTTAGCTAAATAATGGTTTCCTGTGAATTCAATTGAAATTGTAAAAGTTAAAGTCACTGAAGATATTCAGAAACTCTCAATATTACAAAAAATATAAATGCCGTGTTTGACTTTATGCATGCCAAATGCAAACGACTCAAGTAAATTTTGATATCAAAATCTTCAATATATCTATTCTGAATGAATCTAATGAATTTCTCTTTTTGTGGCTACAATATTCACTTTTCATAAAATTATCAGATTATGTGAGCAAGAAGACATAAAACTAAGGAATAGTCGAACATTTTAAATTATGCTCACTAGTGAAATCAAGATGAGAAATGTTTGAGAAGCCGCTTTGCGATAATTTCAGTAGTTCTCATAAAAACATATGACTGTAATCGGATCATTTTCCTGTATCAGCTTCTGGGGTTGGTATTTTTGGCACAACAAAGAACAAAGTGAAAAAAGGGAGAAGACTTCTATCTCTTTTAGAGCAGCTCGTGTGACATCGTCAAAAATGTTTTCGCCAATCACAAAGTCAAGCCGTCAACGCCAGACTCCTGTTAAGCCTTTCCGTTTTAATTAAAATTTGTCTTATTCTTTTCCTTTATTTTGTTTTGATTAACTTATAAATTGTCCTGATAAATACGTACATAATACTATCTATTAGGTGAAATTATAATATATGTGAAGAATACTGCAGAGTTGGTATTCCTTGACCAATTAGTAATGCTATTTTTATCAAACAGGGGAAACAAAGTGCTTTTTTGAAGCGTAAAATGCATTTGCAGATAAATATGTGTTTGTATTTAGTAGCTTAGATAAATTATTACTAATATGAAAAATTAAATCATGAGCAATAACTGAAGTTCCTTGTTTCTTCGGAAGAAAGATATCTCGTACCATGATTATTCAACCCGTCAAGATTATGCTGTGGAAACTTTGTTTTAATCGAGTTAGTCTTGTGTGATTGACAAGTACGCGTGAATCAGAAATTCCTGGAGTGAGATGGAGCACACACAAAAATCAATGGTAAAATTCGATGCATGGTTATACCGTTGAGTTGCAGAAGCGTTTGTAATGGCTTTGAAAGGCCATTGGCATTTGGCAAAGCTCTTTGATGTGGAACCCACTGACGTTCTTCGTCATTTGCTCTCTGGCTCACCACGGATATCCTCCGGCTTCCGAGAAGCTGAGGGAGACATATTAGATCGATAAGCTGACTTTGTTGAATCCATTATTCAAAGATATAATTTCTATAACGAGTTATTTGGTAATTGATTGAAAATTTAAAAAAATTGAGGATATTAATTGATCACATTCGCTAATTTTGCTATGAATGTGTTCTAGGTACAAATTAACTAGCATTACATTTCCTTTACAAATATTTTTGTGCTCGTTAACAACGTTTATTTATCCCAATTTTTACGATAGAATTTTATTTTATGCAATAGAATCTTGACTTCCTTGAAAAGTCTTGGTTTTAATTTAACTCCTCTCTCATCTTTCTCATCACTTTTTTTTAACCATTTGTCCAGGATATAAAAATGGCTGTTAAAAGTATAGGAAAAATTATAAAAGCTAAACCCACGTAAATATATCATCGGTGTTAATTTGGCATGAAGGTATAGTGAAAAATTCTAAAAAATAAAAATCGGAGAAAAATGAATCACGGAATGGTAAGAAAAAATATCTAACGAAATATTGTCAGGAAATCTCAAGTTCTCTCACTCTATGATATCGCTAAAGATGCCTTGGGGCACTATACCTAAACACTAATACTTTCTGCTGGAAATCAAAATATCTTTCCCTTCGGTTTACCAGGCTTTATTTATGTTCACGCTTTATTAATATTTTGGTGACTATTTTACAACCATGTTCCGGGAACAAGTCTTGGGTTCCGGCGGATGTTAGCTACTCACTTATTTCAAGGTGTTGAGTATTCTGGGGAGAATCAGGAAAGTTTCTCGGAGAAATGAAATATTATTGAATATTTAATAATCCATCAAACTTATAAAATGAAGAGAGGCAATAAATGAGCATATGGACAAGAAATTCAATCGATAGTTAATTTTAAAACATTTGCATTTCCGTCCTAAGTCCTAAATATTTGGATGGTGTTTAGTAAGATGCCTTTTACAGGAATTATTGGTTTGCGGCAGGGGTGGAGTCCATATTGCCTCATTTCCCTCTGATCTGCGTTCCAGGTATCGAGGGTTTTATTCTTGATGGAACAACATAATATATTTAAAAACGCCTCACCAAATCGTAAAAAACGACCGAATAATATTGCTGAGCGCTCAAAAACTAGGAGAAAAATTATCAACTTTACGTAACTTAAAAAAGTACTTGGTGCATTATTAGTTAGAATACCAAAATAATTATAGTGTTTATATTTGAGGTGGATCATCGATAAACTTATTCACGTAAATCATTTAGGTTCTGCGCTGCAAACCTTCGGAGTATATTCATGGCGGATGTCCTTATACACCTTTCCTAATGCCTATTTGGTGGTTTGCAAGCTAATATTCAGGTGTAGAAGTCTCTTTGTTGCAAGAAGTACCCCAAAGACCATCCATTGATTAAAAAAATATATTCAAGTACTTGTCCCCTGGAGTGGTGAGGTGTCATCATTTAGTCGATTGTTCTCACGCAAAGAACAGCTTACTCTTGGGAACCTCTTACAGGAAAAACTGCTGGTACCCCATGGACTCAGGTAGTGCGGAAGTTGAATCACAAAAGTCAATGATGACCCAACTTCCTGACTACCTGAGTGTTCTAATTTAGAGGAATAACCTCATACGGGGTGAGAATAGAAAAGAATGATGATGCCTTATGTAATTTAGGAAAGTGGACTAGTGTCTTCACATTCCTAAGTATTTATTCATTGTAATATCGAGTACATAAAGAGTGGAAATCTTCAAAGAAACAATATTTAAAGCCTAATGCAAGAAATACAGAGGGGTTTACAGTAGTTATTCACATGGTTTTGTCAACTCAGGAACGAGTGATGAAATGAATAGAATTTATACATTAAGGTAATGTGCAGAAAACAAACGTCTAGGGAGTTGATGGAAAAAACCCAGAGGGATGGATGTGGTAGTGAAAGAGGAGAAGGGAGAAGGAAATGATCCCGGAAGGAAAAGCCTTAAAGCGAATGGATGCGAGGTGATGAGAGGGGTGGTGGGGGGGGGGAGGAGAGCATCTTCGTCGCCGGGAGACGTATTTGTCGAGAGGGGGAAGATGCCACAAGAAGCAGATTGCCTCGGCGGTAGGAAGGAAGTGGGTGGAATGCGAGGGAAGCCATAATTGGTCAAGTAAAAAAACTTCTACTTGTAATAAATAATTTGAAATGTGGAATTTTCTCTTCTCCTCTCTTAATTCATCTGTTTTTTCTCTATGATTTTCAAACAGTTTTGAAATGTGATAATTAAAAACTTGCTTTCCACGTTCTAGCTATAGGGATGGAGCTGCTATTACATTTCGTAATTTCGTCTTAGCTTGTTTCGTACAAATTAGTTGAAAGTAATTTAAAATGCGTGTAAAGTAGTACGCACATACTGTCTGCCACGTGAAGACAGGGACAACAGCCCTCGAACGAATCGGAAGAACACCCCTCCAAACTCGAGCTGAGTGCAACGATGCTTAACTTCGGTGACTGATCGGGAACCGGTGTTTTCATCGTGGCAGGCCGTTACCCATACGTGTAAATTAGGCATTTTCCCATTGTAAACTTTACCTCTTTGACTTTTACATGAAGGCACCTTCAGTAAGAGAGGCCAAAAGATGTGCTTATGCAGCCAAACAAGATGGATCCCGGAAGTATTAAACAGCAAACTTTGCCTCTGTTGATCAAAGTGTAGAAATATATTTGTGGCGCAAAATAGTTTCAATTACCAGTATTTTTAAAACGCATGCTCAAGCTGCAATTCACACAAAACATGCTAAGTTTATCCTGAAAATATTATAAGTTAGAGGTAGTTGAAATATAAAATGTAGTTAATGATGCACGTATTATGTTCTTTGGAAGAGGTTTCTGAGAACCTCAAGCCTGAAAGTTACGAATTTCCTGCTTTTGATAAAGAAGCATTATTCACGGCTTTCGGTTTTTGAGATTGAATTATATGGATCGATATTTGCAGTATTTGTCTTATTTCTTGAATAAATTCTAACTTTTGTCAGTAACAGCCAATTGCTGATGTAAAAACTTATTTGTGACCGCCCCAACGTTCAATCTCCCAAAATGAACGAAATTGAATTACCATTCACGGACACGTAGACCTTAACACTTGAAGAAATGCGGAGAAGAGGAATAAAGTCATTGTCCTTTAATGAGACACAATACGATTCGAAGAAGAGTCCTTTGCTGCGTCGGGAAAGGCTTCACAAAAACTCCTAAAAACTCCTCTCTTCGACGAATGAGTAAATGTGGTGCATTGATGGTTGCAGCCGCGGCAGGCGTTCGTTAAAACAAAGTGACCTTAAAGAGCAAAAAGGAAAAGAAACATCGGGATAAAAAAGGGCCGGAAGGAGTTAGAAGAGACGGGTTCGGAGGTATGGGGGGGGGGGGGGGGGAGGGTGTAAAGGCGGGAGTGGTGTCATTGGTATGGCGGAAGGGGTTTGAGGTATTAAATGGCCCCTTGCGTTCTTTTTTATCCCGGTAGGACGGAACGAAGGGGGTGGGGCGGTTCGGGGTGTGGTGGTAGTGTAAGAAGACGGCGTTTGAGGGAAAGGGAGAAGGTTAAAGGTTCGGGATGCTTAAGGCTCAGGCGGTGGGACGTAAGAGAAGGGTAGAAGGACCCTTTTGCCTCGCTCCCAACCCTTTTTTCTCTTCAGGAAAAAAAGTGCTTCAGCGGATTCAGGAGGGGGGGAGAAGGGGGTGGGTTGGATGGCGGGTGGGAGGAAATGAGATACAGAAAGAGGAGGAAGGAATAAAGGATTCGAATGAGGGTAATTCAGAGGCCCCACCTCAGCTCCTACTTTGTTTTTCCAACTTTATTTCCCCTCGCCCGCGGCATTCACTCGATTTCTGATGATGGTAGCATTTCCCTCTTCGCTCCTGTCTTTCCCCTCCAGTAGCCTCCCTTCAGAATTCACCTCCTAACAGAGTAACCACGTTGTCTCAATTTTTATTTCCTTTCGTGATCTCTTCCCCATGTCTTTTCCTCCATTTTTAGTAGTTTTTGTACAATTTCGTGGAGTTTTCAACATAACGAAATGACACATACAAGTTTTCAGGTAGCTGATAGTCAGATATTGTGCTAATTAGACGAAACAATGATTTTTCCATGAGTTTTAATGGAATTGAAGTCCAAATGGTGTAATACGTTGAGTTGATAGGAAAGTTTATCTTGAGTTTGTTTCAAAAGGCAATAAATGGCCGTATGATATTAATTCTACCTGCTATACTCACAAATTACATCTTCCACTTCCTTTACTTATGAACCATTGCCATATATGAGTAGATATTGAGATTTATCTACGGATATCGTATAACTGACATAGGAAATATTCAGTACCTTAAAAGAGTTCCAATGAAGGCATACAACCTAATGTTTGGGATTTTCAAGTATATTTATGTATCTTGTCTGGAAAGTCCAGGTGAGTTTGATGACATTTAATTAATTATTATTCCTGTTTGCCTTCATGTCTAGCCCCCTGTCTCAGTGAAATGAAACACTTGCCTATCCAAACAAGGATTCAAAATGAGAAACCAGATTTTCTATTGCCAAGTCATGCATGCATGACGGAAAATCATAAATAGCTTTGAACCCAGCCCAGATTAAAGAAAGGAAGCACTCCATTCCGATTCTGTCTCATGCCTTTCAGTACTTAATCACGTTTTCTAGTGGTGATACAAATTCCTTGGATACTTCATTCTTGTCGCTCAAAATATCACGGTTAGTGACTCAGCTGGTTTATTTCGGATTCATGGTAATGGAAATATCCATCTTAATTTGTGAAACTATTGAGGGTCAGTACTCGTAGTGCCACGATAGTTATCGTATGCGAAGTGACAGCTTATCGCTCGGTTTCGTCATCAATGGAATATTCTGGTGATGTCTCATGCTGTCAAACATGCGATAATAATTGCATGGTTTATATCTAATTTATGTAGCATTCGATACTCAGTGAAAACATGCGAGAGTGTGTTATTTGCGCATGCAATAATTATCGTGGCATTTCGAGAATTGTCTTCATGGGCGTAAGTATACAACGATAAGGAGTGACCGATAAATAGATGCGATCGTTTAGGTGCCTCCTCAAGTTCATCGCCCTGAACTTTTTTTTTCCGGACCTCTCCATTTTGGCCTCTCGTTCATCATTTTCTCCACCATCCTCCGTCTTCTCTTTCCTCCTCCCTCTATTCCCAGCCCTCTCCTTGCATTCCCACGCCCTAGCGCCACCTTTGTTCTCTTCCCTTTTCAAACCACCGCAGACCCTCTTTCTCAATTGCTAGTTAACGGTGGTCTTTGAGAAGACATCCTTTCTGCTCCCCACTCCCCTCCGCTGCCAGAGCCCTCACGTTCTCCGAAACCTCCCCCCTCTCACACCATCTCATTCTCCCTCTCCACCTCCCCTTCCATTCCCTCTCTCCATTGCTTCCCTTCCTCTGCCGAAGTATTGCTCTCACCCACGACCTTACAGCATCCAAACTACGCGGCTTTCAAGTCGATATTTTTAAGAAGGCTCAGCGAATAATAGGGAGGCAGTATGGAACGAAGCAGTAAATAAGTGGGAGAAGAAAGGAAGTATATTCGGAAGAAGAGCGAGAACAGGTGTAAGAGAAAGAGAGAGAAGTGCTGAAGTTGCCAAATCCTCCATTTTTACGCAAAATGTAAAGCCTTACCATTTTTCGTCGTTTTCGTATATTGTTATCTCTTCTCCGTTGCCTCATTTCGTCCTCCTTCGTTCCACTTCTCCCTTTCTTTTGCATTGTCTCTCACAAATGTGAACATTGGTCTGTGAAGACTAACAGTTTCTCGTCACAGTAATGATTCTCATCGAGATAGGAGGAACTTAGATAAAATATGTTGTGCTAGAAGAGGAAGGTTGGGTAATGGTAGGGTATCATGCCATTCAGAAAAGATAAAAGCGTGCAGCGAGAGCTGTTGTTGTCGTGAAAGCAATATATAAATACATGAAGCTTTTCTAATAATAATATATCTCTATATAAATGGACGTTAAAACTTAATTCTTTTCCTTTGGTACAAAATGTCTCCATCACGCTTTCCGACTGAAAGCTTTCATTACTTATTATATTCTTACTGGATTTGATTTATTTACTCTTATCAATACATATGTTTCAGTAGTTTATTTGAGCTTTCTTTGTTTTTGGTCTATTTTCTATTGGGTTTTGTAATCTATCGGGTCGTTATGTGCAGAAGACAAGGCTTCTGTAGCGCCTCGGGGAATGAATGGCAAATCATATGTCGCCTATCAAATCTCGAATCCAGACATTGCCTTAAGGTCGTATTTCAGTGCCCCAATTTTATGTCATCGTTGCAAATAACCAAAATGTCTAGTCTTCTCTTCATGTTTCACATTTAGTACACGTTATCTGCTCTTGTGGGTTACAAATTTAACCCAAAATTCACATCCAAAAGATTTACAATATCATTCCACCTTATGAGAAAGTTAAATATTGGATTTGCCATCCAATGCGAAAAGTCATGATGGAAGTCGGATGTAAGTCTCACAGAAGTTACGACATTTGAGAAAAATACATTCAATTCTGCATAGAAAACTTTAGCATTCACTCTCGTTACTTGAATATGATTTGCGATTCGTAACGCTTTCAGTCAATGTTTCCCGATCGTCGTGTAGCACCACATAAAGTTTACGAAAAAATATGAGTCATTTAGCGAAATTAAAGAAACCAAGATATTTTCCGGTAAAAAAGAGTATTGTTGCATAATGCACGAATTGTTTTCGATAAGTCAAGACTATACGATATCTATAGAGGTGCTGTCACCGCAACCACTTCATAACTCGCATGTCGCCTTATCTACTGTGTTGCGTTGCCATTATGATGTTTATCGGGATTCTATGCTTTTTTGCAGGTATATTTATTCTTTTGCTGTTTCATTCGATGTTGATGTTTTATATCTAATAGCTAAAAGGTGTTCCAAACGATCATTCGTCGAACTAATGGATGCATATCTACTATCCAATTGGTTCTGTCCCTAAATGTTGGTATTTTTCATCGCGGGCTGCGATCAATGACTATTTAGTTTCCGTTATTTATTTTTTATATTTTTAGTATTTATATCTCAGTGCAAAGTTACAGCATTTGATTGACAGTACTTATTGGCTTCATTTTGACTGAAGATGATTAAAAGTGAAGAAGAGAGTTCTAAGAACTAAGCAGTTGAGACTTTCTCAGTGCATGATCATGTGTTTGAACGAATGGATATAAGAGTTCTGATACAATGCTCTTTTCCGTATTTTACGACGACAGGCATTTCGTAGACATAAGTACCTTTTGAAGAAAAGCAGGTAATTATTTTATTCTAGCTTCCAATAATAGACTCCGAGTCTTCTGAGGTAATCTCGGCTTTGATGTAACGTTCCCCATTTTATCATCTTAATCGTCAATAATTAGAGAGCAAAGCTCATTTTACTTCTAGGATTTTCCTCTTCAGAATTTTTACTCGAAGACAATGCCGGTATAGCACAAAGGATACGAGATGAAAAGAAAAGGTAGGAGGGAGAGAGTGGTAGGAAATGGTTAAGGAAATCAAAGAAGAGGAGCAGGGAAGGAAATATTTTCGTTTGTGGCCAGTTAACGATGTGTTCTTGGAGAGGATTGCATCCTTTTTTAAGGAGCGGAAGACTTTTTTTATGCCTCTATGAAAATTCGTTTCGCCATACCAACTCCTTTTTCCATTTAAAGGGAAAAATTCCTTCCTGCTTTCGCTTTTGGAATGCGCCCTGTATCCGAAATAACAATTCCAGTCACCTTCATAACCGGTCCATAATGATTAAACTCTCCTTGTCCATAAATCACGAAATATAATGCCAGATAGATGCCTCCTAAGCGGAGAAAGCGATTACTTTTGGACGAAAGCCTGCTTAGTTGTATCCCTAACATAATGCTATTTGCAGGTAGCACAGTTGTGCAACTGTTATTTTTATTGAACACAGATTGGAATAGAAGTTTAATCCAGGTTTAATGCTGGGAAATTCATTTTAAATGAATACTTAATTATGAATTATAATAGGATAGAATGAGAATGGATTAGGTTGAGAAACACAGTGAATGGTAACTTTTTGAATTTGTTCTTGAATTCATCTTAATCACTTTGATCTTCTCATTCATAACAAATATGTCAGTAATGTGAATTATTGCATAAAGAGTTTTTCTGAATTTTATCAAATATGGTAAAACATGTTTTGTTTGTAGTATCTCATTAAAATATTTTACCTGTGTAGCTTGTTTACATTAAAAATTTTAACTGAGTAAAAATTAGCTGTTGACTGTTCCTTTTTTCGGGATTCATTCCGTGATGTTAAAGTTGTAAAAAACAATATTTCGCTGGTCCTCCTGCCAGCTTCATCAAGTTAATTGAACTGATTCCTTAGTCTCGCTTGTCAAAATATATGAGTGAGGACTCCCATTGTTGCCAGAATTTTTAAATGTGAAAAATTCGTTTAAGATTTCTACTCAACGTGTAACAGTCTTCCCGGTTGACGTTCTCCGGTCCCTTCGCAATGTCTATAGCCTCCCTAATTAATCTTGGGTAATAGCGTACCTCCTTTGATACCAATTTTGTCTCCTCAAAGTTGAAATTTTGATAAATCGATTCCCCTACTCATTAGTTAGCTAAATATATTACCGATAAACTCTTTCCATTCTCGGGAAGAACGGAAACTTAAGTTCGAAACTCCACGCATTTCATTGAAATCATCAAAAGAGACATGGTCGCCAAGGAAGATATTCATTTAAGATTTGATGTAGTTTCCCTTTTCACCACTATCTTAACGGATGAAGCGGTAGAAATCATCAAGTCTCTCACATCCAACGGCCTCCCAGAAGACGTCCCAAAAATGGTCGAATTTCGCCTAAACAACTCATTTACTGTGGAATAAAACCTTCTACAAACAGACATTTGGAGCTGCCATCCGGGTTCACATCTTTCTCCCGTGATAGCTAACCTATTCATGGAGGTATTAGAACAAAAAGCGATTCAATCTTATGATAAAAAAACCAAAAGTATTCGTAAGATACTTAGATGACACCTTCGCTATCTGGCCCCACGGAAAAGAAGAGCTGGAAAAGTTCCTGCAACATATGAATGGACAAAGCAAAACTATTAAATTCACAATGAAAATAGAAAAGGACAACCACCTTCCATTCTTAAACGTTGTGGTCCAGAAGATAGAAGATGGGACATTAGGTCATGCTGTGTACCAGAAATGTACCCACACCGACCGCTATCTACATGCCACATCGCACCACCACCCTCAACAGAAAGACTCAGTCATGAGAACGCGGTATCATCGAGTTTTTACGATCTCTGACGTCAATTCCATCGCCGGAGAAAAGCAGCTTTTATTAAGGGCATTTGAGAAAAATGGTTTTCGCTGTGACTACATCTTGAAAACTGCACGGAAAGAAGAAAGAAATTCTCTCTTGGTCCGAACTAAAAATCCCACTGACCGGACAGAAAATAGAGTGAAACCAAAGGCATATGAAACTCTCCCTTATGGGTCTGGAACAACGGAGAAACTCTTCAGAATTCTACCGATGTACAACGTAGTTAGCAGATTCATGTACTCGACGAAGACGGGGGACGTACTTCTGAAAACCAAAGATTTGCTACCACGGAACCTCTACGGAGGAATATATGAAGTTTTGTGCAGCTGTCGACATCCATATGTAGGCCAGACATGCAGAGCCCTAAAAATACGCCTCCAAGAGCATCAACGGGCTATTAAAAAAACATAATAATAATAATTACCGCATTTCTACAATAGCCGAACACAATCTCAGCGGCCCCACTCATAATTACAAATTTGAGGAGACAGAATTAATATCAAAGGAGGTACGCTATTACCCAAGATTAATCACGGAGGCTATAGAAATTGCGAAGAAACCGGAGAACGTCAACCGAGAAGACGGTTACACATTTGAGTAGAAATCTTAAAAGAATATTTCAAATATTAAAATTTCGGCAACGATGGGAGTCCTCACTCATATACATATAAAGACAAGCGAGACTAAGGAATCAGTTCAGTTAACCTGATGAAGCTGGCAGGAGGACCAGCGAAATATTGTTTTTTACAATTTTAACATCGCGGAATGAATCCCGAAAAAAAACAGTCAACACTATATCCGCTGAAGCCTACGAGCTAATTAGCTGTTAATGTTTTGTTACAAAGTGACTGGTTCTCTTTAATGCAGTATGACAGCCTTTATGATAATGTGTTGTAAGCCGAGAGATTCGGTTGAAGTATGTCAGTGTTGGTTAGTCTGTGGAAGGGGGAGCGTCTCCATTTTGGTCATTATGCCGAGAAAATTATTAATCAAGCATTATAAAACTAGACTTTGCCCATAATCCTTTGAAACTTTCCTTCAACAGAAATTGCAAACTGGGAAACTTCATCAAGAGTTTTGAAACCTCACAATGATGAGCTTTTATATTTTGAATACTCATTAATAGGCTCGGAAAAGTTTCATGATCTCCATGTTCGCAACTTGACTCCAACGATATGATAGCAGGGGGATAGCACTCACCGATACTGACTGCGTGTGCAGTCAGTATCGGTGAGTGCTCGTGGGAGGGTAACATAATGATCGCTGAAGGAATTCATTATCCTATAACCATCTCCTTCATGTAGTTTTATGCGTGAGGACTTATGCGCCATCGCATCGGCGGGCCGGGGAATCAATCAATTACACACCCATTGATTGCTAATTAAAAATGACAAAACCTATTACGGTGCATTTTATTAGCCGACAAATTCTGCCTTTTCTCCACGTCCGCGAGGGATCCTTCAATCAGCACTTCCCACTTTGATTGGGGCGAATGAGAGGTAATCAATGAGGCCTCCCAGAGTTCCCTCCCTCCATCCCAACTATACCATTCAACCTCCCTTCCCCCTGTCCCTTCCCACCCTCCTGTCCTCCTCCTCCCCCTCCCTCTCACCTCTCCAGTCTTCCCTTTGTCCTGCCTCGTCATTTCTCCGGACCCGGACCTCACGTGACCTCGTGTTGTTGTGTTTGTGCCCCTCCACTACAGGGTCCGTCCTTTAGCCCGGCCAACCTCTTCTCTCCCCCAATTCGTCTCGCTTTCTCCGGTTCTCCTTCGCTGCCCCCATCGCACTTTCACTCGGGGTATATCCATCTCCGCCGCGTCCTTTCCCCCCGTCCAACTCCCTCCACCACACTCGACCCATTTGTTTCCCCCCTGGTCATTATTCCTTACGACCCTTCGGTCCACCACCCCCACGTCAGCCACCTGCCTTCCCTCCCTCCCCAAATCACGCACTCCACAGCCTCTCTTGTCCTTCGTTCCCTATGGCCTTACCTCCCCATTAATGTTCCTTGACAAAACTATTGGAAGGACCTGCTAGAGACTCCCGAGCTTACCTCTCGAGTACTCTCTTGGCATTTGGACCCAAGCGCAGGATTATTCTATTCGTGGATGTAACAATATACAAAGGAAAGCCGCACGTTTTGTTAAAAAGTGCGGCGAGTGAACAGTAAATGTGGTGAAGATGGTGGAGGAACTGGGTCGGGACCTGCTAGAGTCTCACACACAGTCTAAGGTTATTAGCAAAAGTCAGAACACGCGATATTCTGACTGATTCGTAAATATCATTAAAACTCCAGTCTACTTCTAGGTAATACAGGAAAGCGATACATTTTAGAGCTATTTTAGGATGGATGGATATAAGAATTCCTTATTTTCACAAAACATTAATGAGTTAAATAGAAACAAGGTACAACTATTTTCTACAAGTCAGATTTTGTCACTCCACAGATTTTGTTTTTATCTTCTCCCAATTCCTTCTCCCTATTCCCTCTCTGATTTATTATCGGATGGCGTCTAAATAACCCCAGCCAAGCGACACTGTGATGAAGGGGTAGGAGTTGTTGTGTTGGTTAGAGTACTGGCTTATTATCTCAAGGGATCAGGTGCAGATTCTGACAGTAGTTGAGGATTTTCAGTAGAATCTTGATTCATACTTGCCTGGTGCGCGAAGAGAACTTTTGAATAGAGTATTCTGTGTGTTTGTTTGTAGAGTTAAATTGTGGTCCCCTTGGCGCATTTCATATGGAGTTGTGCAACGCCGACGCCGGGTTCTTTTCAGACCTACCTTCGCTACCCTCCGTATCTGCTCCTTCCCTAACCCACCTATTTGACCATATTTCATGATGCATCCGCCCTTTTTTTTACTTTCTCTCCAAATTATAAACCAACCAAAACTATTCTGTGGCCTTCCTATTGTCAAGGATGGAGATGAGAGCTACTAGAGCAGTATTCATCAACCTTCATACCACAATTCCCACTTTTCGTTATAGTTTAGAGTATCATTCCCCTTCTCAATATAAATTATTATCCATTTTCCATTCAAGTATTCTACCAGCTGATTGGTAGGTTCTTGGACAGTCCCCATTCTGCATCCCAACCTCATAGACATTGTCTCGCTTTCCATCCTAAGGATGGCCCGTTATTAAATCCCTCTTCAATTCTTCATATCTTCTACCTCCTCTTATTTCGTCCAGAATTCCTATCCTCTTCCTTCCTTTTCCACGCATCCCCAGTGTTCTTCCCTCTATCACTCTATTCAACATGCCCTCTCCTCTCAAAACCTCCTCCATCAATCTCTTCTGTCTTCTCCGAACCTATGCCACAAGCTTCCTCTCCTCTCCAACCATATCCAATACCTCCTCGTTCGTCTTTCTCGCCATCCAGCTAACCTTCTCCATCCTTCTCCAAACATACATCTCAAACGCCACAAGTCTACGCACATCCTCCTTTCGCAGTGACCAAGTTACCGACCCATATAGCGCCACGCTCCATATTGAAGTTTTCACCAGCCTCTTCTTTACGTCTCTTCTCAGACGTAAAGAAGAGGTCCCTCATCAATTCCCTTCTCTTCGAAAATGTTTCTTTAGCTAGCGCAATTCTGCATCTGATGTCCCTACCACTAAACCCATTCTCCTCCAAAATACTACCCAGATACGTGAACTGCTTGACCTGCTCTATCTTCTGCCCTCCTACCCTTGTATTCAGCCCCGCCTTCTTACTTCTAGAAATCCTCATTACTTTCGTTTTCTTGTGATTAATCTTCATCCCATACTTTTCGCACTGCACCTCTAATGCATTCACCATTGACTGTAACCCCTTGGCAGACTGACTAACCAATGCTTGACCATCTGCAAATCTCACTGATTTTATCAGCTCCCTTCCTACCATTATTCCTACCTCCTCCTCCCCCTATGCCCTCCTTACCATTTCTTCTGAATACACGTTAAAAAGCAACGGCGATAGTGGGCACCCCTGCTGCACTCTCCGTCCTATCGTGGCCCATCCCGATTCTCCATTGGCTACCCTAACCTGCGCCGTCTGGTTCATATACAAATTCCGAATCAGACGCCTGTCCCTCCAATCGACCCCTAATTTCTTCAACACTCCCATTAATTTCGTCCATTCCACCCGATCAAACGCGTTCTCGAAATTTACGAAGCAGGAAAAAATATCCTGCCCCATACTCTAGGTTTCTTTCTACTAGCGTTCTCATCACCGCTATAGCGTCTCGCGTTCCCGTCCCTCTCCTAAACCGGAACTAGTCCTCATCCAGGTATTCATTTGCCTTCTTCTCTAGCCTTCTGTTTATAATTCTCAGAACTACTTCGGCCACGTGGGATAATAAGCTTATTGTCCTATAGTCTTCGAACGTATTTGCCTTGCTCTTTTTTGGTATAGGAATAAGTACAGTCTTCGCAAAGTCTTCCGGCCACACTCCATCCTCATAAATCTTACGAATAAGCGCAAAAAGTTTTACTCTTCCGTTCTTCCCCATGCTCTTTTAAAACTCTGCAGGTATGTCATCTATTCCCACCGCCTTATTCCTTTTCATGTCTCGCAGAGCTCTTTCGATTTCGCTATCTAGGATACTTGGTCCGATGCCATCTCTGTCGATGTAGTCATCTATTTCTATACCTAACCTATTGGGCCTTATTTCTTTCCCATAGAGCTCTTCAACATACTCCTTCCACCTATCCTGGATATCTTTTGGTTCTACGATCACCTTTTCCGTCTAATCTGTTATCGTTTTAATTCCCCTTTCCTTATTACCACCCATCAGTTCCTTTACTTGTTTATATATTTCATCTGATCTTCCCTCTTTTTGGTATTTCTCTAACGAGTCGATCTGTTCTCTCCACCACGCCTCTCTTGCTTTCTTTGTTTCTCTTCTAAGCCTGTTATTTAATTCTCTATATTTTCTCTTACCTAGCTCTGAGTTTACGCTCTTCCATTTCCTTATCTCCTCCATCTCCCTTATCATCTCCTTAGTGATCCACGGTTTTCTAATTTTAGTTGCACTCACTACGCCTACCTTTGCTTTCGCCGCTTCTACAATTCCATTTTTCAATCTTCCCTATTCATCTTCCACTGATCTACCTCCATGTTCCTCACCCATTATCTCATCTACCTTCTCTCGATACTTCTTCTTCATTGCCCCAGTTAATGCCTCCGTATTCCACTATCGTACCCTCCTTCCCATTCTTATCTTTTTCAGTTTTACCCGACATTTCATGACTAATAAGTTGTGATCTATGTCTGCATCAGCTCCAGGATAAGTATGCGAGTTTTTAACGCTGTTCCTGTATCTTTAACGAACCATAATATAATCTATCTGTAAAATATCTGTGTCTCCCGGCTTCTTTCAAGTGTACCTACGCCGAGGATGATGTCTGAACCATGTATTTGTAAATACTAGGTTATTTCTACGGCAAAACTCCACAGCTTTCTCGCCCCGGTCGTTTCTCCTTTCTAGCCCGTAATCGCCCACCTCCTTCCCATCTCTTCCTTCGCCCACCACCGCGTTCCAGTCCCCCATTACTACTAAGTGCTTACTCCCAGGTAACCTACCAATTTTTTCCTCTAGCTGATCGTATACCCCATCGAGGTACAGACGCTGCGCGGACTACCATTCGTCTGTCTCCTAACCTTCGACTAATCTGGCATGGGTGACCCTACCAGGAGCATTGCTCCCGCCAGTGCAGCTCTAGGGGTCATTGGAGCACGCAAGCCTTTCCACCACGGCAAGGTTGTAATCCAGGAGAAGGGATAAAATATTATGTATTAATTTAATCACTCAAGGATTGATTTTATTCTGTGACATTAAACGAACCTTATTGAACGCCAAAGAATAAATTAAAACAAGCTAAAATTTTACAGATTTTATGTAATATACAGAACCCCTGTGCTAGAGGCTTACATAAGTTACAAGCAGTGCTAGCGTTCCAAGAAAAGCTTAGTCACTCGAGGTACAAGTTAGCACTACGGATCTTATTTATCTCCACATTAATCTGTATTTTAGACAAATAAATAACGCAATTTGAGAGATGTCCTGTCGGATAGATGCTACAAATGTGGATTACTTGCACCATATTTTACTTGATCAACAGCATGGCTAGAAAGTTATTGATCATAACTTCCCTGTCTGTGTAACTCCCTCTTCCAACTCCATATTCCTATTCCCTTCCATCCTCACGACTGGTGTTCCAACACCCTCTTTCACTCGCCCAGGCGATGGCTCGCAGGATCGCATGTAGATGTACAAATTTATTCTCCTCCCCACTCCCCGACACAAACCCTCGTCCCATTTGTTTCGGCCCAGTCATTATTTCGGACGACCATTCGCTCCTCCATTCCCTCTCCCACCTCCACACACTAACCTTCCCCTCTATATCTCCATCCTCCTCTCCCTCTATAATGACCCATCCCATTCACTCCCCTCCTCACTGCCATCTCTTTCCCATCTCCCACGCCTTCCCACAATGAGTGGTATATTGTATCAAATTAAAGTATTTAATCCCTCTTGTTATTATGATGTCATTCATTTCGGTATTGACTATTCACAATTAGAATATCTCGCATCTCATAGTCTATTAGTCACTTATTTTTATAACCTGGTTGATGCAATTAAACCTATCTACCCAGAACTGCAAATAGCCTGAGTAAGGTAAAAATCCGGCTTACGCCGCCAAAATCATCACCCCCGTTATTAAAGCCGGATTTTATAATGCCTGCTTGGCAAGTGGAGTAATCTTGACGCTACTTTACGAAATGCACCCTCACTATCTTATTTCCAAAAGGAATTACATAAGGCACTTCTCAAGGCACAGCAGAGTGACTAGTAAAGCACACACCAAAATATGCCGAATGAACATGAAATACTCTTTATTCCAAGCAATGCACATTCAAATATCAATGTTGGTATTTTTTTATATTATTTTATTCATTATCATGAGTCACATTACCTTCTATCTGTAGGTTTTCGCAGGTTTTTCACACCCCCTTCGTGTGTGGGTGTTTCCATTCAGTGGGTTTTTTCCGTGACGGCTGCCAGCCAAAATCCTCATGTTTTTCCCACAGTTGTACATATCTTTTTACACTTATTTTTGATACTTCATTATGTCTCGTCAACATTCGATTTCTATTGTGTTTAGTTATTATTTCTTTGATTTATGTATTACAGTGTTTGTCATGTTCTCTGTATTCATGTACTGACGAGGTGTTAGATGGATGAATGGACTTTTAATTTCTCAATCCTGCCCTGAAAGACGTTTATCTATCTATCTTAGCGTTAACCGATAGATGCCATTTCATTCACGTTACCATGATGCTGAATTTGATTTGAGATTTGTGAATTATATAAAACTGATGACATATTGACGAGAGTTTAAACATTCTGAGAATGTCTTTATATCGGTCAACACCTCAAAGCTATTATGACTTAACTAAAAGTTATTTAAAACTTATGGAAAAAATAAAGGTCATTAAACCTGGTCTTAAAGTTTACGACCGTTAAAAATGGACGCTTATGTCTTTTACGTGTTTTAATGCCAGACACTTGCTTGCAAAAGTCCTAATTATTTATTTATTCTGTTTAAATATGCGTCAAACTTTACGGAGCGTTACAACCAGAAGTAATCCATCCGTGCAATACATTCCTGGCCATCTAATTACAAAGTTTATGAATTAATTTATATGAAACTCATCTAATGCATATAGTACAATGTCACCTTAGATAAAAATATCAAATCACTGAAGTTTTTAAAGAAAACGGTGTTTGATATTTACCTAAACACGTGACCACTCTTGAGATATTATATTCAATTTTGAAAATCGGATAGTTGTTCAATTTTTTCTTGATATATGGCCAAAATTGTAATATTTAACTAATGTATATATTGTATACGAAAATTAATTCCACCATTCCGCAGTTTATCACGAAGAAATACTTTATATTATTTAATGTGCGGAGAGGATGTCATCTCTTATTAAATACTATCTCTTTATTATTAATTTCTTTGAATCTTGTGGGTAAACTATGGAGTTTTTTCATGATTTAATGCTTGATTTTTATCATTCCATAGCGTTAGTTGCCATGCAACATAGCGTTAAGTGTTGACAGAATTTACCCATTTTACCTAGCAGATTTATACTTGCTTCTGAAACTTTAAAGTTGAATGTTCACAATGAATAAAAAACACTTAGTTATCTTCCACAGATTTATTTCTAAGGCACCATAGAAATGGTGCCATAGAAATAAATATGTGGAAGATTGCTAAGTGTTTTTAATCATAATGACAACGACAACTTTCACAAGGTCCAGCCTGAAACAGTTATCTTTATTTAAAGTAGAATTTTCTTAAAGCCATGTGTAATTGGCTTGTGATTTCATCTCCCAAAACCCTTGAATTTTATTTAATTTCTCGCTTTACTCTAAAGGACTGGTACCGTGAGTATGATAAATTATTTCCTTCTTCCACCACCGACCCCCGCTGACTCTCTCTCCCTAACCCTGCAACCAACCACTCCCTGCCCTAATCCACCCCTTTCTCTCCCCATAATCTGACCCACTCTTCCTCTCCCCTCACCACCACCCGCATGCATCCCAAACCCCGACTCTATTGAGCGGCTGTGGTCTTCGCCGAACTTCCCTCGGCAGTTCGGCGGACCCATCTCGTTATGAAGGCGTTATTTACGATGCCGGACCCCTCCCCGGAATAATTTTCTGTTTCCTTTGTCGGACAAGGGAAAAATTATCGGAGGGTGTAGGGGAGGTGAGATTGGGTGTTTGCGATAAGGATTGGAATGGGGTGTTTGTTTGGGGAAAACGAAAATAGTTCCTCATACGAGTGCTTCAAGTCTGGGTGGTGAGTTTTTGAAGCGAACTTAATTGGCGGCCGGTCGCATCAAAACTAATCAATTTCGTTGTCTACTAATTTAGCTCCGCGTGACGGGTTTTCAGGTTGAAGCGAGCGTGGAGGGATGGGATGGGATGGGCAGAGTGAGTGAGTTTACGTGCGTGGACCGGCAGCGCGTGAGTCGCGCCAGTCGTCACGCCCGCCGGCTCGTTTGGCCGGCCGTTTGTCATCTTTTTTCGTCTCGTCCGCTTTCAACGGTTCACATCCCGCGAAATGACTGAGCCGTGTAATCAGGCGTCCACTCATTCATACTCGCGCCCTATGGAATCCTCGCGTTCGTCGACGAGATGTTAACGGGAAGGTCTTCCGGGTTTAAAAGGCATCGCAGGCATTCGCAAATATTACGGTGGGAAATATGTTAATTACTCGTCAACTTAGATTGAATTTGGAAATATTGTGTGGCGGAATTGGAGTAGAAATGTGCATTAATACGGGTTTAGGTCCAGAAAGTTATCCAGTAATTCTTAATATATTTGGCGGAATATAGATGATAATATTTTCTCAAAGCAGTTGATTTCAAATGGGTTTATTTGCCTAGTTTTATGACTAATCTTTAAATTAAATTCTATAACTAATTTATATGTCTGATTTGTTTTTATTAATTACAGGTATTATAAAAATTTTAGTGGTATAATTGTTAGGCCGGTATGAACATGAAATTTATGAGCTAAATATTTGCTGTCCTTGCGATATAATAAGCAGGTGGGTTAAATGTAGTGGTAAATAAGCTAATTAGTATTTGGGCTGCATAGGCATGCCACATGACATTTATTGCTAATAAAATATAACTCTGACCTCCAGATGCTTTTTTTTCGATAATGGAGTACTCTTAAACTCTTGAAAATATTTTATTTTCCTTGTAATTCACAATGCCAAGAATGCTTTATTTTATGCTGTAATGAGGAAAAAAAACAAATATACAAAATATTATCGATCTTGCTTCATCTCATAAGGCGGCTATTACGTCCAGCCATGCTTACTCATCTTCTTAATTAGTTTTAATCTACTTATGCGAAATAGCCTGCGTTTAAATTCATTCAATGTAATTATACGTTTATATTAAATGTATAGAGCCATTTCAATGATTTTAATTCATTCCAGACTATTTATGAAAGTTGAATCTCCATTGCTTTTTTCTGTGACGCTATTCATTTATTTTCACTAGTTTTTTATAAAGCGGGGTATTTTTTGGTCACACCATTTTTATTAAAATACATTCATTCCCATGAAGCTGTAGCTGAACTCTTGACACTTGAAATTGCTGTATTCAAAGAAATTGAGTACGCCTAAAAAAAACCCATAGCGTCAGAATATAACAACGGTGGCGATGTCCAGTTCCGTTTTATTGCTGAGAACTAAATACGTATCGTTGCGAAGAGGGAAAAAGAATGCTGAGAGATGATGAAAAAATGATCCGTTCCGGTAAAACACTAAACTATGAAAAACGTATTTGCCAGTTTGAAATCACAATAACTTTGGGTACAGGAGAGACTGCTAAAGCAAATCCAGTCGAGAGGAAGTCCACCCGACAATGAATAAAAATTAAAATCAGTGAGGGCTTGATTGTTCTGTAGAAGTTCGTTTCCCGGGTTCATCCCATGGGCTCAGCGATTTACATTCGGCCTGTGACGTGAACGAAGTATTGCGGTTCTACTTTCACTCCTGGGGTGATGGTATTATGTGATGTCAGCTGTTAAAGTAGGTCTAAATTGAACCTGCGCCTTGAGATAAAATCCTTTACTTTAGAACTTGAAAATTTGTGTTAGAGTCTGCATTTATATCACAGTTTACTGTTACGATGAAAATTATTTAAACCAAATTTAAGAACAAAATACATTTTTGTGCAGAAAACAAATTATTTGTAACTTGAACTTGAAAACTTAATTTGTATTTTGAAACTTAATGGTGCTTTAAATTCTAAAACGTATTTGATACAAATCTGGGACTTGAAACTGGATTAGAGTCTATCTTATAAACTCAAAGGTAGTAATTGAGCCGACTAAATTTCACCATTCAATCGAAAGAATAGAACGTTTAATGCTTGAATATAATAAAAATCCTCTTCCTATAGCTTTTAGGCTTTTTATATATCCGTAATGTTTTAAAATATTAAATTTTTCTGTACTTTATATTGATTTTTACTTGGTTGTTTTACCTTTTTTGGAATTTTGTATCTGTGTATGAATATAGAAGTTTCAGCAACAACGGTGAACGTCCATTGTAACATTCCATGAGAAAATATACCTTTATACTTAATTCCATAGAAAACACCATAATAAATATGAAGATGTGCGTTTAATATTGCATTCAGTTTATATATAGTGAGTTAATAATAAGTTAAAGGAGAAATACTGTACGCCACGGTTTTTAAGGGGTTGTGGCATGTTTCCTCGCAAATATGCGTCAGTCATTCCTCGTAAATTCAGGAGAACAGCATTTCACACATGAGCGAACAATATCTCTAATCACAGATTTTTTTCTTTTTTTATTCATCCTCTATAAAAAAAGAATCACGAAAGAGGGCGACAAAATGGAAACAGGAAATGGAAGAATTTTATATGCCGCCGTTTGGAAAAAATGGACGAGAGAAAGAGAGAGGACGAAGGTATCCCTCCGGGATTATTTCGTGCCTTTTGTTTATCGAAACCACTCTCGCCAAAACTGATTTTCATTCTGTCAAACAGTTTTAATTTCGACAAACCTTTCCTTTTTATTTAACCAAAAATGATGTAATGAATCGTGAGCTCGTGTGTGACATTCATGGCGGAAGGGAATGTCAAAAGATTATGATAAAGCCCTTTCGTGTCTTTTTAACTCTCAAACGTGGCACCCTGAGATAAAAATAATTCGGTTCGGCTATCAGCCACAGGTGATTGGAGATTTTTGAGCCAAAGTGTAGCCCACCGGTATATTTAAATTAACGAGTAAAAGCGTTGATCTACCCTTCCATCAGTTTACTAATTGGTATTTTCTCCTCCATTGTATTTAAAGTTGAGCCTAAAACAGCAACGTTTTCATGCAAAGTCTGTGTGAATCACTTAGTTTTTCCAAGAATCAGAAGTTGAGCAACTTTCAAAATTGTATTGTTATTAAAAATCGTTACACTGCAGATAATATGTTATATTTGAGCATCAAAAGACTTGGGTTCGACTCCTAATCATTCACATCACTTCCATAAGAAATTCATTTATTTAAACTAATTTCCATTGGTTGCAGGTTTTTTTTTCAAATTTAAATAGGAAATAAAGGTCCAGTAAAGGTATGAACTCCAGTGAAATGTAATAAAAATAAATTAAATGAACGTTTTTATTTTAGTATCAGAATTGTTTTTGCTTCAAAATTGTGTGACCATATCCCATCTTCACTTAAAAAACATGTGCACTTCCAAGTTCGTTATTTATGGTGGCTTCTCCCTAACAATGATTGAATAAAATCTCCGCATGCTTTTCGTTGAATTACATGAGCTGCCTTTAAATCCACTCTCATGAACGCAAGAAAGAAAGCAGCAGGGGAGGTACAAAAATAAAGGTTTAGTGTCCATTACACCATGGACCAAATGAGGTTAAGCCTCTCTTCATATATACCGAAGTTTTAAATGAGATAAATATTAGATTCATCCTCATACTTGGCTCACTCAATCGTTGCGTAATTTAACGAATAATAAATAATGAATACGCCAGACGTCAATGTAGGGCATGAGATTGTTAAGTTTTGAGAGTGGATCAGTCTTCTATCGCGTACAACTCTGGAAGCCGAATTTATGAAACGCAATCATTGAGATATATATTGTTCCCTTCTCTGTTACGGCACCGTTAAAAAAAAGGATATGGCTCTAAATTTCGGAACTCGGCTTCGATACTCTTCGTACCTCTACGTTCCAAATGCTAATTTTTTCATGAACAACCACCCATCTTCCCGCTCTAAAGTACACCAAATTCCATCCTCCTCCAACCCCGCTCATAAAACAGCTCCCATACCAGATTCGCTGCGCTCCACGACCCTTAACACTAAGAGCAATGCAGTATTTGCTCCGGAAAAATTATTTTTTTTAACAAAATAATGACTTTTTTCCCATGGCGCAGACTCCGCTGTGATGATTTACAGCTGCACTTGTTTCGTTCGTTTCGGGGACGCTGAACAGAATGGATGTAAATCGATAAGTAATCGCGATCGCTGGATTTTATTTCCAATCATTCTTTTTTTGTTCGATGCCTCATCGTCCACCTCCCTTTTCCAACATGGCTTTACTGCCGCAGGCCCTCCCTACTTCGCGCGTCTTTCACAAATGCTATCGCTGCGTGCGCAAGAGAGGAGCTTTTATATATTTTGCTGGACGTAAGCGAGGTAGCGGGGAGAGGCGGGATTGCGTTCCATAGCGTTGGGAAAGATGGCTTGTCCGTGACGCCGTGATCGCGTTTTTAGGAGCCAGAGAGGGGGGTGAGACGAAGGTTGAAATTGGAGAAGGGTGTCGGTCATAAACGACTCTGGAAGAAGTTGACAGATGGGTTGGTTAGTGGGGGTAGGTTGCAGGGGTGGTGGGTGGGAAGCTTTGGGGTTTGGAAGGGGAGAAAGAGGAGGGATCCTGCTGGAAAACTTACGGCGTCCATAATCACGATAAGGGGGTTGTTTCGCGTGAAATCCGTCGGTTAGTTTCGGATGGAGTGATTATCGGAGTGTTCGGAATCGATAAGAACGCCCTCCATTGTTTGCCGAGACCAACTAATCCTTCACCCTGCAACGCTCTTGGTCTATGAGCGGTCGTGTGTGCGAGGACACGTTTGGTGAGTGTGTGTGTGTAGGGTTATTCCCGTTGCCGTCGAATTTCGGGCAAAAGAACTTAAAATTTTCGTGATTTTTATTCGAAAGCAATCCAATGTATGCGAATAATTTTTACGCGCATTTGGTCATCTAAGCGATAGAATTAGGCAATCAATTTCCAATTGAAATTTATTTCTAATCGCATTTCATTTCAGAAATTGTTTTCCTGCAGGTCTGCCCGCAGACTTATTTGGCTCAATGTGTTTCAGAGTATGGTCATACTATCTGCCATGGAGATAAAGGAATTCATAAATTTTTAGCATAGTTTTGTAATTCCATCTAATAAGCTTATAAGGATATTGAGTTCATTTCATATCAATTTTCATAATTTTATTTGTTGAATACAAAAATATGTTGTATCTATAATTAAGTTGGCTATGGATTTTCAAGTAATTTGTTTTCTTTTCGATTTCTAAAGTTTGACTTCAATTGTGATAATCCACTTATAAAAAAAGAAAGAGTTGAAAATGGATTTAACAATGAGAAAGTTTATAGATAGGAACATAGGATAAGAACAGTTTCCCTCACATTTCATCTCTTAGTTGAAAATAATTAACATAATTGATATAGAAAATTGTTTGGACAAAATTACGATGAAACTAGCTTGTACTGCCCATTTTATTAGTTTTGATAGAGAAACAAGTGTTTTCAATAAATAAGGCAATGTAGTTCCTTGGAAATTAAAAAAAAAATTGTTTGAAAAAAGAGTTTGTTACAAAATAGTCGCATGGATTTATCCGAAAATACCGGGGTATAGTTTTCATTTATATAGCCAGCGCTCAATATTCCCTACTTGACTGCCGCGGTGGTTCAATTGGAGAGCAAAGGAGCTTTAGCGAGGTCTAAACTGGGGCTTTGATTTAATTTTTATGAGCATAATCAATGGTCACTTCCATTTTGTGTCACACGCTGGCGATGAAAGAACGTCCACAGCACTTAACTGTTTGATCTGCACGCGTCTGGCATGATTCCCTTTGCTAAAGCCATTTCAACTGAAATTGAAGCCCTTATCTCTATTTTCATCCAGAAGCTTCGAACTAGCTAGCGTCATTCTCATACAAACATGTCATTAGTGATTATGACTATGACAACGAAAAATATTACATATTGTTCGTTGCCTCGTCGTATTAATAATATGTTGCAATGCTGAAGTTAAGTAGTTCAATTCTTCGATTTTGATAATTTAGGTATCGTTGTGTTAGGAAATTTTTAAGTACAAACTTCTATTTCTCATGAGTTTAATGAAAAGGAACACAATCACTGTTTAAAGTTCAGTCGTTAAGATTCATTTGGACTTACTCCTGATAAACTACGATGCTCATATGAAAAAGGACCGAGGAAAATTGTCTAATGTAACTAAACAGTCTGCAAGTATCGCAGAGATAAGAATCACCCTGCTTGTTGCTCTAAATTCTTGTTATACTATGTTTCCCCACTTGCTAGTGTGTGGAAAAAAATTAACATTATGTAATTACTTTGATTTGTTAACTAGCACTTTTAATTATTTGACAACTGGTCATTGATGATTTTCGCAGTCTTTGATCCTAGAAATGAAAATTCGAGGAAGTGATCCACTACATGCATTTGGATATTTTCCTCTTGGCCATGGTTTGCATTCTGCACAATTGATTCAATCTTGATCCATCAAGGAGAACAAATTGTTGCCGCTTTTGAATAGGGGAATAGATTATCTTGGGGAAGAAATCAGAAAGTGACGTGAGTGGCGCTTGAATAATTGGAGATGCTGTCGCGAGATGAGCTGCTGGATGAGCAGCTGTGATGGAATATAATGGATTGGTTGGGAATTAGCGCAGAGGGCCGGGAAAGATGAATGGCGACCCGGAATAAGGTGCGCGCATAGTGGAGAGACGGATTCTTCGACGAATGCGAAGAGGAAATGGAGGAGACAAAAACATTGCTCATTTGTGAACACCGATTGGTGCGGAAATCAAAAGGCCCTGAGTGAAGATATGAAGGGCAGGGAGTGTGCGGGCGTAATGGAGAAGGAAGATGTGGGAAGCGAATGAGTTGGGAGGGAGGTCACAGTCAGAGCCTTGGAAATCATTATTTTTCAGGTGTAGCCTATATGAGGGAGGGACTGGGGAAGTCCATTGGGCAGTGGGTTGGTGGCGCCTGGAAATGCTCTCTGGCGCACTTGAATGCGTCCACTCGTCTTCCACCCGCTCCTCCCCCTTCCTTCGCCCCCTCTCCAACCTCAAACCCTCCCCTCCTACTCCCTCTACGCCGCGCCAAAACCCCTCTCCATACACGTCTAAACGTCAGAATCAGGATGGCGGCTGAGCGATGTCGAGGCTTGGAAACAAAAGACTGCCTATATCCGTTCCACCCGGTTCCCGCCCTCACCCATCCTTCCTCTATATCAGGTGGCTGTGGCGAAGGGAGATAGGAAGGGAGGGATGGAGGAGAGTAGGAGAGGGGTTAGCGGAACGCTCGTGGAGGTGGCTTTCGAGTAGTTTTGTGGAGTGGGTGAGTTTGGAGGAGTGGATGGATGAATTAAGAGAAGGAGGGGGGTCGGGTGGAGGACGGCTTTCAGGACTGAGAGTTGCGGTGGTGGGTCTGGTCTGTGGGAGGGAGTGTGGGTGGGGGTGCACGCTCTGTGGTGGGTCAAGAGGCTTTCATGAAGGTGATGCGGAGTGGAGAAATTTTTTAACTGGCACTGCGTGGAGGGGGTTGGAAAAGAGCGAAGCGGATGTTGGAATGTAGGGGGAGAGGTCGAGAGAACTGGACGGGGAGACTTGAACGCACGTGACGACCTCTGCATTTACAATGGGCCAACTTCGTTCCTCTTTCTTTTATTCGCCTTGACCTCGCATTTTATTAATTTCCACAATTTTTCCGGCAAGAGAATAAAAAAATACTAATCTTTTCTCTTTCCGTTAGCGGCAGAGTCCGAAGTTTCGTGGCTTGTCGCGGGAGGAGGATTACTGATTCTCCGCAAATTTCTGCTAGGCATTCTGGGCGGAGTGGCCTGCATTTCATCGTAATACAAAGCGTTCCGTCTTCCTCCGGCCCCTCCTCATCCCCCTGCCACTCACCTCCTCCTTCTCCCTACACCTTCTTCTTCTCCCGCGACCCCGAGCTGTGTACTCGCGGAAGGCTTTAGGCTTCCATGCCTTTGAGACGGGACGGCTGGCATAAATCTAAAAACGGTTTGCTCTCCACTCGTACCGCTTTGCTCTAGAACTTCCACCCAACTACAACGTGGAGTTCGCTTGCATATTTTAAAGAGGTCTGGAGTTTTGGTGCCGTTTTGTGGGCGTGAATTATTTTTAACGGTCCTGAGTGGCGGAGGGGGAGGGGAGTCATAAGGGTGGAGGCAGGGTTTGGCAATCGGGTGGAGGAATAGTATGTTCTGGTGGAATAAAGTTTTGCGAGTCTGTTGCCAATTGTGCGCTGATATAGTAAAGCAAAGGTTCGTGGAGTAACCAATGGGAATTTTTTGGCAACACGCCCGCTCGGAGATGAAACAGACTTTCAATCAATATACGCTGGCGGTTATTCATTTCCAGAGGTTCTTTTAACTATCACAGTCAGTATTTTTAATTTTTTAGGAACTAAAATAGCAGGCTGTTGTAGTATTTACTTTACTGTGTAGCAGATGAACAACATGGGGATTTTTATTTGTACTCAGTCATTTTCTTCTAAACAATTGCGGCTAAAATATCAATATAGCATTGAGAATCAGAGAAAGGACGGGGGTTTATGAATAATGTTTAAGCTACTTGGTGGTTGAAACATTTCCCTGAAATATCCCCGGACAAGATTCATCACCATTGTAGACTGAAAAAGAATATAGACGTTGGGTTTACCGTCTGGGTAATGCCTCTACTCTTATAGTGCCTCATGCATGATCAACGATTAGATTGGTTGAAATAAAAACACCCAGTTAGGAAACTAATGAGCAGTATTCACTTTCAAATATTACAAATCAATTATTAATGACGAGGATGCTATATATTTTATTTACGTAATGTTTTTCATATTTAACTATTGAATTCTATTAGCGATATGTACATGTTTCCAAGAAATATATTGAAATTCTAGAAATGCATTCTATTTGCAAATTGTTCAATAATAATTATTTGAATGATACATATTTTACTTCTATTACCTTATAATGCCAATGGCAATGATAAGCTTCTCAATATTCTGGAGATATGTGAGTAAAATAACCAGAAATCGGAATATGCATTTTAATAGAATTTTGATATTGACTCTTTTATTTATAATCCTGGAAATGAATTTTTAATCACACATCACGAATGCGAATTACTTTTATTATTTATTACTCGATTTGGAAAATGTGACAGCAGTAATATATAATCTGTATTATTCGATGATCTCTACATCAATGGTTACTAGATATTTTTACTATTTTGTAACAGTGTTAGCAATGCCTAATCGATCACGTTGAAATCACGTTTCTTTTTGATGAAAAGTAATTAAGGAGTAAATTAGATGGATGTACAATTATTGAATTCCTTTGAAGTTGAAGGAGCTAATGCATTTTAGGTCAACGAGAATTTGGGAGATTACTGGAGTACAATACAAGAGCTCTCGAGGGTTTCAAAATGCTTTTAATCATTATCCAATTTGACGCAAGGACGGCACCATCAGCGATGAAACTCAGCGGTAAAACTCTCATCAATCCTGAGGTCGCGGAAATTGGAAGGGAGGGGTTGCCGATGAGCGACGTGGTTTATTTCCGCGCCATGTGGTGGTGAGTAGTAGTCGCCTAAATGAAGGAAAGGGAAGAATTGAGGTCCTCATTCGACTGTGGTGGCATGTGCTCCGGACATACTCAACTCCCTATAGGTAATCAGGTGGACGTTCCACTTCGGGCAAGAAATTTAAGTTGCACCATATTAAGCCCTCTCCATGGGCTATAACCTTGACATTGTGGATGGACTTGCGCGTTCTTATGGTCCCTGAAACAGAGCTGGCGGGAGCTGTGATGATTAGTCCTGGTGGGCCATTTCAGGCAGGTAGGTCAATAATAGAAGCTGACCGAGGAAGATCGCATAGTGACTGATACAAAGGTTTTGCCAGAAAATGTAAGTGTTTCACTGACGGTAAACACTGCCATACAGTCTTGCAGCGGCTTGAACGGTAGTTTGTAGACGTCGAAAATTGGGTAGAAAGTCTACTGAGAGGAGGAAAAAATGCGCTGCAAAAGTTGATAGGTTGAAGAATGTGGATATCTGAGGAAGCAGGAAGAGAAAGATAGGAACTATGGGAAGTTTGAAGAGAAGAAAAATTCAAGTGTGGCTACGCCTGGGACACGGCCGCTGGTTGTCTTTGAAATACGTCTTGTTAGCGGGCGTTATATGTCGCCTCCAATGTTCCCAAAGTCATACTACGCGTCCCATCACATAGCGATACCGATCAACAGCTAAATAGACCTGAAAAATTATTTCTATTGTCTTATCTCGGAACATAATGGTGAGGAACTGCAGGTTTCAAAAAATGACTTGAATTTAAATGATTTTTATGTGTCAAACACATTAAAAATGTAGTTCCAGATAAAGACGAGATCTGTTATTTGGTCCCATATCAGCGCGCTAGCACACCAGAGTCTCGAGGTATACCGCGCGGCATAATTATCGCCTACGCTCAAAATGGCTGCCAGTCGCTTTGGGCCCCCTACCACTTACCATCCCACACGCCTGCGTGACGCCAACTCAAGGTCACGCTCGCTAAGTAATTGTATGACCGATCGATGGAAACAACAATTATTTCAGTCATGTTATTTGTCACGAAATTATAATGACGGAAAGGATCACACTGCATAAAGTTACATCGACGTAAGATAAGACGAAGGGTTGGAAAATGTTTTAATAACAGGATAATTAATAGTTCCGTGAATAAAACAGAACCCTTGAGCTCGGGGTTTTGGGTGAAGGCCCAAGAACCTTACATTCATTCGGCAGAAATCCGATATCAATGCTCACTAATAGCTACTAAATTGATTGATCAATTCGTTATTTCCACTTCGCGCTCGAGTTCAGTGAAATTATTTTTCCCTTCTTCATCATAATCATCATAAGGCATCATTAAGTAAAATATTTGAAAGGATTTAGTTAATATACTCATTTTTCATATTTTATGTTTTTCACATAATGATGTAGGAGAGGCTAACTATTAAACATAATGAAATCACTTGTCTATTTCCAAACTTTTTATTTCAACCAACCATGGTTTCGGCACGTGCCATTTTCAAGGTTTGAAATTGAACCTTGAAAATGGCACTACGTGCCGAAACCATGGTCGGTTGAAATAAACAAGTGTGGAAATAGACAAGTGATTTCATTATGTTTAATATTAAAGATTTCCACCGAATTACGCCGGTAACTGAATCTTTTATCCAGAGGCAAACTAGTCGCGCGGTGGATGAAATTGAATTAAAATATGCTGTGGGAGGAAAATAATTTTTACAGTTTGATAACGATAAAGTTGTTCCTCCACAAAGTTACGCCGGAGTCCATCAGCTTGGAATATCCAGTTGCTAGGAAACGGAGAGGTAATAAAAAAATATCACAAGCATTTGTGGTGTATTCCCTATGCGAGAATGGGACGAGGCGTCTCTCAAACTAGGCTCATTTGGTCCCGGGCATCATTGCGTGATTGGCGTCGCAGTACATTGCACGTATCGCTCGCATGCAGGATAGGGATCACGCGGAGGTCTCTGGGTCTCGGGACGGTTAAGGACGGCTGGACGACGGAAAAATTGAACACTTGGAGTCCGGACGAGGGAGGGGATGGTCTGCGGTGGTTGGGTTGGCAGGCCAGGAGGGGGAGGCATGGTGGGGGGGGGGAAGGGAGGGAATGATTGGTGTAGATGGTTACTCCGGTGTCGCATTGACGTATTGGCATTGAGTTTGAAAGATGTGATAGCGGTGGAAAGGTCTCGTTCGGATCCACCCGTAGCACACTCATCTCGTCCTGTCCGGCCCGACACACACACACATATACCCTGCTGGGCGGTGCTGCCACCCGCGGTAATACATTAGCGAGACGAAATTATCCTCCTCGCATCTCTCCCTGTACGGAGCCGAGAATTGTGTCCGCCTCATTCTCTTCACCCCCTTGCACCCTTGTATGTACATTGCCACAAACCCCAACTTTTTTCTAGTCCAATCTCTTCTCTAGTTTTGTTGTAGACTTGTATCAACCCGTATTTTTAACGCCCTTACACCCATTTAATTTGTGGGTTGATGTGATGAGACTGCTATTTTTAATGTGATTGATGGAAATAAACAAACTTGGAATAATCCAAACAATTTGGGAATTTGTAAGGACAACTTTAATCGAGCGTCAAAGCATTGTTGTAACTGATATTTATTTACTGATTTATTCAAACATGAAACTTTTTAAGCTGTATTTTTACGCTGATAAGTTACGCGGAGAAGTATTGTGATGTATCCGTTGATCAGTTAAGGGTTAATAACAATGGAAATGACAGACACATTGCTCAGATACCTCATAACGGATAAACTTATGAAATTAATTTCGGAAAATATTAAAACTAAGTAAATTAGAGCTCTTCAAAAGGCATAGGCTCTACATAATGACCCTATGGACCTCCACTGGTTGTAGAATGATACTAAACTAGGATTATGCATACTGTTATCAATTTATCCGTTAGGCATTTGTAGGTGTATGGAGATCCAGGAGCTCAGAAGTAAGGGTAGGACGAATGACCCTGAGGTCCAAAACCGGCTGCCATTTTATTGTTACCTCATTAAGGGTAAAGTGACTAAATAATTATCTTACAATTTGGTTGTAGATTATAACATGAGAGATAACAGGGCACAAATGAAACGCTAAAGGGCCCCAAGGTGGGGTTTTTAGAACTTAGAAACAAAGTTGGCCTTGACACTCTCGGAAATTTGTGAATTTAATCATGGAAGTTGTAAGAAAGTCCAAGTGGTCATACAATAGTGGGATTATTGGCTCTTGGACTCCAGTGCTCATAATGTCATAATTTAGATTAGAAAAGATACATTTTTCATTATTGGCAGATCAGTCTCTGAATGAATTAAAAATATACCTAGGTACTTACGCTAGTATATACGTAAAATACTATTCGATTTCTTGGCCTTTATGATTAGGGTGAAATAGTCATCATCGTAATTAAATAAAAAAAATTGTGGTTTGGACAATCCTGCCTATACAAATTTTTCCTATCGCGGTAAACTTCTCGTACTTTTCTTAGCTTGATTTATCTTTTTGACTCTCTTATGTATAATTATATAATTATAGCGAGTTTTTTGCAGCTTAATGACGCTTCTCGCATCCCAAACGCCACTTTTCTTTATTATCCCAGTCTCCAGGTTTTAATCCTCTTTTTCTCATTTCCAACTCTATATTTTCTTTCATTTTTTTCCTAGGTCTTCCTCTTTTATTTCTTTTCACTGGAGTTCATTTCCAAACCCTGAATGGTATTCTTTTCTCCTTCTTGCGTCTTAGATGTCCGTACCATTTCAGTTGTTTATCATACATTGTTTCTAAAATTGTTCTTTTTGTTGACATTTTTTCCCTAATTTAATTATTTGTTGCATGATCTAACAAGGTTAAGTTACAGCATCTCCTCCAGCATGACATTTCAGCCGAAATTAATCTCTTAGATATATTTTTATCTACAACCCAGACCTCTGACCCGTGCGTCATAACTGGCTCTATAATTGTTATAAACATATTTATTTTAGTTTCATGCGTTATGTTCTTTTTCCACAAAATTGGATGCAACATTTTAATCATTCTTTTTCCTTTACCTTTTTCCAAATCATTGGAATTGACATTTTTTATTTTTCCACTTTCCAGCTCTATATCTTCTCATTTACCTCCTATTGCCATGTATTACGTTTTGTTTGTATTTACCTGTAGGCCCCATTTACTATATTCTTCCACTAATTTCTTCAGCATATACGTCATATCTTGTTGGTCTTTTGCCATTACTATTTGATCATCAGCGAAGAAGATGGTTTACATGGGGGTGTTTTCCACCCATATCCCTTATTGGGCTGCATTTATTCTCCCAACTTTTTAAGACTACGTGCAGATATGTTTGGAATAGAGGGGGCGAGAGGCAACATCCCTGTTCCACTCCTTTTGTTTGTGAGAAGGGTAAGGATATTGTGCTTCCTACCTTGATAGTGGTATGATTGATATTATTGTGCTCTTTTACTGCATTTACGTATGTCGTATTTATACCGACTTCATCCATGACCATCCATAATTTTTTTAGAGGGACGTAATCAAACCCCTTTCGTAGATCATTGAACGTGACGTGAATTTCCCTGCCTTTTGTTAATTTCTTCTCCATTATATGCTTTAATGTAAATATATATTGTCTATGCATGATCGTCCTGCGCGGAACCCACTTTGTTCCTCTGACTCTTCAATTTCCTTTTCTATTCTTGATTTAAAAACTCTTCCATACAGTCTTCCCTCTGATGATGTTATGCTTATTCCTCTATAGTTTCCGCATTCATTTCTACTACTTCTCTTATAAATGGAATTTATATATGTAAGTTTCCAGTATTTCGGTTCTGCTTCTCCCATAACGCACTTGTTAAATATAGCGCTGATGATTTCTAAGGCATTTGTTGTGGCGTGTTTAATTAGCTCGATAGGTAAATCACCTGGTCCGGAAGCCTTGTTATTTTTCATTGCTTGTAGTGCTGTCTTTATTTATTCTAACTTAATCTGTTCAACTTCATTTTTAATGTCCTCTTCTGCTTCTAAGCGTGCGTCTAGATATTCACTACGTAGTTCTGTCAATAGATCACTGTAATGCTCTTTCCACGTTTCCATTTGTATGGGAATAATTTTTCGCTTCTCATTTGAGTTCTTCCTTAGAGTATTGATAGTTCGCCATGCCTCTCTGGACCTAGATCCTCCTATCATTGAATTTATTTGCGCGCACTTCGTGTTCCATGCCTTGTCTTTTGCTTTTCTTATTTCCTTCTTCACTATGTACGTATACCTACTGTACGTTTTGCGGTCTTCATCGTTATTTGTAGCCAGCCATTTGAGGGTCAGTCTTTTCTTTTGCTGCATTAACTCCTCAAGTTTCTGTCCATCCTGTCATCCGGAAATTTTTGGATGTTATTTTTGCTTTGGGTCCAAGTTCCTCTAGTGCTATCTTGTGTATTTTATTTTTCAACTTTTCATACATCTCCTCTGCCGGACCTTTTATTTCTTCTCTAAGTTCTTGCGCGAGACGTAGTTTGTACAGAAATCTTGTGGAATCACTTTTTAGACTATCTAGGTTATACCTGTTCGTTTCCTCTATTTTATTTTTTTCTGACTGTTTAATTTGTGTACAATATTTAATTACTACAGGTGATTTTATTAGTATATGGTCCGATCCATAGTCCGCTCCTCGCCACACTTTCAAATCATAAGGTCTTATTGATGTTTTCTGCTTTATTACAATGTAGTCAATGATTGATTTTAAATTTTTTGTCTTCTGAGCCCATGCATACTTATTTATATCTTTGTGTTGATAAAATCCATTTAATATCCTTAGTGAATGTTCTTCCCAGATGTCTATTCATCTTGTACTGTTGTCATTTATTGAATCCTCGTATGTTTACTCTCGTACGTTTATCATTTAATCATACCATCCATAATTCTAATCCTTCTTGTCCGCTTCTATGCTTTCCCAAAATTCTTCTCTCATTAACCGTCTTTAGCATGTCTTTACATATCAAAGCTTCCTCCTGTTCCATCTGCTATTAATTTATCATACTACTGTGCTTTATAAGCAACTCAAGTTAGTTTTTAAAAATATTTACTTCTTTTGCTTGATGTTTGTAATTTTTCTTGTTGAAATAAGGTTTATAATATTACCTTAATCTATCAGTAGTGATAATTGAGGTACTTACCTGGGTATTTTAGAGGGTTGCCATTTTATTTGCATGCCCATCATTTTAAAATATTTCGCCATTTCATGATTCAATATATCGGTGTAAAATCCCTGTTTAGATGCGTTCCTTATATTGATTTCAAAAGGTGTAATTAATTGCAGGGTGTTCTCTTTTCTATAATGTCTTTCTTTATATGCTACTCAGCGTAAAAAACGCCTGAAAAATATTTTTCCCCGTCTTGCCTGTTTTCTTCTACCGTGTTTATCTCGGTTTTATCTATTTTTCCTTGTTGTTACATTGATTTACACCCGAATTTCGTTCTTAATGGTTTGATTCGTCTATTTTGATGTTCATCATTACTTACTTCCCATTCATTTCATCGATGATTTGTTATAATTTTTTTTCATGTTTCTATTTGAATGCCATTTAGTAACAAAAATTTACAATGCGATTAAACAGTCTTATTTACATTTTTCATCGTTAACTTATCCCTCTTTTTGATACATTTCAAATTCCTTCCTCCCAAAATTAACCTTATTAACTTTTTGTGTCATCGTTTCCTTAGTGTACTCTGAGCATTTCGAGTTCGCGTTTTCGTACAGCTAATAAAGTCCGGTATAGGTTTAACTATTATTTATTTGTGGGTAGATGACCTTTATATCGTTCCCCGCAGAAAAGTAATATTTGACGAAAATATTAGTAAAAGTTTGAACGGAAACATTCCCATTAGATCCTCTTTTTAGTAATTTCTGCTCATTTAAATTTTGACGATCATAAATTTATATCGCGGACAAATCCTTGCTACCCTACCTGCAAAAAATCTTTACAAAGAAATTATTTTGGAGAAATTTCAGGCTCAAATCAAAGGGGATGTGTCAACATTACCCAAGAAAAAACATAGTCCTCTGATTTTTGTTGAGATGCTACTTGCAATTAATATTTTATGACTTCTCTTCATTTAACGGTAGTCAGTTTGCTGTAAGTAACTTCATATCGCCCTCATGTTAAGACTCCCCTCCTCCCTCCCCCTCATTTTGCCCTTCATTCGCCCTTTAACCCCCCCTACCCCGCCGCACCCCCGACCCAAACCCCTAAATCCACAAACAGGCCTTATCCTTCCCGTCAGCCCCCGCGAATTATCGCCGTCCGTCCCCTCCCGTCTCCAGTGCCCGTTTGGCACCCGCGCCTTGTTTCCCATTCTGCGCTGGACGCGCCACTCCGCGCTCGAGATCGGCGGTGGCTTCCGCATGCTGAATATATTCGTCGGGGCGCGGTCTTTCTCTCCCTCCTTGCACCCCCGCTAACCCAGCATCGTTCAAATCTCCTCTCCCCTCCGTCCTTTGCCCGCGGGGGCTGAAATCAATCCACGCCCTAATACGTGCCGTCGTGTTCTTGTGCTGAGGGGAGATAGCGAGAGAGGAGTGAGTGAGGTTCGGTGGCCGATATGGTGCGCGTCCCGACCCGTGACCCCCTCCAGTCTCCCCGCTTTGACACCGGGATCGCTCGGGTTGGTGGGGAAATGGGCCTCCTATCCTTACTCCCCCTATTCTCTTTCACCCCTGCATGCCTCCACTAGCCATCGTCACATGTGTGTGGCTCGCGTATACCACAAGTCCACGAATTGGAAGAGCGGAGAATCGGAAAGGGAAGACGTAGTAAATCCATAACCCGGCGGTACTCGAGCCTGGTTTTCGGACGTCGTCACTCGAGCCGAGTGATTCTTACACCCCAATGCTATGTGAAGTGTAGCGAAGCAAAGAAAATATTATTTGGAATTTCTATTTCTTCATCTGAAACAGGTGTATAACCGAACGAGTTATCATGCTGTGTGGTGAGATTTGAGAGGGAAATATGTGGGGTAAAGTTAGAAATACCAGAATTTAAGGGATTATGTTTAGCTCAAAATTTGGCCAATTTGTTTGCATTGTAACTTTTACGAATGCATTCCGGCAACTGTCTCGTGGACTCCTGCCTTCCAACTAGTTGAAGGTTATACTCAGAATTGCAATGTACACGCAGAATGGGCCTCATATTTCGAAAATGTGTTTGGCACTACAATGAATGCAACTCGTGCATTAACGGCTAGAAAACTGAAGTGTTTGACCCTGAAAGGTTGAAAAAGTTTTCAGTCGTAGCTACTTAATTAGGAAGGATGGATAAAATAGACACATAATTCTTTAATAGAACATGAGACGGGGTGTATATAACACACGCAGAGAAGTAGGTGGTTTCATGAACTCACAAGCTGGTAACCACTACCAAGTCAGAATGTTAATTTTCGTTTGACCAAGAAGATAGTAACGATTACCATCTCACTTGGTAACCTTGCGTGGATTGCCGTCACCGCGTCGTGCTGGTAACCAGAACCAAAAGGCGGTTTATGCCTTAACCAGACCCATAGTTGTGATAGACATCTCTCATTGTCTGAGTTTTTCAGTAAAATGGTCTCGTTACCAAGCTCTAGTGGAAAAAACTGTGTTGAAACCATCTTAAAATGGCTGCCTTGAATCTCTCTTGAAGTTGTGCTGAAAATTGAAACATGAATCCAACACAGTCTCTGTTGAGACACTCTTGAAATTCTCTGCTGAGACTCCCTTGCACTCTCAAACTAAAAAAATGAAAAATATATATTTCATATACGTAATAATAACACTTTGGCATACATTATTTTACATCATTATCCTATCCTACCTAACGGCACAGTCTCAAACTCCTCTAACTCGCACGATCATCCTCCCAACGACTCATCGCGCACATTTTAACTCCTGATAATAAACCCAAGAAAGTCTTATATATATGGCCACTTCCGAGGATTAAAGTGACTTCGAAAACTAATTTTTGGAAACTGCAATTCCGTGATAGTCTGAGAAAATACCATTACATCACGATGACAGTTATTTGACAACAACTAATGGAAACCTATATTGCCACATAGTTTGAATATAAAAGAAATATTACTGAGATTAAACAATATATTTTCCAATTCCCGCTCCAAGTGCATGCGCACCATCACTCCTACCACGTTGGTCCCCTTACCACTCCAGCGGGTTCCTCGAGCTTCCGGACCTGGTTGTGTGTGTCGGCAACTGGCTGCCTGTCACACCAACTTTGAAAAGATGGTTCCCGTAACCAGCAGCATAGCCATTGTAACCGAAGGCGAGTCGACCCTCGAGTCGTGCTGGTACTGATTACCAAGCTCGGATAGTTACAGTGGCCAATAGATAATTAGGGTGACCAACTGCAATTGTTTCATCAACTTACAACCACATTACCACCAATTTTACATGTTACCGAAACCAACCGTTTTTCTGCGTGCACCCTAACATGAATAACGACGTCATAAGTCTGGCCGGACTTTGACTCTCTGCGATGACTGACAACTTGGACGGTAGCCCTGTAGCAATTCTGAGACCTGAGACAAGTTCAAAGGTGTCAAATGCTCACGGGGCATGAATACCACCAAATGATGGTAGAGGAAGCTGCAGTCGCTCAAGAAGATCGCGAAGGAACCCCGTGATCGTATACATAACCCTCCCACAGCCGCAGCATCCCTTGATCCCCCGATTTCGTGAGATATGCGACATCATGCATTATCTCACTATACGCGATGTCGCACAATATCGCTCTCCTTACGACACTTCGCAATACCGTGTGACAATGCGATACCATGCGATGATGCTTAGCCTGCTATGAGATGTAAAATTCAACGTATTGATATGCGGTATTGAAATTTGAATCCCGAACAGCCATTCGCAACTCGTCGTCTCCCGTCTTTCTCTATCCATTCCGTCTCTTGTTTCCCGCTCTCGGGTCTCGGTCACGAACCGCATGACCTTAGGGTTGTCCTTTGTCTCCCCCTACGCACGTGGTCACTCCCCGTCACACAAGGCTGTTCCGAAATCCTGAATTATTAATCCCCTCTCTATACACGTCCATCAATTAATCACATCTCACATGCGTTCCTCTTTATCTACGGCTTGCTTTCCTACCCCTGCTATTCATTCGTCTCATGTAATATGCAGCAATTATTTGGTACCCCATTAGGAAAGTTATTGGTTAAAGAATCATAAAGCTCAAAGAATATCTGATAGAATTGAGAAACATTACTAAAGGAAAACGAACTGTGCAACTGAATTACTGGATTAAATAATGTATGGTCCTTCCAAATATAAGAGTGAAAAATGGAATTAAGGTTTGGTTTTATAATGTCTGGTTAAATATTTCCTAGGTGTGAAAACCAATGTGGATACGCACTTAAACCTCATGATAACTAACTGTGAGAACCACTGTCTCCATCCCAAATCTCCCTGACCCAATCCCAAACTCCTACCTTGCTTCCCTCCAAGCCTCCCCCCGCTTCCTGAGGGCAGTATATAACCACGAATTTTTGTTGTCTTCACCTGAAGATGACGTTATAGTACGTCGAAACCCGGGTCTTGCAAATAAAATTATCATTGTGGAACCACAAAGTTTAAGTTTTTAATTTATTCAATGAATAAGTTCCACCATGTAACACCTGAAACTACCTCTGTAGCTCTCAGTTAATATCACATTTAAAAAAATGCTACCTTTCAATTGGTTCAAGTAAATTACATAATATGAAACCGGATCTAAGATTCATCGAAAGCTACAAGAGACTCGGTTTAACTTCGAATACCGACGAGAGCTCCAATAAAAAATATTAATATAGTATAATATTTCCTTAAGTTTCATGTAGGTATTCTATGTATTCTGGTGTTTTCAAACTTGAACATGGCTTGAGACATCTTATTTGGTGGATCTGGATGGTTAATGGAGTGGTTGACTATTTGAGGCCTAATGGTAGATACTAAGAAATTTGTTTTTAATATAAAAAATAATCATAAATGTACTATTTATCATAGTTACATGAATGAAAGCTAATTTATCGAGAAATCATTCCTTATTACTTGCATTGATGGTAAATATAACTTGGAATTTTTTTAGATCTCACGATGGATAGAATGCATATGGAATTAGTTTTTATGCATTTGCATATTTTAAATTCTCTTAAATATTTTAGCCAAATGAACGTGATTGGGGGGGGGGATGGCACAGAAAAACAAGTTCGTAGGGCAATGAAATTTACTTGAGGCGTCCCTGTGTCATTTAATCCTTCAAATACACGAAGTAAATAAAATACTGTGGTAAGCTTTGGTAAAAAACTGCTTCAAGCGATTTAGCATAGAGCGTATTTTATCAGAGTTCATTTCAGAGTACTTCTTGAAGATTTTAGATAGCGCGGGTTTCAGAATGATATGAAAATATTATATTAACCTCACACCTTGTTTCTTGAACTGATATAATCGAAAAATTAAGAGAGAGAGATACTCCGGAACTGATAGGTACGAACATTCTTGTTTTCCACCTTCCATTTATGACTACAAAAATATAGACCGAAAACATAGACCGAAGCTCTAAGAATTTTGTTATCGTATAATGAATTTTCTTTACACTAGTTCACCTCACCACCCTCACTATTACCTCTCCCTATTCCGCTCCTTTTTCATGGCTGGCGTATTAACACCCCCTGCCAATCACCCACGTTGTGGATCGTAGATCGTTCAGTAGTTGTAGATCTCCTATCCGTACCACCTAATATTCATCCCTCTCTTCTTCCATACCCTCCGCCCTGCATATTGGTTCTATCCACGTAATGATATTCTCTCCAAAGATACGCTATACAGACACCCACACAAGTCCAGCGAGCCTTGAATCCTCCCCCTCGGCAAAACAACCCATTCCGAACCCTACGACCTCCCTCCGCCCATCCAAACACTCCCGCTCCCCGTGACCCCCGCCGCACCTGCACCCCCTCCAAAGTTCTTCCCCTGCCCGCATCGCGAGTTTCCGAACGCGTACATGTATGTATAGGTGTGCGGTAGCGACACGTGTTGTCACTCTTCCGGGGGAATCAGTAGGATAGTAGGTCACGTGACCGAGCGTCACCCGGCACCGGGAAGAGATGGCCTGCTGGGATATGTGTGTGTGTGTGGTACGGCAATTTGTCGAGGTGGAGAGGGTGGGAGAGTGGGGATTGGGAGAGAACGGGTTTCAAAGAAAACTTCTCTTGTTTTTTCAATTTTATTTTTCGAAAACGTACGGATTAGCGAGGAGGGTTTCGCGACATTCTCTCCCACGTCCGTGAATGCCCGCTGCCTATCTTCCATGTCCCTTGTCTTTTCGTCGCCCGAGGATTAAATTCCTCGCTCGCGGTTTTTTTCGCGGTGTCGATATTACAAAAAACAATGAATGAATGCCAGAGCTGTGCAGACAATTGATGTATCGGAGATGGCGAAACAGCCCATCATAGAATCTTCTTTTTCCTGGGAAATGGCATGACCTACCGTTAGTATGTGGCCTTGTTTCGTGTTTTAATTTGGGTGACTTGTACGCTTTCCAAGCATTCCTACCCATTGACATGGTTATCTCCTCACTTATTTGAAATGTGTGTTTCAGAAATACGTTTTGCCTTGATAGCTAGGATAATGGCTCCCCATGCTGAAGGCTGGCATTCGATTCGCAGCAGAGGCAAAGATTTTTCAGTCATAATCACAAACCCCAATTTGGTGCTGTGCAAAGAGCACTTAAAGTGCAGTATTACCGCCACCGGATAGTGCGTTCAGTTGCAAACCCCCTGGTTCCTATTTTAGGGCAGGCTAATGCCGACGCCGGGTTTTCTTCCACCCATCTTTCATATATCTATCAATTCCTTCCTTTATAAACCCAATTACTGCCTTAGCTGCGCGGCGAAAATAATTACGTTGTCCGTTGTCGCCCCAAATAACCTCTACTACGTGGTGGCTCGGTCGACTTATAAATGAGGAATGAAATCAGTCGATATCACCGTATTTGCTTGAACATTCTTGTAAGTGGTTTTCATTGAGTTCCCTGGGCGTCAATGTTTTTTTCGTCGATGCGATATACAGTTCGGTAACACCGCTAACGCTGAATGCACCCTGCGTTTTCGAGGAATTATAGTTCCTCGTTCTGCCTCGTTCGTTACAGTTCTGAAGTCTTGGGGAAGATATCAGCTCTCAATGACATCATGTGGTGTGTAGGTGGTAAAGAACAGATAATTTCGGTGTTTCACGCGAGGGCACTACGCCTTCATTGAGCTAATGAAAGAAATAGCTTAATTAAGGCGAACAAAGGTAAGTTGTGCCTGCGAGGTCTTAACTTATAAGTAAGTAATGTATTTATTGACCACGTATAAATAATCTCTTCTTTTACTTTATTGAGTTTTCGTCAATTAAAATTCCTTTATTTCACTGCCATCGTTTCGGAAAATTTAATGCCATCCTCAGAGCTAAATGACAAACATAAAACAAAATTAACAACATAAACAGGTAGAAAAAGAAAAAAAGAAAAATTGTTATAACAACTTTGGTGATCACTACACTGTAATTTTTTTTATCGGGCACACTAATTTAACAAATATCAACAAACGTGTGAAATTTTAATTACACTAACATGATGGTTAAGTACCATAAGTACCAATAGGACACACATGTTCCATTGGTACTTATGGGACGGCACATATGTCGCATCTACCTGGGTCATACATGTCCCGTTGGTAGTCAACCAAGTGAGAGATGTCAACCATTCCAATTTACAGGGTATATATAAACAGTTTCTTGGCAACAAGAGAACACACCAGATTACACCAAACACTAACATAGAAAACATCATGAAAATTGCTTAGAATAAATACAAAGATAACAATAATCTCAGTTGAAAAAACAGACATTTATCACATTTTGTATATGTAAAACAGTATTAAAAAGCATATCTATACCTTTTAAATATTATTTATTTAATTTACTTTATTATAAATAATACCTTTAGATTTCTTGTATAAGACTTATTTAAATTCTGCTTAATTTATCTATGTCCGTTCTCAAATTGCATGTATTATGGTGTTTCATCTACATCTACATCTACATCTACATACTACCCCGCAAGCCGCCTCAATAGGCGTGTGGCGGGGGGTGTTAGGACACCAGCCGTTTACATATAAAAAGGAAACGCTCTATGAAATTACGCCTTGCATTTATTAAAGTCCCTTATTGTTCGGGGGAAAGACGAATTCCCATACCTATCCGTTCGGAAAAATATCTCTCTTAATTTATCGTTTCTGTCGGACCTGGAAATATAGTGGGGCTCTAATATGATGTTCTCCGTGTCGCTCTGAAAGATATCTATTCTCAATTGCTCAAGTAATCTAAGCCTAGCGCGCAGCCTCCGAGTCTCTAGCGGCTCCCAGCCTAATTCGTTTAACATCTGCGTAACGCTGTCTGCACGCCCGTAGCAGTTTTTGACGAATCGCGCAGCTTTCGTTTGTATTTTATTAAGTTCCCGAATTAAGTCTTTCTGCACCGGATCCCATATGCTTGCTGCATATTCAAGGTGTGGCCGGACGAGTGCGAAATAGCACCTCTCTTTTACTTTTTCATCTGAGAATCTTCCCACAATACGCTTCACGAATCCTAGCTTCTTCAGAGCTCTGCCACAAATATTTCTTATATGTGTTCCCCGCGATAGGTTTGAGGTTATCGTAACTCCCAGATACTTAACTTCATCTGTGGCCTTTATCTTAACGCCATCCACAGCATATACACGGGGATAGTTGGACGACCTCCGCAAGAAATGTACCGCCGCACATTTGCTCAGATTAAGTTCGAGTCCCCACTCTTGGCTCCACACATGAACGTTGTTTAAATCCGATGATAGAATTTCAAAGTCAGAGTGATCATTAATTTCGCGATAGATGACAGCGTCGTCAGCAAATAAACGTATTTTACTGCTAATTCGAGAGCATAGATCATTTATGTATATAATGAACAAAAGGGGGCCGATTACGCTTCCTTGTGGGACACCTGATGTCACTTTGACTGCATCAGAGCTAATTCCGTCAAGAACTACTTTTTGCTTACGATCACTCAGAAAGTCGCGTATCCAGTTTACTTCTGTTTCAACTACATCTACACAGTTTCATGATATGGAACGCGTCTTTAAAAAGTCTTATGTGTAAATTTGATTCATAATCTATAATTCTGGTTTTATTAAAGTCGAAACTATGGATATTCACTATGGTATGATCAGCAAGGGCACACGTTTGTTTTGATAATTTTATTGAGGATTTGTGTTGGTTCAGCCTATCTTTTAAATGTTGTGACGTCTGTCCAATATAAATCTAGTCACAATATTCACAGGGAATGGAATCAACAATATTGCTTTTTAAATTTGTAGGCATTTTTGATTTAATAGGGGTATATTAAACTTTAAATTGGGTATTATTATTTTTGAAAGAAATTTTAAAGTTAGTGCTTTTGAACTTTTTTGCAATATTTTCTGATAATCCTTTTCTATAACCTATACTTCTCTATTTGTCCACGGGTGTAGAATGTAATGGATGTGTAGAGAAGGAATTATTGGAGCTAGTATAAAAAAACTAAGCTATTATTAAAACTTTTCAAATAAAACTAACCTGAAATTAATTAAATATTATTTTTAAAATTATTAAAACTAAAGTAAGATTATTAAAATTATGCAAACACTATTCAAATGCAAAATAGAATAGTGAATTTTATTTCCTCAAATGCATCTATTTTATTTAAATATTGTTCTCAGACTTTCTAATTGAAAGAATAATGACTATCATTGGCCTTGGGCGTTATATCCGAGATTTTGAATATTATAACATGGTGGCTTTAAGGAAAATAGCTTGAGAAATAATAGATTTTTACTTATCGTTAACTTTTTCAGCTATTCGTATGTAAAGTGGTCACTGGTTCAGCATTTCGTGAAGAGAGATGCTTTAATCGATACTCGCGTATTTCTGATAAATTCCTTCTTTACCGTCACTACCTCCGGAGGACACACAGCTTCATGGGTTATAAGCGAATTTTCTTTTTTCTATATTTTCACGCCATTGGAGTTACATTGTCGATCAACGTTTCACGTAAGATCTGGTGCGTTCCCGGTACACTTAGTATATGAATTACCGCACTAATTTTGTGATGTATGCCATGGTCTTTAAGAGTTAAGCAATGCATTATCTGTCTGTAAATGTTTGTTGGTTTATGTAGGAAAAAGAAGAATGTTTTTCCAGTGATTAAAGCCATGGACAGGATCACATTTTCCTCAGTAATAATTACTAAAATGGAGACCCGCTCTGGAGTGTGGTCACCCGGTGTTTTTCATCGTCCCTACGTTTGCCCTCTTACTCATCCACTCTCCGTCAATATCTCTTTCTATTCGAGCAAATCTCTCCGGGGAGTCCTCTTGACCCCAGTTGACAGCTCTCTTTCAGCCGAGTAACTGAGGATTGTGTATTTGAGAGGAGTAGTAATATCCATCGTGGCCGAAGAGGACCAAATTTTCTCATTTGACAGATATGGAGTGGGAAATAGAGAGATATCTTGGCCGGGAAAACCCGCCAGTGATCGATAATATCCTGATTTCTTAAATTCCAACAATTAATAAATATCGTGGTTTGTGGAAAATACCGCACTTACGGCCTTTTACGTCGTAATCAGCTATGAATCCAAAGATTAGCTTGCTGGAATTCTCCACTTCTCATCTCAGCTAATCGTTTTGTTCCTTCAAAAGTCTTCATTTATCGTCTCTCATATTTGCATCATATATTATACCCCGCCCTGGTTCTTCCGAAATAAGTCTTCATAATCGTTTATCTATAGGTTTAAATATGTTTTTGTGTCGCAGAATTAGTGAAATCAGCTTGTTCCAGAACTAAAGAGGGTTTTCATGTAGCATATATTTTTTCCGCCAACTTTTAAGAGGACTTCTTCATTGGTGAATCTCTTCATCCAATTGATCTTCACCATTCTTCGATATAGCTACTTTGCATTGATTTCAGTGTTCTTTTTTCTGTGGAAGTTACTGCCAAACTAAAGTAGCACATCATAGCGTGCTCCAAATGTATGTCATGGGGCAGAAACCTCAGGTAAAGGTAGCTGACGGTGAATCAGTTATAGGTCGCGCGGAGCGGCAAGGGTACCCGTTGTTGCCTCTACTTTTTAACATCTATGCTGAGGAAATGGTGGGAGAGGCATGGGATGAGCTAGATGTGGGAATTAAAGTAGGACGCCAGCGAATAAAGTCGGTTGGATTCGCAGACGACTAGGCGTTGGTCAGTCGGTCATCGAAAGGATTGCAACCTTTAGTAAATGCACTAGAAATGCAGTGCGAGAAATACGGGATGGAAATTAATAATAAGAAAGCAAACGTAATGAGATTCTCTAGGACAAAGTAAGCGAGGCTGGTGATAAGAGTAGGAAGTCACAAACTGGAGCTAGTAGAACAATTTAATTATTTGGGTAGTAAGCTAGAAGAAACAGGATATAGTAGCAAAGACATTAGGAGGAGAATAGCGCTAGTGAAAGAAGCGTTCAATAATAGAAGGGAGCTGATGACGGGGGCCTTAAGTAAGGATGTAAAAAAAGAGGCTGGTGAAGAGCTTGATACGGAGTGGGGCGTTTTATGGGGCAGAAACGTGGACCTTGAGAAAGGAAGACGAAAATATGCTGAAAACTTTCGAGATTGGGTTTGGAGGAGGATGGAGAAGGTGCGTTTGACGGAAAGGAAGACAAATGAGGAAGTGCTTGACATGGTGGGCGAGGAGAGGAAAGTTATAGATGAGATTAGGGGAAGAGAGGGTAGGTGGCTGGAAGGGGTAATGAGGGGCGATGGTTTGCTGAAGGCCGTGATAGAGGGTAGGATGTTGGGTAAGCGGGGAAGGGGAATGAAGAGAATAGCTTTAGAAGAATAGAATGAAGAATGGTAGGACTTATGCTGAGATGAAGAAAGAAATACTATAGGTTGAAAGGGCACGGCACGCGTAAGAGTTCGTTGGATATTATCTGACTTTCATCACAACCTACTTCTAACCGGTAAATTACTGTAATTAATGAATTGATTCTTCACTTCCAAACTTATGAGCTGGTGGAATGTTTTCTTTACTCGCACTCCTATGCTCTCAGATATCTTTTTTACATCACAGCTGATCCTTCTTCCCTAAATTATTGTTTTTCAACTTTCTGCATTTTTCGCATTAGTACAATTATTACACGCAATCAAAATTAAAAAATTAAATTTTGCCATTGTTGCAAGGAACTTTTTCGATATTTGTGTGCTACCTGTATTTTCTCTTGAAAGACCGTAAAGATGGATTTCCCGGTGGACGATATAGACCAAGTCATCTCGGTCAAGGCCCCTTTTTTGGCTTTGCATAGCGCACGTTTCAACTAGCAATTCGCTAATCTTTCTCAGGGAAAAAAGATAAGGAGCACACGTAAACGAATCAAGATAGCGACCAATTGGAAGCCACATGAACTGGTTATCTACTGTATTAGGACTCGGCCAAAAACCAAACTTGGCACTAAGTTTTGCGATGAGGAAGATGAGTTAGTTGATAGTAGAAACGTCGGCTATTGAGTGCTTAAATTGGTGACACTCCCGATAAGACTTCATCCATATCTATTATTTTATTTACATAATGTAAATAATTTTACAATATTCATGCAGTTATACTTAAAATGTAGTAGAATTATTTATATTATTCATGAATTACACTATATTTTGTGTTAATATCAAAAATTAATATTTTTCTCTAAGTTATTTATTTATTTGCTCTAAAAATAATATCGATATGAAACTATGAAATAGAAATTTTGCAAATTTATAATATTTGCTGATATATTCATTTCTCCCATTTGATAATTCTATGGGATTTTTGAAGTGCAGTAGCAATTATGTAGTACAAACATTTACAAAGGGCAGTGACATGTCTCTATTCTGTTTTCAATTTTCACTGAAAGTCTATTGAATGTTTTCTGTAAAATGGAGCCCCTTTTTCATTGAATCTTTTGTAGTGTAATTTTGAAAGTGCTCCCTTTTTACTGGACTGAATGGCCTCGCGAAACTTCATTCGAAAGAAAGGCAGGCACAATCATTTTTACGTTCCCCTCTGCACACTTGCAGCGAAACACAATGGCGATCCACCTTTTTACATTCCATTTTATTTTTCCATTCATAGTATGCCGTTGCACATTCCGCGCACGTCTGAGTTTCTCTCTTTGCATGCCCCTGCCGGGCAATTTTCAGGTGAAATGAATACAAGGAATCCATCCTTCTCACCTGCCTTTGTAGTATTCTCCGATTTATACCATTTACATCGCCATCATCTCTTTACCTCCCTTTCACTTTCATGTTCATCACACCTTCCAAATTCCTGGAAACGTTTCAACCTATGGTTTTCATATATTTTTTTCACACAAATATGTTATTTTCATTTAGGTTTTTGTTGCTTGTAATATTTAATGTTTATTTTTTCTTCCAGTTGCCTCCAAAACGATAAAATTCCTTCTGTATATAGAATAGACAGTTCCTAATTTGTGATTCTGAATTTACTCGTTATTCCATAACGGTTTTTCCTGTTTTTAATGTTTATTTCACTATACAAGGTATTGAATATCTCTTTGCTCTTTTTTTAAATAAAGATAAAGACAAGCAGATGTGAGTGGGCATTTTTCTACGTTTTTAGTGATACAGTGATGATCTCTTTATGTTACACATCCCTTAATTGTTCTTAATCTTTACTCTGCCTATTCTGTCTTCTTGGCTTTAATTTATCACCAATTATGATTATTTCCCAATTTTAAGATAACAAAGAAGTTGGGATGCGATATATTTGGATGAGAAAAATTCTTTATATTCAATGAGTTTACAGTTTACTGCAAATTTATTTAAATTGCGATTACAAATGAAGGTTTTAAAGCATAATGAAGGAAGGCTATCCTTTCTGGGAGGCATTGTTGCCGTGCCAGATGGTATAAAATCGCATTTATCATATCTCACTACTGATATTTTTGCAAACAGGAATTATATGTTAATAACATGTAAATAAAGATGATTCATGCTCGTGCTATCCTGTTACTTTTGAAAATTTCTTTTCGTTCAACTTATTCCTCTATCCCCGTTGTCTCAGGCGTAACTTTATGGAATTTGTTTAACATATTGAATGAGATGCAGTACATTTTTTAATTCCACATGTATTATTGGAAACGACCTAGGTTTCGACGTAGCACGTCATCATCACCTGATGATGACGTGCTACGTCGAAACATAGGTCGTTTCCAATAAATACATGTGGAATTACAAAGTTACTGCTTCTCATTCAATATATCCCTCTATCGTTTGTATCTCTTCTCTCTCTATTCCCTTCATCATGTCTTTCTCCGGTCTCCCTATTATTCTTATCTTCTCTGAGTGGTTCCGGGAAAAATTCCCATTCCCTGTGGCGGGCTGTACTTTACAGCTTTCGCTCATTTTTCATCGGCGTCGAAAAGACCGATTCTATTCGATACGCCTCCCCGTTGCATAATGTGAGCACATGCCATCATCATTCATAGAATAGTCCCTTTCGGAGGGTCCGGTCTATCTTCATCGCAAGGTTTGCTGTTACCCTCAGAGAGCCACGCAGGATGTAATGGGAAGCTATTTTAGTGGGAGACCTCATCTCAAATGATTTATCGCTCCGATTTTAGGGCTGACTAAGATTAGTTTTATTCTTTAACAGTCATATTATTCTTAGCCTGTTTATAATTAAATATAGGTAAAGTAAGTAGTAAGGGTAGTAAAAGTAATGAGTTCTGGGAAAAATTCGTTCTCGTTCCAGTAAAAGAAATTATTTTTTATGTCACGTAAAATTCATGTACTCTACTACAAGAGTAGTTAAGCAAAATGACGCATTTCACCACACTGTGTCATACTCATGTGTCACATAGTCATATTATAGTGTTGATATCGAAAATAAGCATCGGTAATTTATACGTTGTCCGGGTCGGAGTAATTAATTATGTTTTCGTCTCTAAAGTCAAAGAGCAGCTTCACTTATGCGTGAAAAACAGCGTTGCATTGTTCCAAACTAATTAGTGCCCTGTGTAGGGGTAAGCCATTGAACGTAATTTAAATAATAGATTATAGGTAATCAACATTGAGTTAAGGACGTTCGTTGGTTTCACTCAACTTAAGGGAATTCGACGAAACTTGCTGGAAGCATTAATTATGTTTTCCTAAAGCTACCTGAGTTTTTTCAAAATTATTTACCGCAGATTGTTTAGGATATTTCATGTGGAAGTGAGCATGAAATTACATGAGTTCTTGTGGGAACTCGAGGTGCGACTAGCTTTATTCATTGAAAAGAACGTTTTCTAGTTAAGAATAAGAGAAAAAATAATTTATATAATCAATAGAATAATGTATGAAAATCATTTGATAAACTTTATTTTTCTTATTTTTATTTTTCTTATTCTTAACTAGAAAAAGGTTCTTTTTGATGAATTAAGCAACTCGTACCTTGTGCTCCCATAAGAACCCATGCAATTTTTTTCCACTTATCGATCAAATATCTTAAGTAATATGCGGTAAATAATTCTGAAAAAAATCAGGTAGATTTAAGAATACATAAGTAATGCTTCCAGCAAGTTTCGTCGAATTTCTTTAAGTTGAGTGAAACCACCAAACCTCCATAAACATATGGGCTAGCTAATTTGTTCTCCATTTGAAGTCTTTTTGCCACAGCTGAATAAAAACATATCGTAAGTTATCTGTTTTGAAACTATCACACCTCTTGAAATTCAAAAGACATTTTCAGTAATATCGAATAGTTCCTTTTTTATAAGTTGTAGTGTATACCTTCTTTGCCAGCAAAAGGACTTTTTAAATACTTGAAATAAGAGTGCTGATCGTGTGTGGTTGACGCAATAGTTGACGCTGCATAATATATTTGCGATGGTGAATAAGTTTTTCAATCTAGCTATTTATATTTACTAAAAGTACTCTCTACTTATAAGATTGTTTAGTTTCTTTTGTGTTGCTTTCTCAAGGTAATACTTGTGCATTTCATCACCACTACATCATATTGGTTCGGCTTTAACATTCCATCGTAGACTGACTTAAGCATCTACTGTTTCCGTGTCTTTCGATGTCGTTACTAATTTTCGATGTCGTTACGATTTCGGTGTCATTACGATTGATGGCCGAAATTAGCTATAAGATCGACGAGCATGTGAATGAATGGAAAATTCTATCATTTTGGAACTGAAATTAATTTGAGCATTGTATAATTTGAGTTTTCCACGTTTGAGACATAACTTTGACATGACTGCTGATTTTTTTAAATTTAAACGTCCCAATTTCCGGTAGAAGGCACGGATAGCCACCAAACTTAATGGCTTTCTACTTAAATGGTTTTTATTGGATTTTAATATTGTGATAACAGTACTTTCAATTATAGGTGAAATGGCTTAGTTTTTATGTTCGAATTATAGCCACATACGCTTTTATACGTTGGTATTTTTATGCCAGTAGTGGGAATACTGAATTTAATTGCATCTCACTTAAAAGAAGAGGTAACTCATAGGATATGTTGGTTATCGCGGCAATAGTGCAGTTAAGGTTTGTCATAAAATGCCATGTCTTTCGTGATTTCATTACGTTGATCTGATGAATCTCATTGAGTAATTCTTAGTAATTTGAAAATCATAAAATATAGCAATAAACTGAAAAATGAGAAGGTAGTTGGTTCATACAAATCATGATATCTGAGCAGATATTATAGCGCACGAATTGCCGGAAAAAATCGTATGAATTTCCTTATTTCGAATCATGTCAAAAACTTGCATGAAAAAAATCGGAAACAACCAAGTCTCTACAAAAGGCAACCATGCGGTAGCTCCAGCCGGGTGACCCTGGAGATCCCCTCTCATCTTTCCTCGCGAGTCCTCCCCCTCCGAACATGGGGGGGCCCGGCCCCTATCTCATTTTCCATCTTATACGCCGAGGGTGAGAAATTTCACGCGTTGTGAGAGTCATGAGGCCGGCATAAGTGGGAAAGGAGTGAACCCTGAAGGGGATATCGGGAAACGCGAAGGGGGAAGAGGGGAGAGCGAGAAGAAAGGGAGTTGAAGTCGAAAGGGGGCGTTTTGAGGGTGAGGATGGAGGGGTGTAAGGGGGGCGTGGCGTAATTCACGTGGGACGTGATGGAAAAGAGTCAGAGGGTGGAATGAGAGTGGGAAAGAGGTGTGGGATAAATAATTTTCCCCTGGGTTGCAGGGGTCACACAGGAAACTGGGGTCTGTGGAAAGCACAGCTCAAAAGGGGAAAAGTAGGGATTTAGACTGGCTGGTAGGGAAAATCGGTGTTACTAATTGCTATTTTCAATGTGAATGTATTCATGATTTGTGTTTATAACAGAAGTAGTTGAAGAGATGCTCTTCTACCAGCGATGGAAGAAGCAAGGAAGACATTGTGAGCAGATTAGATCGACAAATTTTGATAAATGTATTGCTTCACTTGATAAAAAATACAGTAACAATTACAAACAAAACAGCTTTAGGTAGCTTCAATGGTTTACACCAGTATAAAAACTTCCAGTAATAAATTATTCGTTCTAAAAAATAGCAAAAATAATCAAAATGTAGCAATAGCTTTTATTAAGATATAAGCAAAAATATGAAAAACACCAAAGAATGAAGAATATGCCAACAATAGGAGCTTACAAGAATAAGTAATAAGTTGCTTGCATTTTTTAAGAATTTAAGAAATTACATTGACCACAACAAATTATGTTACACTTTTTTATACAATACACAACCATGAACTCATAATATAACGTCTATCTCATGATGAGATAATAGTCAATCTCTGAAATTTTTACAAAAATATGTTAACTCTTCACTTTCTTAATGACGCACGGTAAAGTATTAAAGATTTTTGGCTCAATGAACAGAAGCGACCATTTGAATAACAAAAGATTTAGCTTTGGAATAGAAAATTCATTGTTTCTACGTAAGTCATAACATTATACAGTGCAATACCTTTCTGGCGAATTACTAATTCTTAAAAAGAATATCTTTAAAACCTTAAAAACAAACATATATTTCTCAATGGCAACAACTTCAGGATAAAAAGCAAGGGGTAGGAATGCTCAAAACGATTTTGTTAGTAATTGTTTTCACTAAATGTTTTTGGGGAAAAATTGCGGGACCCAGTGCCGTCTTGTGGGCTCGACCCAAACATATTATTCCGTAATTTTATTTTGTGCTCACTAATGCGTTGCACAAATTTCTTTGAAAATAAATGGGACACTTGTGTTGTATGAAATACAGCTTAGATACATAGCAACTTAAGGCTCTTAGAAAATCATAAATATGACAAATATAACTGTTTCAGGCTGGATATGGTGGAAGGAGATATTTGGAGCATGATCTTGTATAACAGCATCAGAGCAAAGGAGATTGGCAGCAATGGAGATGGGGTTTTACCGAAGAGTGATGAAGATTAAATAGACGGGGAGAATTACTAACAAAGAAGTCCTAGGAAGAGCTGGAGAGAAAAGAAAAACAATGAGCAATCTGCGAAGAGGGAGAAACAAACAAATTGCATACATTTGGTGACACGAGTGTAATGAAAACAACATTGGAAGAATAAATAAATAGGAAGAGATACAGAGGAAGACTAAAAATTGAATACATTAAGCAAACCATGAAGGAGGCAAAAGTAAATAATTATATAGGAATTAAGCGGATGGCAGAGAGGAGGGTGGAATGGAGAGATGATGTAAAAGAATCTTCAGATTGATGAATACTGATGAATGTTGTGTTTATAGTTCCCCCATAAATAAAATTACAGGACAAGCAACAACTCATAGTACATACAATCATTTATGCCAAAAATAGAGATAGAAGAGCGTTAACATATTATTTTATGAGAAAAGTTGTATATATAAAATTAAATTGGTTCTGAGATGTGTGATAAAAAGTTTAATTGTTTAAATTAAAAGTTTTAGAAAACAGCCGATGAGACCTTAAAACATCAGTGTAACAAAGGAATGGCGAAAAACCCATACCCGTGACCCTGGGGTAGCACGCTAGAACTTAACCTCGTCGCCACCTAGGCCGACTATACATATTGCAATACCCTGCTATATATTGCTATATGCGTAACATGGGATATTACAAGGCTGGAGTGGCGTAAGATGACGCTGGAAACAGCACTCGGAAGAGAATCGTGGTTAATGCTGGTAGAATGCGCAATACAGCGATGAGCATAAATAGTAACTCATCACATACCGGTATGTAGGACCTTGTGAAACCAATTTACATACTTTTGATGTGCATGATACATTTAAAATAGTATATTGAGATATTATGTAATAAACAATATCATACCGTGCGATGCCACTCGTTGAGTAATATGTATTGAGTGCTTTGCTTTAAAGGGCATCAGGTTATAATACTGAATCCTCGTATTGAATCTTCACTGGGTTGGATATACAGGATTTGTTAGGAGACACCATCTGCGTAGCTTCTGGAGGTGATATGGAACGTACTTTTAAGGATTTTTTTATCGAATGGGCATGGAATTTCAACTCCTTACTTACGGAGATACGGTAATGCAAAATTTTCATTCAGAAAATTTTGAAGTTGCCATGAAAATGCAGAATCTCTATGATTATTTGAACTCAATCTTTCGTTCGTTATTGCAGGTACCCCGTTGATTTTTGTTATTCGCCCAACCTACTGATATTGCAACATGCCGGTCACACTGACGCAATACATTATAACAAATTATGCTTTCAATGCAAAGAAATTTCGCAAAATACATTTTGTCTGATGTGAAATTAGCACCATGACCATGTATTTCATCGAGGCAGTTGAAGAACTGAAAATAGAACTTATTATGCCATAAACCGAACCCGCTCTGCGCCTGACCCCGTAACAACCATCTAAATGTTGGTCCTGAAAATTTTTCGATTTATATTCGACTGAAAATTCGTATTTTTTCTTCTGGAGAAACTGGAATATTCCTTGTTTGTGAGCGTAACAAACTGGTGGAGCGTTGGATAAACGTACTGGAGGGGATGGAGTGAATGTGATAGAGTGGGAGAAGGATGTTAGTGTGGACAACTTCGCGGAAATGTTGGTCGTCGTTCAGATGTTCTGCGGAGTGTGGCAGGGGATGCCTTGGAGGGAGCACGAGGGCAGGGTTTGGGTGAGAGATGAGTGGGAGGGTCACCGCCTGCAGCAAAAGGAAGATCGGGAGGGACGGAGGGGGAGGGAGGGAGTTGATGACGAGTTGGCGCAGTTACCATGACACCGTGTCAAGCCGCGGGCTGGTGGTGTTAACTTTGTGGCCGCCATTTCTCAAAATGAATTCCCGCCCAACCGCCTACGAGGGAGACGGCGTTTCTCCGAATGCCTTCGGCCGTTCTCACCTATTCCTCCGCGCAAGACTCTTTCCCTTCCTCCTGCCTTTCCGTTTAACAATTCCCCTCATGTATCTTACAGCCTTAAAAAAAAGTTATCCTCCCGAGCGTAAAATGTTTATCATCTCAGTGACACTGCTGAATGCTCAATATTGTTGCTCAATATTTATCACCATATGGCGTTCATAACCATTTTTTAATGACTCATTTGTTGTAATAAATATTCCCGGAACTTTCGTGTACTTTAAGGAGTATGTGATTTGCAATGTGATTAGTATGCTCCAGAGCGCAGAACTTTTTCAGAGGTCTGCTCTATTTGTTCAAGCATGGATTATATTTCTGTAAGTCCTTTCTGAAACTGATAGCTATCTGTATAAATCAACACGCAGTAAGAAATAAATTAAATAAGACATAATTAAGAAGCAAGGTAATTTATTATTTTGTGTGTTTTTTATGATATGTTAATTTTATACAAGACACAAAATTAGGAACAAATTAAGTGATTGTTTATTTTTTTATGTTTTTATGCTATGTATATGCTCAATACTATGGAAAAACGTTGCTTATACTACAGTGACGGAAGAATCATCTACTAGCTCTACAAGGACTACGTGGCTAAAATACGCACGCAAGACGGAAGAAATATAGAGGCAAAAACTATCAAAGTGATCCAACAAGGATGTAACCTGTCACCAGCGCTCTTCTATATGTACAAGGAGGAAGCAATAAAAGAAATAGCAGAACAAAGAATCAAAAGTGAATGGAGAAGAAATCAACATGCTACGCTTCACTGAAGATATCGCCATCGTAACAGAAAACGAGGAAGACCTACAGAACTCACTGAACACAATTGAAAAAGTGTTCCAGGAATACAAAATGAAAGTCAATAAGAAGAAAACCAAGATACTTGTGTGCGGAAGAGAGAAAGTAGTGACCGAGGTCCGCCTAAAAGGAGAAAGATTGGAGCAAGTGGAATCATTCACCTACCTCGGGAGCACCATTACCTGGGATGGAAGAAGCACGACAGACATCAAGCGTCTAATAGCCCAAGCTAAGACGGCATTCATGGCCAAAAGGCCGCTACTATGCTTGAAGAATATAAGACTGGAGACAAGGAAACAGGACGTGGAAACATTCGTGTGGGTAGTGGCACTCTACGGATCAGAAGCATGGACCATTGGAAAAACTGACCAGAAAAGAATAGAAGCCTTCGAGACCTGGTGCTGGAGGAGGATACTGAAGATCAAATGGACGGGTAGGGTGAGAAATAAGGAGGTATACAGATGAATTGGAGAAGAAAGGGCACTGTGGAGCACCATACGTTAAAGAAGAACACGGTAGGTTGGCCATGTCATGAGACAAAACAACTAAACTACGTAGGAAGCATAATGGAGGGAAAATTGAAGGGAAAGTTCCCAGAGGAAGACCAAGAGACAAGTACTTGGGGAAAGTGAAGAGGGATACGGGGAAGAAGAACCATAGGGAAGTGAAGGAACTGGCATGGGATAGGGCGAAATGGAGGGCTGCAATATACCAATCCTTGGATTGTTATACTATGATGGTGCGATGGTTAATTATAATTACTTTACGAATGTTGACTTTCTTAAGCCTAATATCACTGGTTTGTAGTTAGACTTAAATTGAATAACAATTAATAATATTTCCTTGCCTGTCTCATCAATCACTATATATTGATGATATGTCACCATAGATGTAAAAAAATTGCCTTATAGTGGTGAAAACTTAAGATTCGAAGCTAAGATTATGTAGGCATTTCAATTTTTTTAGAAAATATATTTAAATTTTAATTTGAACAGCTACAAACACTTTTATAATATTAATTATGAATACACCTTTTTGAGGATATCGACATTTTCGATAGAACTTCATCATTATAGTAAGAAGTTAATTGATTATAGTGTGTTTTCCCTGACTTTCAACTTCGGTCATCATTTGCATTTTCCTTTTTATTCTGAAACTCATCATCATTTACAGGTTCCTAATTTGCTATATTTATACTATAAATAATATTTTCTCGGTTAAATGGTTGTTGAATTAATTAGAAATATTAAGAATTTTCTGAGATTTATTAGCCTCGACATTGTAGCGTACCATTATAAAAGTATTACGGCGTTATAAAAAGAGATGAATGGTCACATATATCATTTTAACCATTAACGTCTATAAGACTTTTTTGATAAAATTTTTTCAATAAATCATTCTAAAGCAATCGCTGTAAATCATGGCTTAGTTAGAGTGCTTAAGGAAAAAAATATTGAGTACTTATAAAAATGCCGTCAGTGGTGTATTTTATTGGTAAAAGGTTTGGGTGAAATAAAAAAGAAAAGCTAATTTTTCAAATTAGATTGCCGTTTAATTTCTGACTTCGGTAACTTGTGGCAAGATTGAATTAATTGGTTTACTTGTTTCATTTATAATGGTCCGCAGATAAGTATTTACTTAAACATTTGAAATATCTCAGAAATATGTTTCGTGTTGGTGTCATTTCTTCGATTGGTATTTTTATTTCTCTTAAGTGATAGTTTCATTGAATTCACCTAAAATACTTAAGAAAATATTTGTTACACAAATACAATTGTTATCCTCATATCGTCATGGAATAGGGAATGGGAGGAAAAAATATTTCTGTGTATATATTTTTAATTCTTTGACCCACTATGTATTATGTTATTAACATTTCAACTTGCAAAATCCAGCTAATTCAATTGCAATGAGAAAATTTAATTTACTAGTTTTAATGACAAAACATTTGTTTTTATCTTCACTTATAGTTCTATGAAAAAGTTTATTTGTATCAGCGTAGTAACTGGAAAGATTAATTACTCATCGATAAATATACATAGGGTTAGGGATTAAATATATCTGGCTACAAATAAGTAGAATAATGTACGTGAGTATAGGTATTTTAAGAGATGAGTTTGACGCCAAACTTAGCACTGATCTCATTGCATTTGCTTCCGTTTATGTACTTACCTAAGACAGTAGTTTAGTCTTGGGTGCAGATTGAAAACTGGTTGATGGAATAAGTGAATTGTAAACAATGTGAGATGTGCGCATATCCACGGTATTTAGTATAAGGACTCAAAATGGAATGTTTTCCCGTTTGAGGCAAGAATTTGAGTATAATTGGTGACCTGGTGACAACTAATTCCCTTGGGGCCCAGGAATTTCAGATGCAAATTCTCTCACTAGACCTCACTTGAGCGATGGACAAATGGATTGGCTCCCCGTTTGAAACCCTGGTCGGCGATGCAATGTATTTCCATGCTCGGTCATGTGTGAACGCCCTCCACATCATAAAAAGCCTCTGGGGAATATGAAATGTGTGCGAGTTGGATGGGAAGTAAAGATATGGAAAAGAGAGGAAGGTGCGACCCACGAGCGCTCTCCTCGGAAGAGGACTACCACGCATTTGTGAGCGGATACCCCAGGGGAAAGTCTTGGGGCCCAAGATCTGCATAATCTTCCTCTCACTTCTTTCTTCTCCTTCCCTGCTTCCGATAAAGATTCAAAATTCGCACCTGCACGCCGTCTCCACCCGCCTTATCCTTCCTCCTATCTCTCTCATTCACCTAATTTCCTTTTCTTATACGTTCCTCATATTCCGGATTGGAAGGATTGTCGCGGGAGATCCACCTTAACCTCAATTGCTTGCCCTCCGTCTCCTCACACCTTCCACACAGCGCGGTGTAACACGGTACCCCCTTTTCTCTCCCGCCTTGCCTCAGACAGCAGACTTCTCTCACACTCTGTCCCATACTCCGAGGGCGCGAGAGTTCTTTAATCCTTCTTCCTCTCTCTCTCTCAATAGGCCTGAGACATTTTTTAGAACCCCATTCTCCCTGTTTTCATCCCCTTTTAAATTTTATCCCTTTTCTTTCCACCACGTTCCTCTTCCAGCTTCCCTTCAAGGCGTAACAATGTCATATTGCTGTGTGCTCTGTCTCTCTCCTCTTTCCCTACGTTATCTCTCGTCCTTGCAGTTTGCCTCTCCGTTATTTTCTTCTCTCGGGATGCCTGCTTTCCATCAGTCTCTAGTCATTACTCTCGCTTCCGCCCCCACTGGTGGCAATATTTCGCACATTCTGTGTGCTCTTGCCTCCCCATTTTTCGCCAGCATGACAAACATTCAGTGAAACCGAAGGGAGTAGTATATATATTTTTGTACAAAAATAGAATTATTATTCATAATTAAAAAATCCCGAGTGTGATGATTGAAGGATTAATGATGCTCTTTCCCAGTTCGTGTCATAGTTACATCAAATTCTTGCAAAGTAAGAACATCAGCACCATAATTATGAAACAGGAGTGTGTCCTTGCTGTGACTTACAGATCACTGCGGAGAAGTTGAGATGGAGTAATTTTAGATTATAGACGTTGTGCGAACAGTAAAAATATGTAAAGAGAGGGTGATATCAAATTAGTTGTTGAACTAAACAATTAGATCTGGTTACAGGGTATTTTATATGTATACAATAATTGGCAAAATTTGCGACACACGTAAAACCGATCAGCATTATCTTATATTGAGGAATGTACTTTGCCCGACAGTGAAGCGTAAAAATGAAGAAAGCACCGTGAACGGATTTGAGATGGAGGGAAGGATTATTTTCGTGCCACGCACTCTAATGGTGAAGAAACGCTATTCCGCTGACCAGGTGTCAGGCAAGTAACTCGCGTTTCTCCGGGTAACAAACATTTATTTTGATTTTGGAGACAGGCAGCAAGGCACCAAAAGTGGACCCCTTGAGGTCGCTTGATCAGGAAGAGAAGTAACTTAAGGGAGGAATAAAAGGAAGGGCGAAAAGTTTTATCCTCCAGATGTCGGGTGGTGGTAGGGTAAGGTTTCTTAGGGAGGGGAGGGGTAACGAAGAACACAGCTCATTAACTTGCGCGGTACTTAATAGATGAAAGATGTGAAAATGAAATGAATAGGAAGGATGTGAAAATGAAAAACTGATGATGTAAACTAAGATTAATGGAAACTACTATTATTAAGAAACTTGATTTAAAAGGAGACCTAATGATTTGTTAACATTATGTATTTAAAGTAAAGTGATGTCACGGTGGTAACGATAAAAAGGGGACTGGGGAATGAAATACAAAGCCAACTGTTACCAGGAAAAACTTGATCAGTTAGACAAACGGGAAAGCAGCATAGGGGTAAGTTTTGCGTAGGGGTACCGAGTCCTGAGTTCCAGTACCTGAATCTGTGAAAAGCCACTCCAGTTGAGCCCAAGCAGTTTGACTTTCAGAGTTATAGAACATTCCTTCCTTTCCCCATTCCTCCACCCTCATGTGCGACTTTCACTGGACGATAGAGAACGTACCGGTCAGCTCACCAAGTACGTATACAAACGTAGGTGTGGAATTGATCTTCGGGTAGAAGACTTCAGCGGGTAGAGAATGACTAGGGCATGGAATATGGACGCGTAAGTTATTAAAATGATATAATTGATTAAAAATGCGAATTAATTAGCCTTTCAGAGGGGAAGATGGACTGTCTACATTAGAAGATACAATGCTATTGTTTGTTGGGTATTAATAAAATGCACCTCCTACTGCTAGCGACAATGAATAGTTCCGGATGAGAGGCGAGGAAGGTGTCAATACCACATGGATGATCCATTTGGTGGGTATAGGCCAATTAGCTTTGATAGAAAGCGGCGACTAATTTGGTCCAGAAATATTAAACTCTGTGGTTGACGTACCATTAAGATGACAGGTAGCAGGGAAAAACACCGGACTATAACAAATTTTGAGGACACCGGGACTAGCCACGGTGTTTACCTTTACGGAGTCTCCCGCAAGTGTACATAAGTGCGATATTCCACAGAGGAAAAATCATTCGCCTTGACCGGGATTCAAACCACAGGGGAGAAGGATTCCTAGGTAGCTGAACTGATTAAAGCACTCGGCGCGAAATCGAGGAATCCGGGTTCGAATCCCGGTCAAGGCGAATGATTTTTCCTCTGTGGAATATCGCACCGGACTATAAGTCATTATTCTTCATTGCGTGTCCTTTTTTGGGGAAAAAAGATAGGATTGGGTTTGTTTTATGTAAAATTTGAATTATAGTTTACCATCAATCAGTTGGATGGATTTGGAAATAAAAATAGTTTCGGTTAGCATTTCTGCAAGCATGAATCAATCAGTTCTTTTCTTACGAATATTTGGATTGAGTGGCTAAAAAAAGCTTTATTAGTGAGGGAAGTGTTTTGATGGAGTTTTCTCAAGTATAATATTGGAGGAGGACAAAGGAGTTGTGAGATAGAATTCATGCTGAAATGAATATGTAAAAAGGGATTTGGAAAGAAGAGGATTGGTATACGTAAGCTTAAATGGGCTGGGATGGAAGTAAAAATAATTGGAGCAGGCGAAGGAAAGACTGGGCATATATGGTGAAAAGATGCAATATGCTTGAAGAGCTGGAAAGTGGAGCAATGTAGGGAAAATATGCATATTATTTTCTTACAGTAATATATAATTCTACGGCTGATTGAGATAGCAATCTATCCCATCCTGCTTCTTATTGTTAGCCTACTTTACCATCATAAATGCGATGGTTATGAAAAACCTCACAAGAGTGTTTTAAATCAAATTATGAGATGTTATTTATTTGGAAAAGGTTTTTTCCGCATCCTATATGACTGAATTGCTTGCAACTCTGGAAAATTTACTTAGGTGAATTGATTGATGAATTATGTTTGATAGGTAATCTTTGATATAATAATAAATATAGAGAATTCATAAGTGAACGCAAGATTAATGCAGGGTAGCTATAACCTTTTCAATTCTTTTCGTATATTTTCTATTTAACTTTTTGTCGATACCATGCTGATTGCAGTATCAGTACTTTTATAATATTAGTGAGATAGGATAGTATATTTTGAAAAGAAAGAGTAGTTAATTGAAATTCTCGTTGATTCTGTTTATTTACCACTCCATTACCATTATTGAGAGAATCGATAAATGAACGAAATATTAAATCAGTAAAGAAGTGATTTGATATATATTGCCTCTCTGTCATATAAATTTCCTACATATTTGTCTTTCTGTTTGTACTATGGTTATCTAGGAATAATTTATGCTATTTTTAAGGGACAAGCATCAAACCACTTTTCTGGAGAAAATATACCAAGAAAGTAGCCTAATTTCTTAGAATCACGCTGTTTTGTGTCATTAACTTGGCAACTTCATTTTTTTCTCTTTAGACGCGCGCACCCGTAAGGAGTTTAAAAAGTGGCGACCCTTGACGATGCCTTCTTCTGCGTCTCGCAATTTCATTTCCTTCCTCACACTCCCTGTCCTTCAACACCATCCGAGCGACCAAGCGCTCATTTCCTGGAACACAGGAACGTTCACGGAACGCCTCCGCCCACTCTTCCGATGCTCTTAAGTTTGCTTAATTCCTCGTAGTTCTGTCTCCATTAGCCTTTACCCTCACCAGTGACACCATACTGTACCGCCCACATCGTGTGCATCTCTTATACGCATACTCACCCCTTCTGTGGATGTAGGCAAGAAAAATTTCTCTTGTCCTTTTGTCCCCTTTAGTGTATTTCTCTTCCTCTCTCTCCACCCCGTCGCGTCCTCTTAACGTCCTTTGACCTTTCCAAGCCTTTTGGTGGCTTCACTGTGCTCTTCTTCTCCCTCAAACGGGTCCTTAAAGGATTCCTAACCTCCCCTTGTGGCTATTCTTCTTTCCCAATTCATCTTTAAACCTCCCCAGGCTTCACCCATCTGTTCTCCCCACCCATTCCTTCTCAGACGTTCCCGTTTTTTTTGCGAGGAATTCACTATGTCTCTTCTCATTCTCATCCCAAAGGTTTCCAATTTTTTTAAAAACTCCTCTAGATGGAAGAAGAAGAAAAAAATGTTAAGGAAATGCTTCGAAGCCTGAAGAACTGTTTTGACTCCGTTTGATCCCACGGAGAAATGTCGATACGGCAGCAACCGTTTTCTCTTCTTCACTCTCTTCTTTATCTGTCGCGCTTTTAGAGAGGGAAGATGACTCCTACCCCAAATTTAAGGGCAGACTCGTTTGAGTTTTTTCGACATTCGGGTTCCGGGAAGTGACGGCCCCCAAATTGGTTCCAAGGTCCCGAGCGCTTCTTTTCAACCCCTCCACTGCCGCCCATCTCTTCCTTCTTCTCCTCCTGCCAAATAAATAACTCCACCTCCTCCTCGCTATATTTGACTTGTTACGTAATTTCTTGAACATTTTCTCTTTAGATCTAATTCCATTTCCAATCCTTTTCTCGAATGTTTAATACTATCCGGTAATATGGCTTTTTTCTAAAAATGCAGATACTATACCTAATTTATCTATGCATGGCCCATGAGGTGCCATAACTATGCAGAAGTTGTTTCATTATTCCGGCTGGATCTCAGATATATACGTATATCTTTGCAGTCCAAGCATACAACGTACGTACATACTTACATCATAAACATTTTGCGTCATTTTGCAAGACGGTTGATCTTGGTCATTACATTTCGAGTGTACCTAATAACCAAGGTCTTTATTTATAAAGTTTAAAATTCTGCTGTAACACGCCTAATTCTTTTATTTCATTGCCAGTTTTTACCATTACCATTCATACAATAACCGCGGCATATTGCTTTCCTCAAAAAAACTTTGTGGAGATAGACTGCTCTTCATCCATTTTAAGCACTTGAATAACTACATTTTATCAGATACAGGATCATATCCTAAGGAGCCCGCGAACACTATTCTTTATATAGGCAATTTGTGCATGCGATTCACAAGTGTACCGTTAAAGGATGCATTTAACCCTGAAATTCGTAACTTATTTGATCTAGGCCACCTATTATGAATGCTACAACAAATGATTTTGCCGCTTCTAACGCCAACAGATGATTTTGATGCGCATTAAATTATCCATGCACTCTATTTTCGGGTGGAGTTTTATTTGGCTAGGCTTATTTTCCCGATTAATTTGATAAACAGGCAACTCTATTCAAATTGAATATTTCTTCCGCGCTTAAATGAGGCTTTCGTCGTCGTTCAGCATTTTAAATGTCAAAGCAACTCGTTTATGCGACCCCACTCTACTGTGTTTATTGTATAGGGTCTCCAAGGGGGGGTGGAACGAAGGGAGGGTATCCTCGGGGCTTCGCAAATATTTTTATTCATCCAATCGCTTTCCCTTTATTCTCTTTGTTGCCTTCCTCCACTCCTCCACTATCCACTTTGAACCACCTTCGCTGCTTCATCTTATTTTCTCTTTCGCTCCCCGTGGTTGCATTCATTTACATGTACGCCCTTAGCCTTAGCCCTTTTGAAAGCTGCCGGACTTGATGTGACTGGGATTATCGAGGTGGGCACCTCTCTTTCTGTTCTATAACTCTCGTGCTCTATAACTTTGTTCTCCCTTCTCTTTCTCTCTCCTTTCTGTCATCCACCCCACGTCCTTCTATCCTCTCTTTTGTCCCTTCTCGACCCTCACCACATTTATTATTCCGTCCTCCTCCTTCCCTTCATTTCATCTTCGCACTCCTTTCGTTTTGCGCCCATCCCCTTCGCACCTCAACGATTTATTATTCTTCTGGCTTATCTTTACCGTGGTATTTCTTGGTTGGCTTTATTTTTTTTGCACCATGGTGAACTTTTCCTCTCCTATCGCCGTGGCCCTGTTCCTTACCCCTATTTTCCCTACTTTTCTCGCGCCCATTCTCTTCTTCCATTTTCACTCGTCTTTTCACTTCACCACCAAGCCCAACATCCCTCTCTATTTATTTCTATCCTTCCCCCTTTTCCGCACGTGTTCCTTCCATTATCGTTGAACATATCCTCGTGGACTCGAAAGCCTCCTTTCCCACCTTTTATCTCTCGGCCTCCCTTTTATGGCCCTTTCACCTCCCCTCCAACCCTTATTCCATCTCCCTTTCACATTAGCCTTTCCGTTTCTTTGTCCTAATATCGGCGTCTTCCCCTCATTTTTTTCTACTCCCTCCTCTCGGATTATCTCAGCTTTTTATCCCTATATCCCACTTTTCCCTGTCCCTGTCTACCTTATTTTATTTCTAACCATATCCGACCATGGTTCTCCAGCTATTTGTCACGAGTTAAAGTCAAAACACCCTGGCGATAATGGGCATCTCTGCTTCATTCCCAGCCCTATCGTCACCCATTATGATTCTGCGTAAGCTATCCTGACAGTCGTCTGGTCTAGGAAGGGATCTCTAAAAGAAAGTCTTTGTTCGTCCAGCAAAGTCCTGATTCATTCACCTTCTTCACTGTCATCCAATCCTCTGTATCCATGATATGAAAATTCTTCCTAATCCTCTCACCATCTCAATGCATCGTCTTCGGTAAACCAACCCTGAGATTAGTAAATTTTAGCCCTCCGTATTTGTACTCATTAATAGGATCACCACTGCATTGTGTTCATTCCTATTTCCTTGATTCATTTTTGCGTGACTAATTTACACATATCTTGTCCTTTCTTGTAACATTTTTTCTGTTTTTCCTTTTTGTAGCGTTTCTGGCATATTTTTCCTCGAGTGTTGTGTGCTTAATCCTCTTGGTTCCTCACTCTCGTCCTGCTCTAATAGTTTAAATCACCACTGCTGCTGTTCTATGTACTTTTCATTCTTCAATTTATCTGTCATTATCACGTAGCACACGTCCACACCACCAGGCTTCAAGTTTCCGTGGAATGTTTTTTCATGATTTTAAGTTCTTCTGACCTACTTGCACTAAGTATATCGGACCTTACCGTGCGCACAAAATGTAAAATTTCCCCAAGTAATGAAGTGAAGGGAGGTTGTCTCAAAATACGTTTCCTTAAAATCGTCTTCTGCCTTGTTGCTGAAAAAATTTGACTTTCTCGCCTATTACTATTCTACTGAACTTTCTCCACGGGCGCAAATTCAGATATGCTCGAGCCCCAAAATTGCTGGAGAAATAAAAAAAAGTATAATTTTTTTATTTGATCACTTACACTGATGCCATAAATTGTTTGGCTGTCGAAATGTCAAATCCGTTACGAGGTCGCTAAGTCGCCCTTTGAAGAAAACTTGAACGGTTAGTCGGACACCATTAATTGCAATCTTATGGTCGCAGTGCCATTCGTCCACGCCACTCGCAATTTCGCAGCCGACACTTATTAATCTCCCTCGTTAACTTAATTTCATTCCGCATTTCTCTCGCCTTGGTCTCTTTGTGCCGTTCCATTTCAAAGAACCGCATTAGATATCCGCGCGCGCGCGTATCATTTGCATAACAGCTCCAGCTTTTTTTTCTTCCCTTTCTCTTTTTCCTCCCCCACTCTCTGAAGTGACACTATTGCTGCCTCATTTCAAAAACATTGCTTTTTTAATTGCGATCCGTTTTCCTTCTCCCCCCATCACCACTCCTCCGCCTTCTCGCCTACCCTCCTCATTTTCCTCGCCACCACGCCTTTCCTCAGGGCGTTCTCCTTGGGGAGGCGTCCTTTCTCCTCCCGCCCCTGCCGTTTGCAGGCCCCGCCCGACCCGTACACCATGCCTCTACCACTCTTATTTACCCTTCCCTCACCTCTCCCTGTCTTCAAACTTGATTTTTCACGATTCTCTCTACCTCACCTGCTCTCCCCGTTCTTGTTCCAGATTTTTTTGTACATCAGCTGCCCCACTTCTACCCTAACCTACCACCCCTAATCTACCCACCTTCTTCTTCCCAACTCATGCCTGCCCTTCTCTCCACTCTCCCTAACCCTTTCTAAACCAGCTTGTCCCACTTTGCCAACGCCCTATTCTCACCAATTTGCCATTTCCTTTCCGGTTCCACTTACTCTCCTCTTTAATACTATCTTCCGCATGCAATCATTTATTGCTCCGCCTGATCTCATTTTTATCCACTCTAGCACAAAATGTGTATTTTTTAATAATAAAAACACTTTTTGTACTATTCTTCTTGTCAAATTATTTGTTTAATCATCTGAAAATGTTTAGTTATAAATCATCAAATATTGTGTTTCACATTATACCCCGATATAAGGTTTTCCCTACTTACCTACTTTCCTCCTCGATCTTATTCAACATGCATCCTCTCCGTTCGCCTTTCATTCTACTCATGTTTTTTTCCTTTCATCTCCAAACCTCAGCCATGAGAACGCTGTATCATCAAGTTTTCGGAAGCCTCTTTGTGTTCGCTCTTTTCTTCCCTCGGAAAACAAATTTCGAATCGATACTATTACTACTTCCAACATTTCTTTTAAATGTGACTAGTCTCTAGTGTAAACCTTAATTAGTGTTTTGTTCATCATTTAATTGAGAGTACTTCCCATCAATTCCCATCTATTATGAAGAACTTCTTTGTCTGCAGCTATTCATCTCCTGTCTTTTCCGCTAAAATCATTTTCCTTCATATCTAAATACGTCTATTTCCCTACCTGCTCAAATACATGGGGAAAGCTACCTAACTTGAGCTACCTATGTTACTCTGATTTATGTTTTGACAATTCCATAGATTTCAAGCTGAGACCATATGCGATTGAAAATTATGTAATTTTATAAGCGTACAACAATTTTCAAAGTTTTTCGTTGCTAAGTAACTGGATTATGATAGTTTATACCAGAAAAATCTCCTATTTTGTCAATTTTAACATTGTTACTGGGGAAATATATAAATTAATAATTTCACTATAACATTTTCAGCATATCATTGATCGATTTGATTTTTTCTGTAATAATATTTAATAGTTTCAGGTATTATTCGCGTTTACTTTCATTGATGTGCCTAAAAAAATGAAGTTACATATTCGGGTTAGAATTAGTGCTACTGCATTTGCAACGATTGGAAAATATTTCGGTTTCATCGCTCTAATTTTTTCAGCGTTGATATTTTTACACTGTTTATGAATAAATCGTGTATAAGAAATTCAAATAAAGAATTTGAAATCTCTGGAAGAAGTTTGCCTCAATATTGAAACATTATTTATGGCCAATTTGTGAAATATCTTATTGCTTCACTAGGAATTAATATAGACTATTTACGCTGGCACAGTCACATAATACGTGCAACTGATGCATTAACTTAAGTAATTGTTAGTGTCTGTACCACTGTACATTCCTGGAAAGTGCTAAGTGTAAGAAAAAAATATTAGTGTAACTGTCAATCACGCAAAACTATAAAATATCTATACAAATAAATTTATTAGACTAAAACCAATTAATGGAAATAAGTTAGATTACATTTACAAAAAACAATGTAACTAATCATTTTCCATTTATTTTGGACCTATTTTAAGACATGTATGAACTAATTATTGTACTCAATTGAATTAAAAGCCTGTGATTTTCGTTCTTGTGGTAAAAAATTGCATGGGCACGTAATTTTCACATTTTTTTTCGAACTAGCCTAATGTTTAGCTATATTTTTTGCAGGGTGTTTGTGGGGAAATGAAAATATTTCAGGAGGAGAAAAGAAAGATGATCTTAAGCATTTTTTGTCCAATGAACATGGGATCGAAACTCCTTTGTTACCGAGCTATGGAAACGCAAGCAATTAGTGAGAATCATCCAACAGTTACCATGAAAACCCTAAAAAGCAGTGGATTACACCTATGATTTTGAAGTAAAACTGTCTATGTCATTTTTTAAGATCTTCATCTGTCATTTCCTGCCAACCGGTTTGCTAAATGCTTCCAATTGTCTAGTTGGTAACAGAAATTACAAAAACGATTACTCATTAAATAATTTATTTTTGGGATAAATTTTTTAGTTTGGAAGATACGGTAAACGTATTGCATATATTTAAAATCTAGCGACGTATCTACTTTCTGAAACTGGTAGTTTTATTATTCTATGACATTTATTAGTAGAGATATGGCATCAAAAGTGGTAGGTACTGTTGCTCGAGCTCGACGGCTCTCTCCCCATCATGGAACTGACATTCATTAAATAAAACGAAATTGAAACAATCGAGGGAAATGGAATTCCTAAACAATTCGGATGATAAATAATCAGGGCTAATTTTTATTTTTTTTTACAATTTTTCAAATTTATCCAAATGTATTTCAGCAATTTCCATAACTCAGGTATACACATGTTAATCAACCTTAGACAGAAGTATTAAGGAAGGAAAAAGTTTCAGAGGTGTGCCTCTAAAATAAAAAAAAAATAAAAAATATATTGTAAAAGCTCATGTTCGGCGTATTTCCCCAAATGTCCACCACCTTTTCTGCTTAGCCTCGCTTTCCTTACTCCAGGGATTATCGTTAAAATAGTTTTTTGTGGTTGATATTCAACCCATCCCTTCCACATTGAAATTTCTACGCGCTCAGAAATGATTTCAATCCCTCCTCCGACTTGTTGAATTACAGTTGATCATCTGAAAATGTTACAGGTTGTCAGTTCGCATGTAGAACGGGGATCAGCCTGCTTTCAATCTAAGTTCAAAATCCACCCATGACTCCCATATCTCTTATCTGACCTCTTGAAAGCCATCTTGTTCGAATTCGTCAACGTCCTGTTTCTCTCAATTTTCTTACCTTTCCTTTTATATCTACTCCTCTATCTTCTTCTGATGCTTGCTTAATCGCTTTTGAAACTCTTTTTGCTCTTTATAATGTCCACTATGGATCACCTAATGTAGAGACACCAATCAACAAAACATTGAAGGTTTTATAAATATTATTCTTCGTTTAAGCGTTACAGATTTTATGTAGATAACTCAATTACGCTCCTTTTAGAGAATTTTGTTTGCTACAACTTGAGAGCAAGGGCATATTGAAAAACGAAAAAATAAACGTACCATTTTTCCGCCACATTTGAAAATATATTGGAATTGGAATTTACGCCCAACCACATAGGCCAGTTGTTTATCCATGCTTTCTATGTTACTTACAATCACATTATTTCCATTCTCGCGTAGCTGATTACCATCCTGCACCTATTTCATTGATATAATAACGGCTTAAGCACTGGCTGCAGTGTCTTGACTAACTTCCTCTTCCTTTTTCGTCTAAACAATCGAAATCCAGCTTGCCCCACTTCGTTAACGTCCTGTTCTCCTCGATTTGCCTTCCATTCCGTTTCCTACTCCTGACTTTCATTCTCCATCCGCGTGCCTTTTCCTTCTTTTCATCCATATCTTTGAAATGCTTGCCTCGTTCTCTTATTTTCATATTTTTTTCCCTCTCTCCCCCTCGTTGTCCTTTCCGGAGTTTCCTTCTTCTCCGCGAACGTTTTCTCGGTTTTTCCCTCCCGCCTTCTCTCTGCCCTGCTCTTTATATGTTGGGAGGTGGGGACCTTATGCGGAGAACGTGTTTCCCCCCTTCCGACCCACCGCGTGTGCTCCAGCCGAGACCGAATCGCACTCGGGGCGATACTCCCCGGGAATCAAGGGAAGAGAATGCCTGCGTTGCTCTCCGGCGAATCCAGATTTTTAATATTTCCCGAATGGGAGCGATGCCAGGCTCTCAACTTGCCATCTACAAGGATTGCCCTCGTGTATGATATCCTACTGCGAACAAATTCACCCGTAAATTTGACCGTTATTTCCCTGCCGGTTCTGTTGGGAATGTTTTGGGATAACGTTTTTGTGTGCCACTTAAAGTTCACGGGGAAGAAGCTCTCGGACTATTCGGCCACTTTTTACCACGCCAATGTACTCGAGCCCCAAATAGTCTTTCCCTTCCCTGGATTTAGTTTCATCACCCCATTTGAATCTCTACCACATTACTTCAAACGAGTTTACTTCCGATGCGGAAACACCAACCGTAAGTGTTTTCTGGCTACTGCGGTGCCTTTTGTGCAAAGGATAATATTTTGCACTATTTTTTACTTGAAAAACAATTGCTAATGCTCGGTTAGCATATAGCTTTGAATTTTATATTCATCGTCAACAGAATGTGCCCTGAGGACTAAAAATCTACGAACTCTTATGTTTGTGCCCTGGAGAGTCTGTAGTTTTCCAAATCATGCTAAAGCTATTGTGAAATTTCAACGTCATATTTAGGAGCCAGCATATTGTTTTCAACTAAACTCAAGTAGTGTCTCGTCCATTTTTTCCTCCACGGTTTGTTTTCGGTTCTTGTAATAATTAAAAGAAAAATAAAACAAAATACTGTGGAGAATGCGTTCCTCGTTCGGAGAATGCTGTCAAGCTTATTATTTCATTCCGTCCTAATTTATATATATATATATATATATATATATATAATATATATATATATATATATATATATATATATATATATATATATATATATATATATAATGTCTTGGTAGAAAATCGCTCTCGGCGACGATGCACATGCATAAATAAAACAGTGATACACTAAACAAACACAGAAACACGCAAAAAGGACACTCACAAAATAAAACTTGTACGTTTCGGCGTCAGGACGCCATCGTCAGCGGTAGAGGAATGATGAGTCCGCTCTGTTCCCTTGGGAAGGAAAGGGCAGAGAGGAAGGAAAGGGGGGGTAAGTGCGAATGGATAGTGGTGGGGAGAGAGAGGTGGCTATTGGGCTTTTAATTCAATGGGCTAGGTTTAGCCCGGGCTTTTCGAATGCTCTTGTCACCCAAATATGGGCGTATTCACGAATTTTCACGTCAACATTACCGGCGGATTGAGGAAGGGCTTCTATGATCTCTAGGGAGAAACAATCGTCAAAATTTTGAGAGTGGGAGGCGGTATGTTTGGGAATGGGATCAAGAAAAGGTGGAGTTTTGGTGGCATGGCGGTGATTGTTCATACGGATATTGAGGGGGGTGGTACATTTTCCCACATAGAAGGCAGGGCAGAAATTGCAGGAAAGGCGGTAGATGATGTTGCTGGTGGTACAATTGGCCGTAGAGGAAGATCTTTTGAGGGAGGGGGTGGCGGAGGGGCGGAGGAGAGAGCAGCATTTGCACCTCGGGCGTCCGCATGTTGAGGAAAGTGGCGGAGGGGGGGCGGTGGGTTGCAGGGAGGGTCTAGTGGATTTTAAAATGTCCCGAAGATTTGAGGGACGCTTATAGGAAACTTTGGGACATGAAGGTAGGAGGAGGGAAGTAGAGGTATTGTTTTTTAAGATTGGATACAGGTCTTTCAATATGTTTTTGATCCTGTGTGCACCAGGGAAGAATGTGGTGACAAGGTTAAGTTGGTCAGGTTGGTGGGTCTTGGTCCGAGGGGTATATTTTGCAGTAGGAGACAGGATTTTATTTAAAAGCAACTTCTCTGGGTACTCTCGTTCTCTGAGGGAGTGATGGAGAGTTTCGATATATTCTTTTAGAGAGGGGGCATTGCTGCAGATCCGGTGGCCGCGGATAGAAAGGGAATAAGGGATTGAGCGTTTGGTGTGAGAAGGATGACAGCTGTTAAAATGGAGGTATTGGTCGTGGTTAGTGGGTTTTTTGTGGACGGAGGTGATGAATTTACTGTCCTTAATTTGGATATTAATATCCAGGAACGTAATTAAGGAGTCAGAAATGGAAGATGTGAAGGAAACTGAGAATGAAGAGTTCAGTGTGGAAATGAAAGAAGATAAAGAATCACGGCCGTGAGGCCAGAGGACGAATATGTCGTCAATGTAGCGGGCCCAGAAGAGAGGTTTATGTGTTTGATTTTTTAAGAAAGTGGTTTCGAGATGGCCCATGAACAGGTTGGCATAAGATGGTGCCATGCGAGTACCCATGGCGGCGCCTTTAGTTTGAAGAAAAATTTGATTATTAAAGGAGAAAGCATTTTTTGTTAAAACCATTTCGGCTAGCGGATGATGAAATTTGTGGAGGGAAAGTGTGGTTTTGGGCGTTGGGATAAATAAAACTTTAATGAATTTATGCCTTCATCGTGAGGGATGGACGTATAAAGGGAGGTAACGTCTATAGTGGCCATGAGTAAAGTAGCATTAGGGGGGATAGAGACGGCGTGGAGAAGGTCGAGGAAGTGGCAAGAATCTTTGATGAAGGAGGGAAGAGATATGACTAGGGGTTTGAGGTAATGGTCAACAAGTGCTGATATGCGCTCAGTAGGGGAATTGATGCTGGAGACTATTGGGCGACCGGGATTGTTGATTTTGTGCACTTTCGGGAGCATGTAAAAATGCGGAGTTTTGAAATGAAGGGGTGATAGTATGGCGATGTCAGAGGGGGATAGGCCTTCACTTGGGCCGAATTCCTGGAGGAATTAGCTGATTTCTTTTTGAAAATCAGGATTTGGATCATGAGGAAGAGGGGTATAGGAGGAAGAATCATTTAATTGCCGTAGACCTTCAGCTATATAGCTTTGCTTGTCAAGAACGACAACTGTAGATCCCTTATCTGCCTTGGTGATGATGATCTCATCGTTATTAATTAATTTTTTTAAGGCAAGGGATTCGGGACGCGAGAGATTTTTGGGTGGATTCAAGGATTGGAGGAATGAATTGTCAGATATTTTTGTGAGGAAACGTTTAATGAAGATTTCTACTGGATGATTTGAGGGAAGTGGTTTGGGTTCACGTTGGGACGGTGGAACAAATTTTGCAAGGGGATGAACGGAGTTGGGGGTTGAAGGCTTAGGTTGAGTTTCCCAGAATGCTCGCCACCGCAGATTCCGGCAAAATTTCAACGACATATTCGTCCTCTAGCCTCACGGCCGTGATTCTTTATCTTCTTTCATTTCCACACTGAACTCTTCATTCTCAGTTTCCTTCACATCTTCCATTTCTGACTCCTTAATTACGTTCCTGGATATTAATATCCAAATTAAGGACAGTAAATTCATCACCTCCGTCCACAAAAAACCCACTAACCACGACCAATACCTCCATTTTAACAGCTGTCATCCTTCTCACACCAAACGCTCAATCCCTTATTCCCTTTCTATCCGCGGCCACCGGATCTGCAGCAATGCCCCCTCTCTAAAAGAATATATCGAAACTCTCCATCACTCCCTCAGAGAACGAGAGTACCCAGAGAAGTTGCTTTTAAATAAAATCCTGTCTCCTACTGCAAAATATACCCCTCGGACCAAGACCCACCAACCTGACCAACTTAACCTTGTCACCACATTCTTCCCTGGTGCACACAGGATCAAAAACATATTGAAAGACCTGTATCCAATCTTAAAAAACAATACCTCTACTTCCCTCCTCCTACCTTCATGTCCCAAAGTTTCCTATAAGCGTCCCTCAAATCTTCGGGACATTTTAAAATCCACTAGACCCTCCCTGCAACCCACCGCCCCCCCTCCGCCACTTTCCTCAACATGCGGACGCCCGAGGTGCAAATGCTGCTCTCTCCTCCGCCCCTCCGCCACCCCCTCCCTCAAAAGATCTTCCTCTACGGCCAATTGTACCACCAGCAACATCATCTACCGCCTTTCCTGCAATTTCTGCCCTGCCTTCTATGTGGGAAAATGTACCACCCCCCTCAATATCCGTATGAACAATCACCGCCATGCCACCAAAACTCCACCTTTTCTTGATCCCATTCCCAAACATACCGCCTCCCACTCTCAAAATTTTGACGATTGTTTCTCCCTAGAGATCATAGAAGCCCTTCCTCAATCCGCCGGTAATGTTGACGTGAAAATTCGTGAATACGCCCTTATTTGGGTGACAAGAGCATTCGAAAAGCCCGGGCTAAACCTAGCCCATTGAATTAAAAGCCCAATAGCCACCTCTCTCTCCCCACCACTATCCATTCGCACTTACCCCCCCTTTCCTTCCTCTCTGCCCTTTCCTTCCCAAGGGAACAGAGCGGACTCATCATTCCTCTACCGCTGACGATGGCGTCCTGACGCCGAAACGTACAAGTTTTATTTTGTGAGTGTCCTTTTTGCGTGTTTCTGTGTTTGTTTAGTGTATCACTGTTTTATTTATGCATGTATATATATATATATATATATATATATATATATATATATATATATATATATATATATATATATATATATATATATATAGCAGTATGCGAGTGACTGGAATGATAAATTTTCAATTTTAAATTAATTGTTAATCATTTTTTAATGTGTTTTCAGCTGAAATGCTGTATTAGGGTTAAATGGTTTCGATCTATAGCTTTTTATTTCAATTAAACGTCACACTAGCTATACGAACTGTATTAAATGTTATTTAGGCCTTTTTGAGATAAAATGTCGGTTAAGATACTACTATCTATAATTAGTTTTATTAGAGATGGACCAAGCCGATGTAACAGAAAATGTACTAAGGCAGTGATTAAAGCAATTATTCCCTCGAAACTTTCAATCATTAGGATAGCTGCATGAAACTACCAGTCCATCGAAACGACTATCATGCCAAGTTCATATTTCTTGTCGTTTTTTGTTTCACGTGACACTCTTAACTGATAACTGTGGGCCTTTCTCCTCCATTAACAAAATGCAATGGTGCTTGAACTATTGCATCATCTTCTCTGCTGTCTTTTTCTGTTGTTTTGCACCACCCTTCCCACCATTCCTCCTCGTGCCCTAAGTTCATCGTCTTTCATTCTTCCCCACGTCGTGGCTCGCCTCCCAACGTCATGTGCGTCTCCTCAAATTTCGTTCTGCTGACTAAATCCCCTTACTTATTCCGGGACACTGCAGTCTTTCTCCTTCACTCTCACCGCTGCTCTATCTTCGGCTCCATCCGACCACAATCGTTTGCAAACCTTGCGGTGGACTCGACTCACTAGTTTCTCCCTCAGAAAGCTGCTACCTACTATCCTATTTCCTTCTCTGCTTTCCTGAACTTTGCTTCTCTATCCTTATGGTAATTTAGCTTCTCCTTTCAAAGATTCCTCAATATTACTATATCATAAATGAATGAAGTTCCGCGTAATTTAAATATTTTACGGTTACAACCTTGAAAATATAAAAATAGCTGCCGAATCATAGGTCGTCTTATATTATAAAGGTTCGGAAAGTTCGCGGAATTTCATTTTATACGATTTGGATACGGTTTCACTTTGTCATGCATTACAAGGACCGCGTCTCGGATTTCGGAGAGAGTTTGCGGGCTGGTAATCTAGGGAGAGTGCTTTAACGTTAGCAAAAGTTTCAGGTGTAGCCTTATGGAAAACTTTAGCTTAAAACGCCAAATAAAACTCTTTGTTCTATCCTACACTGACACATAATACCATAATAAGGACCTTGATAATGGTACTATGGCCGCTTTTGGGTCAAATAAAAGTGTGGAATAGAACAAAGTGTCTTTTTAATTATGCTTAATAGTATAGTGAATTAAGTATAGCTGTCATTTTTTCGGTGAAAAATCCAATTGTTTAAAAAAAAGATAGATAATAATTTTAAATTCGTTATTGACCATAGAATCGAGTCTGTAAAGCCACCCAAATTCATTAAATAAGTCTATTAATGCAATGGTTTTATGTTCAAGTAAAAGGACTGAATGTCATCGTTTTATTTGCCATTTTGTTATTCAGTCTACCCAAACGATAATTCAATTTTTAATTTGTCTCTCACTAATGTGTTTAAAAACGTAAGTAATTTATTTTGCCGAAATGCTGACTTAATCTCTGGCACCGCGAAAACACTCATACCTTCCTTCTGACCAATTCTAAAATTATCTTATAATTGCTGTTGTAAAAATCTTGTTAAATCTTCTGTTGGTGCAAATAACCATTGGCAAGAGATCCGTATGTTTACATTGAGAGAGAAATTTTCCAGGAGATTAGGTTAAAAATGTTTGTTATTATGCAGCACTCCGTACGTCTTACGGATTTCCAAAAATTTTCAACCTTTCCTGTTTTATTAAAAAAATGAAGGGACCCAGCAGAAAAGGTTATTTTTAAACAAAAACAAGAATTTTAAACGAATTGAAAATGAATTCCATTCGAGTAGATCAAATGACAAAATTTTAATAAATTTATATCCACCGCTGGGACTGAAACCCGTAAGGTCAATTCGTCATGGATTTAGAGACACAATTCGTTCACGGAATATAATAGGTTAATAATGATAGTAAAACTATTTAATCATGTCATTTGTTTGAATTATTGGGTTTACTAGCACATAGAGTGGTAATTCGTTAATCATTACCCTAGAACTACATGAATGGTGGCTTTCGTTGAAATACAGGACTCGGGCATGCTCCCATTGATTGACTTGAGGTTCTTTGTCGTCATTTCTGTCATTATTCCAGAGGAATATTTTACCCTCTGCTTAAACTCCATTGCTGCATGCCATAGATTTCTTATAATTTTCCTTGGTGCAGGATTCAACATGTGCGAGTATGAGTGTATTTCATGTGTAGTTGGATTGTTGGAGGCAACTATTATATGTATTTTTTCCTCCCATAATAACGGGGTCGCGTGTTTTCTTTAAGTTTAAAATGAACTGGAGGAATTCCGTGATGAAATTTTATCGACTACCAGACCTATTTAAACCAAACTTAATGAGATAAATCACATGGTATCTTAGCTAATGATAGACCTGTATTCAATTTTCAGGTTGTCTTCCTATGTACTTATTACAGGGGTTCTCAAACGTTTTTGGTTCGTGGCACACTATTTGATGTGCTTTTGTTTTTTCTGTGCGGAATATAGTGGCACATAACTAATATAGAAGCTACCACATTAATTTTCAACAATAGTGTAATATTATTGAAAGAGCTTTTAGAGTTAGTTTTTCTTGTCTTTTTGTAAACCTGCACTCTGATATCATAAATAACACACATTTTTGTATTAATTAATAAATATTATATTATTCAATATTTAATAATAATTTAATATTATTTAATATTATAATAAGTTGGGAATATATGTATATATTGTAACGAATCCGTGCTCCCAAGACTCGCCCGGATGAGTCCCGAAGGCACAGACCGACTACATATAATTTGAAAAATAATAAAAATTTTCGGGGGGTTCCCCGACTCGTTTGCGGCTAGTCAAAAAAACGTAATTCAACTTGGAGGGGGGGAAGTGGACTCTAAATCAGGCCATGGGACGAGGAAGTACAACTACTCAAAACTTTCATTCAACAAATATATTATAAATCAAAATTGCATTACAAGAAAAAAACATTTATCAATTTCCCCGTGCTGTGGCACGCGCAAATCTTCCGCAGCACGATGAGAGGAAAAACAGACTGTTTTTCCTTTACCCCCAAAATGTGACACGTGTTAAATAAATACAAAAATACGAAATAATAACTTAAGCCTCAGTCTCTTCGTTTCGACAGTGACGGACGAATAGTTATGTCTATCACTTCACACAACTGATTCTAGACACTTGTGGCAATTCAAAAAACAAGGTAATTACCGCTTTTTGGAACACTCGAGCCGACAACTTGACGGAAAGGTTGGGGGGCTCTCTTCGGCCTCCCCAGCTAGGCCCACAGATCACTTGGAGGGGGGGGGGATGGCAGTGGGAGAATCTTACTCCGAAGAGGGGGGGTCCTGTCGTCTTACGTTGCGTCGGACCGCCGCGCCAGTTCTCCCAGGTTTGCCATCTCTATCCTCCGCTCCGCTGATCTGCCCAGCTCTGCCTCTCGTCCTTCCTTGTACCTGGCACTGTGACGGCAAGTAGTTGTCCTCTCCGTCTCGTGCCAGTATCACATAAGTCGTCTCAGTCCCGCGGCATTATCAGAATAGCTTCGTCTTCTTCACCTCGGGCCTTTTTATACCCGGGTGAAGAGGGAGGGGGGGGGGAAACCGATCACGTGGGAGAAGGATCAGTGCATGGGGCAGTGGGGAAAAAAGGGGGGGGGGTCACCCACTTGACCGTCCACAGGGATGGAGCTGAGGCACTTAACTAGGGTTCCTGTTCCTCCTTGGTACCACTCGACTCGGCGACTTCCGCACGACACTCCTCTCACGCACTCACACACACATACACACATGGAACCTTCGTCGAACCCAATGCCTGGTGTGGAGGCCAACAAAAGGGAAAAGAAAAAAAACTGCGATGGCCGCAGACCATCACAATATATATAAATTAATTAATGCTATAATAATACATTTAATACACAAGGCTGTTTTTTTGTTTTCATACTTTCTCAATACTTTTTTTTGCGACACAGTCCAGCAGTTTTGCGGCACACTAGTGTGCCAACGAACACCCTTTGAGAACTCCTGACTTATTCATTTGAATTGGATCTCTTCATAGAAACAAACACTATTGTTTTCTTGTTGCATCCCTTGTGGTTATTTACGATGGACCATATTCTCTCTGACTAAACATTGGTAATTAGATCTGGGATTCATCCTTTAGTACATTCAATGTACCATTTTGTGAATAACCTAAGTAAGCGTTTAATTTTATCAATTTAACACTAGAAAAGACGGGATGGGTCATTTTGACCCATAACGCGTGTTCAAAATCAAATTTAACTACTTATTTGTGATTAGATTCTTTTTAAATTTTGTGACTTTGTGCATTTTTACTAATATTTTACTTTTGGAAAGAAAATTTCGTAATTGCTGTTGTTTAATTTTTTAATTGATGTTATACCTAGAAGGATGGCTGTGGGCCATTTCGACCCATTACTTCTTTTTGTATTAGAATCAAGTTTCTTCACTATTCCATGTCTTTTTTCTCCTATAGATCACTGATATGTATTTACATCACCTAAAATATATCAGAGCACATTTGGATCAGTACTTGAAGCCTTTATATTTCATTTGAATGCCATTCGTCGATATCGGAGCTCTTGGTTGCAGCTTACCAAAATTACGGAAAATTTTACTTTCAAACCGTCTTAGAATTTGTCTTACAATTGATTTCACCAGAGAAAAAGGATTGAAGATATTTCACTTTCATTAAGCCGTCATATAAATTACTGTCGTATTCATTACAAGAATATGTAGAGAAACATATGACTACTAGAACATAGGAATGTGATCAGCATTGCCTCCATTCCCAAAAAGAGAGGTTACAGCGGCCAGTGGTGCGAAAATGGAAAAGAATTGTCCTGAACATCGCTCGACAAACTATTCTGACCACTCACTAGAGATATGCATGTTCGCCCAGATGTTTTTGGCCACCGAAGTATTGGCACACTGCTTCTGAAAGTGGTCTAGAGGATGCGCCGTGCTCAAGTTGTAAAATCAGTTCCGAATCCTCTATTCTTTAGCTTTAGGGAAAACACTCCGTGGGATGCAAAAGAGAGGAGAAAAGATTTTTGGCTCTTATGAGAGCAGAAAAGCCTATTGTTTTTGTCCCTCCTAGAATTAGTGGTTACATTTTCCTGCGCCGAAAAACTCACCAAACCTTCCGTATGATTTCTTTCTGTCGTTGGCTCCTTTTATCGCAGGTGGCCGTGTAATAGATCCCTACGGTAGTGGCTGGCGGTGAGCGTCATTCACGTGCTATTAGGACCGGTGGGCTTTCCCAGAAAGGTATGTGACTACCAGGCGGATAGCAGAAGTAACGAACATAAAATAAAAAATAGCACGCTATAATTGACGAATAGAAATAAATAAACCGGCTAAAAAAGTGGTGGGGGATGCCTATAGGAACGAAACCCTCATCTTCTCGGGAAAAGCACGCTGCTACACTAACGGGTCAGAAAAGAAAACATTATCAAATTAAAAAAAATGCACAAAGAAAACTGCAAATATATGTCCTCAATACAATAGAAGTGTTTGTGTAAACTGTGAATAAATAACTATATGTGTATGTTGTGCAAAAAAGTGATATTGCATCATTCAATATATATATATATATATATATATATATATATATATATATATATATATATATATATATATATATATATATATATATACATGTATATATATATGTATACATGTATATATACATGTATATATATGTATACACGGACATATACATGTATATATATGTATACATGTATATGTCCGTGTATGGATGTGATTTTTATACATATTTTTATTTGAAAAAGGCTATGAAATATAAGACACTGTCTCCAGCGTTACTTTGTGGAACTCTTTCATCTTTTTCAATAATAATAAACACTTGGTTGTTATTCCACACTTTATTGGAAACAAAACGACCCGGGTTTCAGCATGTCATGCCATCATCAGGTGATCACCTGATGATGGCATGACATGCTGAAACCCGGGTCGTTTTGTTTCCAATAAAGTGTGGAATAACAACCAAGTGTTTATTATTATTGAAAAAGGCTATGAAATATTAATATTTTTATAATAAAAGGATATTTATCAAAATATACGCAACATTCAGCCAGGTGTCTTTATTTTCAAACTTTTTGGCTTAGAAAAAGCCTAAAATTAGCACTGCTGAAGAGGATCAACTGAAATAATTTTAAATATAAAAAATTATTTAGTAAAAAAAATTTTGCTAATAATGTGTAAATAAGGCCTTCTTATTACTATTTGTGAAGTAAATAAAGTACCGGGAGAAAAAAGTAGCTATTTGATGCTGAAAAAATGTATGGGTCATAATGACCCCTGCTCCTCCTAGGTAGTGCGAGACTCCCGTCCTCCTAGTGTTAATAGCGTGAATTTCAGTTTATAGTTTCCAGAAAATAGGCTATCCGTTATGCTGGAAATATTTTTAATTTTAAAGCAGTGTTTACTGCTGATGTTCTTAATTGCAGAGATAATTTTTTTTATTCCTAGTCAAGTTTTATGCCTGATTTATGTTACGGGTTCGTATAATAATGCCTCCTTATGGCGGTTAAAGATTCGAGATCGCTGCTAATTATTTCCTCCTCGCTATTTAATTTCATTGAGAAAAACTAATTTTTGAACAACAGAATTCGCTCCCGAAGTCCTGACGGCGATCTTTTTTTTCCATTCCCCAAGGAGGGTCCATATGACCTTAATTTGTCGGAATCAAGTACTTGGTATGCCCGCCTGGCTTCACATCTTTCCTCTATCCTCCTTAGCCTTCCCCCTAGCCGCCATCTCCCTTCCTCAGGTCTATTTTTTCGCCACGCTGCCGTTTCTTGCTTGTTCCCTTGTCCCTCCTCTCTCGGCTCCTTTTCCGTAACTCGAATCCTCTCTTAGGTCCTACATGCCTCCCTACACCCTGATTGTCTTCCTCTCTCTCTCTCCATCCCTGCTGTCCTCTAGCCCTTTCTCCCCCTTTTACTCAACCTTTCGCATCGCCCTTACCCTTTCTACTTAGGGGTGCCGAAATTTGAATTCTTTATTCCTGTCACAAAATCCCCGAACCCTCTTGCATCTCCGCTCCTTCTCTCGACGATTTTTACATTAAAGCATTCCTCGGAGGCGGTGGAAGTGGGTATTAATTAATATCAGCTCATATCCTTATGCAGTGAATGGAAATTTGTGGAATCTGGCATCTCCCATTTTGGAAAAATGTGTTGGATCTCTGCTGCTACAAAATTAATTATTTCGGGCACGGATATAATCTATCACGAAGTTGGTCTCTCTTTTCTTGTTTATCGCAGGCAGCCTTTGGGAGTATCCTCGTGCGCTGGCGGCCTTGGTCGGGAGGTAGTTCACGATTTGGCGTATGTTATGGTTGGAGAAAAATATCCAAAATTAACCTACCATGCCTCAGGCTTGAAATTTCAGGGTTTTCGCATTATAGCCTACCCTCACAACATTTCGCTATTAAATCAATGACGAAGTAAGAGTTTTCATCTCCCTATTTTATCCATTAACTTGTCTTCGTGAAAATTCAGGAAAATAAGTATCGAGGTAACCTGAGACCATTAAGTGAAGGAGAAGAAATATTTAGTTTTTCTTCTATTTCTCCGTGTTAATGAGGTGCATCATAAAGAGCATTTAATGAAGAGAAGACTACTTCTTTTACCAGAAAATGGCCGTAGGAAAGTTACGGATGTATCTTATCGGATTTAATATTTCAAATTCTGTCTTGATGTTAGAAGGTTCTCATTATTTTTATAGCATTCAGCTGTTACTTTATATAATTAAGTGGCTGGCCAAATGAATTTTTTTCAATGTCTTACTCAAATGTACTAGTAAACTTAGAACTACATGGCCGTGAGAATTGAGTTTCCGAATTTATTATAACTTTTTTTTGTTAGTTTGATAATATTTGTTGGTTGTTTGGGGCCAAATATCGGAATATGAATTAATACTACCTATAGGTGGGAATGAAATTGCTAGGAAATGGATTTTTACATGTATTTAGGTAGTGAAATAGGGTGGCAGTAGCCTGTGCAAAACTCGACGTCAAGGAGAGGAAGGCTCGTGCGGTAGGGGTCGGCTGAAGAGCGGAGGGCTGAACACATAATCTCGCTATCGTGGTGAGTTAAGGAACCAAGGCGTCCTCACTCGGCTCAATATCGAGGTATCTAGTCCCGGTCATGACGAATGATTTCTTCTCTGTGGAATCTCGCACTTGCGGGTGTCTCCGTAAAGGTAACACCGTGGCTAGTCCCGGTTTCCTCAAGATTGGAATTTATAAGGCGGTAAAGTGCAAGTAGCAAATTTCACGGCAATGTTTAGTATCCAAACAACGCTGTATCATGTTGAATGCTGTATTCATTCCGGTGTTTCACCACGTCGTTATTTTTACGACAACAGTTTCGCCTGCGTTCCAGCAGGCGTCTTCAGGTCGAAAGAACGATGCCGGTTATTGACGACCTTATATAGACCCGTTTCTATGTTCTGATTGGTGGCATCATTTTTCCACGTTAATTGCAATTTTCCCCCGTTCGCGGGAATTGTCCATGTTGACCGTTTCTACGCGGAAAAGTCTCTTATAAGTGCTGTGGAGGTGACACCCGTCCTCCCGGTTGAAATTCTTCGGGTGTTTTGTTATCTCGATAGCTTTCCGAATGATTCTCGGAAAGTATCAAGATTCCCTGGCCATCACCTTGGCGTCCACCAAGTTGATGGTGTGTCCAGGCTTGGAATAAGCATGCTCCACCATATTGGAGAGGTGGCATTAATATTCATCAACCGTCCGTGTTCTTATTGCTATTTACAGCTCTTTTCGTTTGCACGATGTATACCATTCCACAGCTGTCACTCAATCTTGTACACTCCTTCGTAGGCATGGGTTGTGATCCGGTCCTTGGGTCTAGGGAGTGTGCCACCCATCTTTTTCACGCAGTTGAAGCGAGTCATCTCATCGTATTTTCTCAACAGCCTTACACTTTTGACTGTGGTCCCTACCACAAAGGGAATCGTGGCATAGGCTGCAGATTTGGGTTTCTCCGTCGTCTTGAGGGTCCTTTCTGGTGGAAATTCATGGAGTTCCATTTATTTCTTCACGGCCCTCTTTAGGAAGGATTTTCCTGATATTGTGGATGAAGGATTGTATTGTAACAAGGATTCGTACTTTATATGGGACAATCGTTTCTACGAGCAGACCGAAGGCGTCAACATGGGGTCACTCCTATCTCCCGTGATCGCCAACTTGTTCATGGAGAACTTTGAGAAAGGGCTCTGGACTACTGACGGAAGAATCCGACACTTTGGCTCAGATATGTGGACGAAAGGACGTTCAAAATCCTATTAGACACTGGATTCTATGAAGTAAGCTGCAGCGGCTGTATGCTTTCATTACTTTTTTAGACCTGTCGAAGGCTAGTCTAAATAAATTAATTCGGTATCAAACCAGTGTTCTCAGTAGCGGTTTAGCGCTAGCTGGTTTAAGCCCTATCAGCTTTAGCTCGGAGAAATTTTAGTATATTGGTGATTCTCAGGTTTCCGAAGTTTCTTGAGTTATGCCGCTCGTCTATTTAGATTCCCTCCGCTTGTAAGAAGCCTGTCGTCACCAAAACACTACGCAACGTGAAGGGAATCCTAAAAGTCGAGCGGCATAAGTTGAGTACATGCCATGATAGGTAGAAAGTTGAAGTTGAATCAAGTGGCCATGCCGGAAATGAACTTTTTATCTTAGTTTAATCCTTACTTAGACTTTCACTATGAGATACCTCTTGAAACTATACTAATATGAAATCTATGGATTTGGCTGTTGGTGTCTAGAACGTAAGAGAACGGAAATAGACGCATTAAAATTTTTAGAGTAGACGGTGAATGGAGGAAGGTTTGTTGAGAGAATAAGGCAGAGTAAAGAGGGATAGCGAGAGGAGGGAAGACTGAGGAAATCTGAAGGGGACCAAGGGAATAACAGGGACTGGATCGGAATCCGAGAAGTCTGGACTTATTCTGCTTCTCATTAGAATACGAATGGACTTTGATCACTTTTCGGGAATCTTCGAATTCAGCACCTCGAAGGCACCCGGTGCCATGGGAGCTAACCTAACCCCCCACCCCTCACCCCCTTCCGTTAGGCCTGCTCCCACAACCCCTCTTCCCTCCGCCGTGGTCCCTCACCCCCCCCCCCACTTCCTTACTTCCTTCCCCCGAGCGGAGAGTCACGGGGGAAGGATTTCCCGTCCCATTTTTCGCTCTTTCCCTTTCGCTCTGTCCTGCTTTGTGTCGAATTTATTCCTTTCCAATCCCTTATTTTCTCTCCTTCTCACCCTTTCAATCTTAAGTCGCTTTTCAAATTCAAAACTTCTCCTTTGCCATGCTCTGAATTTTTATTTTTTTTTCACAAGGCATTTGCGACAGGAAATTGTGTAATGCGTCACATCATGGATGAAAATCTTTACGACTTTGGAACAAAACATTGGAGAAGTTTTATTATTCATGGAAGGGTCGACTTGGAGTTAGGCAGATTCAGAAACAGTGTTGAAAAAGGTCTGGGTAAAATGATGAAATTACTAGGTATTTTATATTCCTGGATGTGGTCTCGGTAGCAGTTGGACATTATGCAAATCAGTCAATATGATGTAAAATTTCCTCATTCGATTTAGCCTAAGGGCTGATCAGTTAGTAAAGTTATGATATACTAAAATGGCTGTAGTAAAAGTAGTGGGTATATAATAAAAATTAAAATACAAGTTACGTGTCAATAATTAACTGACCATCAAATATTTTCTCTCTAACTAAGGCTGAAGGTTTGGTTGACTAAAAGGAATAGGCTAGGGATTTACTTATTGAGGAAAAGGAAATATGAAGCTTGGAGAAATTACATTATTGATATAATTTAATTTAGTTTACTTTAGGTGTGATTTAGTATGATAGTGTTGGGGATCTTTGAACAATAACATCTCTTACGACTGTGTATGCTAAGGGAAGTGACAGCATAAGGGAATCCGTGGAATGAATCTGATAAATTATTTCTGTAGCGCGAACCTTTATCAAACTTCCATGATACATTCCTGAAACTAGTTACTAAACCAATGCTGGAGGTCGTATTCATTTCCGACTTGAAGGCTTTTCGTCGACGCAACAGGCAAAATTCAAGGGAGAGGAGTAGTGGCAATTCGAAACAAAGTTATCTCATTAGGCAATGGTGAGATTGCCACAGTTGCTGAACCAAGCGAAATTATTGTATACTTAGGTTGAACTCATTATGATAAAAGATATTAAAGAGATTTAAAATACCTGAATTTCGCGGATAATGAATTCTCACTGACCTTAGAACTCTTAATTTAGCAGCTTGAGGACTAATGTACAGATGTACACGTACTTTATGTGAAGGTACACCTCGTATGTTTTTAAAAAAACAAGTGTGAGTAATGAATTTTTAATAAAGAAGGAGCAATTGGAGTAGTGAATAGCCTTACCCTAGAAACCAACCGGAGTTAACCATGATACACAACATTAATGCTTCATTAATTAATAATGCTAGGCTCTGCTCATTCAGGTATTTAATATTGTATACTTAAAATTCAATTAATTGTTATTGAGTTGAGAATTACATTCAAGCGATTTAGATTGTAATCAATCAAATTTGTACGTTTTTCATAATTGAAAGAGGGACATTCCTTCACTATATTTTATCCAGATAACAGTTGTTTCAGCGATGTCGCGTCACTATCAAGACTAAAATGGCTATAATCGGAAGCCAATCGGAATGCCACCATGAGCGTAAGTACAGATATGATGTGCGATTATGCCGAATACATCGTGAAACGTTCTAAAGTTTGGGAGGTAACACAGGATATGAAGAAAAGTTTTATTAGCTTACTGGGAGGAGCTTAGTGCTCACTCCTGAGATTGCCATTCAACAAATAGTTACAAAGGGCTATAACAAAATTGTCATTAGAAATATGTAATTAAAATTTTGTATTGAAATTAAAGTTATAGAATGCAGACATTAATGCCATCATGAGATTGTCACTTTTAAGGTATTTATATATTTAATTTTTCGAAGGTATAAGAAAACGTAATAGGCAACCACAATATTCATAAAACCATGCCTATTTATCATAATTAATGAAATAATGTTCTTAAAGGGGACATTTTTATGCATTTTAAGAAGCCGACATAAACACTTTACCGTTACAATTTCGTATTTAAATAATTCCGATCAAACATGGTAGCTATAATTTTGAGTTTTATAATCAATCTTACTTTTAACGAATCATACTTCTTCATTTTTTATTCACACCTTTTTCCTCCAATCATTTTTTTTGGAAATGTTTTATTTACTTTTAAATAAATACTTTATATTTGTTTCACCATTTTTTTGTCTAATATGACCTCTCGATAGTAGTCAAAAAATATTATGCTGCAACAATAGCATGTGAAAATTATTTTTCTTAATATTATAGTAAGTATCTATTACTTCTCAGCTGAAGAAAATACTTTCTTTTCAATTGATAGAAGTAGTAACACACACTTCTTAAATTATGTCTCTAATGAATTAATATAATTATCGTTGCCTAACTTCTAAATGTACCAGATAGTAAATAATGACAAAGTAAATTCATTTACCACATTTTTTTGCCTAATTTATCAATGAATTCAAAATTTAAAAATTATGAATTAACTATTTTAGCTATTACAAAAAATTGAGTTCATACATGGTCCCAATATATCAGATGTGAAGCTTGAAACAATCGATAGTAGTTAAGGGTTTCGTTTGCATTGTTATTGGAAACCCTGAACACTTTCATGATTGAAGTACTCGAATTGATAGGATAAGAACATTCATCCTCTACAATCTTCTCTAGATTCATTCTCTCCCACTCAGTGTTCTGCTTAAAAGGGGCAAGTGGCTTCAGCTGGGCGCTTCTTTATAGTTTGGGCGCGAGGAATTCATTCTTTTTTCCATTCCTCTCTATTCCTCACGAGGGAAAGTTTTCACGTCGCGGATACGCCAGCTCTTTTATCCACCTCCCCTCCTCCTCCCAACTACTTTTGATTCACTTCCCCTTTTTACACCCTTATACAACCCCCCTTCCCTCATCGTCAATCTCTTTCTCACCCCCTACCACGCACCCTTTCATCCCCCCTCCTCGCGCCGTCACCCCCTTCCAACCTCTCATCTCCACCCTGAGCCTCAATCTCCACACATCGCCCTCTCTCTGTACCTTTCGCATTTTTCCTCCTAATTTATTCCTTGTTCCTTCCCTCATGCATGTTTCACTTTCTTATTTATGCCTCGATCTCTATCCTTTCTCTCTCCTCTTTTCCACTCCCCTCCACACCTTTCTCCTCCCTCCCCCTCCTCCCCCTCCCACCCTCCCATGCCAACCATCTCTCACTCCTCCCGAAGAACTAACTCTCTCTCACTCACTCACTGTCTTCGCCATTTTTTTACCAGTTTTTTATTTTCGGAACTTTCGAAAACTTTTTCCTTCTACCTCTTTCTCGTTTTTATTCCCTTTTTCATCCACCTCACATATTCCTAAGGAAAAGGAAATAAAAAAGTTGTGAAAGGTGAGTCACCTATCCTGAGAGCGCATTATAAAATGGAAGGATGTCGGAGATTTATGTATTTTTTGGCGTTTTCCAATATTTTTATACTGTACAAAAGTTTTCCAGGCTCAGCGTGAGTGCAGTACATTTTGTAGGTTTTCCCGAAATGTTAGTTGTACACTGTTGTCACTAGGCTCATCGGATTAATTGAAGAATGTATCTCTATGTGCTACAATGTATGCTTTTGTTTGAAGAGGATGTAATCTGCAAGACCTGGGAAACTGTCTGCTAAAAGAAAAGAGGTTTTGATTCATATTTTAGGATAACTACCCATACCGAATGCTCTTTTACAACTGGTGTCAAGGGTTTATTTACCAATTATTTTGTATAGACAATTGCGTTTATAGTGTATAGGTTACATGAATGAAATATTTATGTATTTGGATTGATGACCCTTTTGTTCTGTAAATATTTAAGCAGTGCCACCAGTGCTATATTTTTCGCTAGGCTAGTGCTTCGTACCTCGTCGTTCGCGCTTTTTGTTCGAAATCCTTGCAGTACGTGCTCTCCTGGCTCTTAATTACTCTGACTCCCTCTGTAATATATTTGTGGTAAAGGGTGCTGAGTCATCATTCATTAAGCAGGGCGATGTTAGGTAGAAGGAATTGGGAAAGGCATGCGATGAGAGGTGAAATGAGATTTTGAAAAAGTAGGGTCTCTTATTGATTTTTCTGATTTTATATCTTTTATCTCATCATTTTTTTTGCTCTACAGACGTACTTCGGGGTAAAATAATTATCCTCAATTACATCCACAAACTCCTGTTATCTCAATATTTCTAGAAATCGTCTCTTAATATGTACCTTACGATATAATTAAGCTATAACTATATTTGTAAATTGCAGTGATTCTAATTCAATTCTGCAGTGTATTCAGGCATTATTAATGCTTTTTTACATTTTAATTATCTTATTGTTTGTATTTTTGTATCCACTATTAATTTTGGTAAAATTATTTTTAATTTTCGGCAGAGAGACTGATTTACTTTGTTTCTACATTGGTGTAATTTTGTAAGACAAAGAAGAGTCGGTTAACCCCAAACCTCAAAAGAGTAACCTATGTCCCTCGTTTTGAATTTTTATAATTTTTTACCGTTTGGTGCATGAGATTATACGATGAAAAAATAAATAAATAGTTAATTAAAAATCCATTATGAGTACAATTCCATACATCACCTTGCTTCTAGATTTTACTGGCCAATTTGTTGAGAAATATTTTACGTTGTTTTAAAATCTCTCAGCAAATTATGATGAACGAGGTAAATATTGTAACATTTTTTATGTGTTTGTGCATGAACAAAGCTGTTGGAATCCTATTTTGGATAGTTAATTCTGGCACAGATGTTACTGAAGGAACGCGTTTGTGTTAAAAATATTTAATTATGGCCTTAGCGTGGCCTCATCAGTAAATCATGCTGATTTAGGAATTCAGGATATCTTTTAAATAATATATCTTTTTGCTGAAGGCGAAAATGTGAACCTTATTAGCTGGTTAGTTCGGCAAAGTTTTGATCAAGCATGTGCATAGATCAATACTGTGGCAGCATATCTCACTGGCAGAATATGGAAATAAGTGAAATTTCTCCCATGAGTAATAATTTTTAAAGTTTCGTGTATTTGGCTATGGAGAACTCTATATTCTCGAGTTTGGGCCAAAATATCAATAAAACGCAAATGAGGCCGGAATATATTGCACATGGGGTTGGATGAATGGGCAAAAGTGAATTTTGGTGGAATGAAAAGCAGATATTACAGGCTGAAGAATTAAATTAATATTTCTGGGGTCTAATGGTGCTGCGTTGATTTTCATTCAGTCGTTTTTTATCCAAACTGTGTGGTGTGAGTAAAAAATTGTTGATTTAAATGTCATCAGTTAATTTATAACGGTCAGCGAATGTACTTATTTATTGGAATGAAAGGCGTGTAATATTTCATCCCAGGTTACATAAAACAAATAACGAAATCTTTTTTGTTAATATGGTTTCCCTCACATTTGCGTTTAATTTCTGTGTTTCCGTCAGTCTAGTGTATTTTGATGTTGTCATAGCTTAACTCTGCTGTAGAAAATAGCCATATTTATATCCTAGCGTCATGCACTTGATGTTAGTTTTCTTAAATGTTTATTTGTATCACCCATTCAGCAATACCAATTTACTTGCACCACAATAATATGAAACAGTATCTGGAAATGAGATATATTACTACTACTATGGTATTTCACGATATCTGTTCAGTCATAACGTAAATAAAAAAACTGAAAAACAAGGCTTAGTAATTAAAAAATGTACTAATAAATAGGAAATAATTTTGACCTGCCACAACTGGTCTACAACAGGCAGAACGTGATTATATGTGACTAAAAATAAAACCATGGGGGCGCAACCAGAATTTGTGATACAAAAGGCTTTACCATTACTATTTAGGTAACATGGTGAAAAGTCTTTTATATTCTAAGTTGTGCAGCACCATGAGTTTTCGGCGAGCAAGCTTATGTAATTACATCTACTTTTGTTGTAATTTGTTGAAAAGTCTTTAGTGTTACAAGTTAGATTAGGACTTCGGTGTCTCCGGTGAAAAGTCTTTAGCGTCACAAATATTGGTTGTACCCCCATGGTTTTATTTTAATAACATATAACCATGTTCTGATTTAGGCCAATTGTGGCGGCTCAAAAATTATTTTCTCTATTTAGTAAATTTTCATAAAACGATGTTTTTAAAATTTATTTTATTTTATTGTTTTTTCTCTATTTATTCTGTGCCTGAATTGGATACTCTAAATTTTCTCTCTGATTACTCTTTTCATACACGTTGCACATAGGATCTACATTGAGAAATTAGCATTTATAATTATAGTGAATTGTCATACTAAGCTATGTTTAAATTGAGAAAATATGGTATTGTCATCCAAAATTTACGTTATATTATTTATAAAGGAAGAAGCGATAATGGTTGGTTCATGAAATGTCGTTTATTACTGCACTATTTCATGTTTTTGTTTCACTCTGTTACGGAATTTGATTTATTTCCGTATTATATATTTGAAGTTTGGTTAATCATCATATTTTTCTCTTAAAGGTTTGAGGCAGGCCAAAATAATTATTGGCATTGCGGACTCTGAAGAAATTTATAACGATTTACGGACGGCCATCGAATCTTACCTATGCCGAGTCCTGCAGTTGGAAGAATTTGAGCATAAGGAGAGAATGCAAGGTAGGTTAATAGACTTATGACCCGAGGAGCTCCATGATTTTACTTCATCCTGTGCAAACTGTTCTTGAAGATAATCTGGAGGATTGCAATTGGTTTCCGTAGTCATCTATGTACACAGGGCTGAGAGCAATAGTAGCGAGAAAATGGAGGAAGTGGTTGTATTAATATGTGGAATATGAGTTTTTTTTGTACAGAGAAGAGATCTACGTCACTCAAATGAAACATATTACCTATAGAGAAAAATATGAAATTTCAGTCGTTATTCATTTTGGAAGTAAGATGGGGAGAAGAGCCATGACGGTCTACCAAATATACCCTCCTTAAACGTTTTTTTCCAAAACAGTAAATCGAGTGGTGTGCTAGCACGGAAAATCCGTGTCTCATAATTAAGCGGTTGATGTTTGCCTCAGCAGAGAATTCTGTGTATTCCAGTGGAATGCCTACAAATCTATATAATTGCATAGTACATAAAACCTTATCGGATTAGAGTAGGGACCTTGGGCACTGGCATCTCATCCAGAAGGCCCGGGATTGATGCCCAGCAGCGATGGAGATATTAGTGGGTTGTCGACCCCTACTTTGATGTTCTATGGAGAGCACTCCAAGTATTGTGCTCCGTTTATCGGATGAGACGCCAACCTCTGGACCCCTTGGCGTCTTTCTCTAAGTAACCTGGTTTCTCTCCTCCTTTCTTTCTTACCCCGTATAATCATTCCCTTACCATCCAACTCACTTATCCTACGTGGTGCGAATGATACCCTTCATCGGCCGCCTCCCCAAAAAAACCCAGTTGAACCCTCTCAAAAGACTGAAACATTGATGTGTGATAAGCTACTGGTAACTCTACTCCCGGAAGAGCAGCACCTCTGCAAATATATTCTTTTACATCAATTAACAGCAACAGGCTCTGACTCAAGTTAAATATTCAGGTGGTAAACAAGTACCTCATTTTGAAAACATTTGCAAAAGATTATTAGGCTGATTTGAATATAGATAATCGCGTCAACAGACAAAAGTGATAAAACCAGCTCCATTTTCCTCCAAAAATAGGTGAGAATTTCACTATTTATATCTCTAGTTGAGAGAAAGCCGCATCATGTCCCATAAAATAATCTTAGATTGCACTAACGACTACTGTCTTACTACACTAAGCCTCATGAAGATAATATCATTATCAGATTCCGGTAAGCTGTTTTATTCGTGATCGACGGTGTATATAAATAGTGACTTTTCATTTTTGCCTTCATCCTCCGCCTTGAGTGATGTACGTTGGATTTTATGCTGCTTACCTTTGGTGACAGTCGCATCTTAGTCCATACCATCTGCGTGTACTTAATTTATTTGAACATTTTCATCCGTGCTCTTTGTAACTGAAGTGAAGTGCGTACATCATGCCATGTTCGTTATCTGCCTTTTTCCACTAACGATTTGTTATTCCCATAAATCCCCCAGTACTCCTACATTGCATTTTTCCTCTAGCAGTCGCTATTATTTTGGACATTTCATCATATACACATTTTATTCCTTTGTTCAATTTTATAATGATTGCGATTGGACGGTACGGAATGTGGTACGGAATGATTGGAAAATGGTATGCACAAATGATGTGTAATTGGCTGACACACCTGTCCGGCAATTCAGAGATCCAGGTTCAAATACCAGTCAAGTAAAATGTTTTTTAAGGTAAATTTCACCCTTTTTGGTGTATGCGTTTTATATTTTGTTAAAATGGCATTCAAAACATTTAATTTGTTCCTCTCTTTCGATATTTTAGCACTTTGTTAGCCACCGGTCTTTGCTACAGTCAGGTACTTCACGCTTACCATACTGAGATTCTTTGCTTCCTATTTATCCCATTTTAGCCTAAAGGCCTTGCTCTGTTGGATGTCTTGTTTAGCATAGCTATTTGTCTCTACTTCTTCTTTTTTTATTTTTTTATGCTTTCCTTATTTAATCATCGCTGAAGCCTCCATTTTTTACGCTAGCACACAAATTGACTCTTTTTTATTTTACTCCGCAACGCTTTGCACTACGCCGACCTCAAAGGGCTTAGCCTACTGCAAAACGTAATGCAGTTAGCTTCATTATTTCTGCCTTTAATTAAAAAGTTTCATCCCTACCCGTGGACTATAAACGTTTTCTTTGCTTTGGGGTGAAAGTATTTCAAGTAAGTAACTCATGCATATTTTGTATACATGCGCGGCAGTGCATGCCATATTATACTAAATTTATTTTGCATAAACATTTGTGCTGTCGCGATTTTTGTCACTGATTACAGGGTAGGGAACGTGGAGGGCAAGTTTTTTCAACAGTAAAGAAAAATCAGGAACCTCCTCTACTTACGGAGTTATTTAAGAAAATAATAAAGAAATGACGTTACATCATAAGAAGTAACCTTTAATGAAGGAATTTTTGTATATCTTACTGGTATTTGTACTTGTCCTAATGTTCCTGTGCCCCCCCTGGTCGCGAAAATTATATCCTTTATATTTGAGGGTGGCGTTTAAAACGTTTTGCATCTTTAAAAATTTATTTTTTGCGAACTAATTGTGAAGTTAATGAAGCCAACCTGAATATAATTATTTTTATTAAGTTCCCAAATTAGTCATTAACCTGAAATTTAAATAGTTTGCAATAATTAAAAACATTTTCTCTAAATGATGAAAAAAAATTTAAAATAGTTTAGTTTTGTTAATTTTGCGAGTATGAATGCTCTAGGATGTCCCTTAACTTCCATAGTTTCTCTCGGATGGTAGCGGATGTCAATGGCATCTAAAGTGTCAAAGAATCTGGTCGTTATGGGAGTGTATAATTCACTCTGGGTTCCCGTGTGTGAATGGCATTTGGGGTAAAGGGTAGGAGGCTGGAGCGTGAGCGTGAGATGAAAGAGATGCCGTCGCAGTGAATTGTTGGCGTAAAAATGGAAACGGAACCCCCCCAACTACCGCGCCACCCGCTTCACCCCTCTCTGGAATCAATTAATGAAGCATTGTGGTGCGAAGGAAACGACTCCCCTTGTGTTTAAAAAAAAAAAGGTCGGTCCACTCTCGCCCGACCCGTAAAGCGAAACAGCTGAGAATCGATTTCATTCGCCGGGCGCCGGTCGTTGGCATGGGGACGAGGGGGAGGGAGTGCGGGGGGGGCTCGGTGGAGTGGGGTGTAGGGGTGGAGGAGGTTGAGGATGTGTGGAGGGGGGTGAGTTGGGGAGTATGAATGACGTATTCATTGCCTTGGAGCTTGATGCTAATGGAGGGGAATTGCGGTTGGGTTAAGGGGGTTGGGGAGAAAGGGAGTTTTGCTGCGGGATTGGGTTGGGGGAGAGGGAGAAGTAGGGGTTGGGAGAGTTTGGGGGAGCCAAACATTTTGTGTGAAGCCACTGAAGCAAGAAAGAGAAAAGGAGAGAGAGAGAGAGGAGGAAAAGCTGGGGCGCGGTTGGGAAGGGTGAGGAATGAGGAGGGAGGGAGGGCGTAGTTTGGCGAAAGCGGGAGGTCAGAGAGAGGAAAACAATAATTTATAACGGAAGTGGAATGCTTGCCATTATTCTGTGATGCACGGTGGTGAATCATTCGCTAGTATATGCATTCGTTAACGGCCGTGCCTTAAATATCACATATCGCGGAAAATTAAAACATGGCCACCCGAATTCCATTTTGAGGACGCGGAGCCAATTAGAATTATGCAACGGTAAGTGTGCGTTCATCAGTGGGAACGGGATTAAGGTGGGTTTGGTGCTGGGCCATGGATTCGGAGGGAGAAGGGAGCGTTCGCGTTTGTGAAAGGATTGCCGGGTGAAGCTTTGTGTAAAAGCTTTCTCCTGCAGTGGTGATTATAATGGCCAAAAGGTTGGGTAACCGGCGATCGATGGAGGCAGAGAAAGTGTATTGGAGAATTTGTACGCGAGATGCTAGCTACTTTGGAATTATTTCAAAATGATATGGGTTTGTCTTTGTGGGAGAGATATTTTGGCCCGAATTTGGGCGTTCCTTGCACCATTACCGCTATGCCATCACCACAGAAATGCACTTTAGGGATCCCGTAAAGATTAGGTAAATGGACTGTGCGTAGTAAATGGCCGGTCAATCTAACTGCTACCCTAAAGGGTAGTCTCACAGCTCGTTTATGGGGGAATGTGTCTCCTGAATTAACTATTTCTACGATGGGTTGCGGAGACACCACAAAGGTTCTAAATATATACTGCATTACTATCTACATAATGTTCAAAAGACCAAGGGCCATCATTGGTGCGAGCCAGGGAATGTAGGTGAACATTTGGAAATTTTCGAGTACCTTCTGCCTTGGTTGCGACAAGGTGACAGTAGATTAGTAGTGCATATGCATGACAATACAATTGAAAAAGGCATAAAATGGTTGCATATTATCACGTTTTAGGTGACAGAACGAACAGCGGACTACATGTAGCAGAGTTTAAAGATCCGTGCATATACCTGGAGATAAAAATAAAAATAGGAGGTAAGTTATCTTAGGCAACAAAACGAACTATAGGCCGAGCAAAATACTAGGGTTCAGCCAATCACAAAACATTTTTTACAATATACCGCAATAAAATCTAAAAAGAAAGGCAGAAAAATGTGCTTGAAGGGAATCGGGGAAGACGGTTTCGTGATTCCCACATTACTTATCGCAGGTAATCATATTACAATAGCAGCAGATGAGTATTATGCGGAGTACGAGAAAAATATATCAGTAAAAGTGTATAAATTCTGTGATTTGAAAGTAAAATGCAATAAAAAAAGTATATGGTAATAAAAGAAGACACGAAAGGCTTATAAATTGAATAACTTCCCTGGAGATATCCAAGGAAGAAGTCTGCAATAAGTAAAAAATCTTCGAAGTGAATATTGGCAAATATGGAACAAGCCAGAAAGAAATAACAAGCATAATTCATTGCGAAAACCAAGTAAATAACTTGGTGGAAAGAGTACTGCGATAAGAGGATGTTAAAAAGAATAAAAAATGTCAAATATATGAAACGACAATTCAGAGCATACTGTTTGACGTAGCGGGAACTTGAGAAATGACTCGTGAAGGCTTTGGGGATGGACTGTTTGATGAGAAGTGTAAGAACACCAATGATATAAAGAGTACCAAATGAAAACATAATAATAATGATAAAGTCAGCGAAACAACCCAAAATAGAAAGAAAGATGAAAATACTAGGGACACATAATAAAAATGCAAAATCACCGTTGTCCCAAAAAATGTGTTGGAATGGCAACCAAATTGGGAAAAGAAAAAAATTTAAAAAAAATTCTATAGATATCAGATAAAGCAGATGGGAGAAGAAGATTGGAGGGGTAAATTTGGAGAAGATGGAGCGAAGGATGGCTTTACGTTGTATGAACTCGATGAAAATATTATGATTCGCTTACACCATTTTTATGTTAAAATTGATTATTTTTACATGGATAATGCTAATAAATTCAAATATGAATGCTCTACAGTACAATCCGTTCTTCAGCAATGACTTAATATCTTGGGAAAAGAATATCAGCCAGAAGCTTCTAACATACAGATTCAGGTTTGAATTGATGCTAATGTTACAATTTAATATATCAAAGAATAACTCTAGTAAATGTCGACAAGTTTTAGACTTACATCCGTATTCGATTGTACTGCATACTTTGATTTTAAAGCATATCTTAATAGCGGACACTTTCTTGCACTTTTAAATCTTAGCAATTTAGATTTGTAAAGTTCCTTCTGTTTACTCGATAGCAATATGTGATGGCATTCTCCGATTTTCTGTAATTTTATCGTTGCCCGCCAAGTATGTGTTTAATTTCCTAGTCACGAAGCTTTGCTTATTTTTGGGATGGCAATGAAACCTAATCACGGTTAGATATTAACTTTAGAGACAAAAATATTTTTTTATATTTTTTTACTCGTGAAATTATTTTACCTTTCCCAGTTTTCCATGCATTTTTTTGCGAAAATGAGTACCTATTGCTACGCAAAGGCGTCGTGGAACCTTTTCAATGCGTGCTTCGTACTAATCTACAATACTGGCGTTAATGCAATGTACAATGCTGGGTGTATATTTTTATTCAAATCTATTATTAGAAAGTACGGAGCAATTGGTGGCACATTGCTGGATTTTAATACCTTAGAAATCTTTAGCAATTGAGAGATATTTCCTTCCTTTAAACGGCGCGTTTTACGGTAATGGGACATCAAATTTAGCCAGTTCTACAGCCAGAAAGTGAAGAACCGAGAGAAATTGCTTTGATAACCAGCCCAAGACACCTAAATTTCCACAACGAGTCGCAGTTGAATGATATGTCTGGATTTAAGGATCACGCAGACGTTGAAATTACGAGGAAGGATTTATCGAATCATCCAGAAAGCCTCGTGAAACGCCTATTTGTCCCGCTATTGTGGAGTTCCGAATGGGCGGCGTCGGTGGATGGGGCTTTGACGGACAACGATTTGATTGGCTCGTCGAGAAAGGAATCGTCGCGGTCCAGTCTCAAGGTGTCCGTATGATTGTGCCCGTGTGTCATAATTCGCGGCAATTAGGTGTTTGCCGTTTTATGGCCTGGGGGGGGGGGGACTAATGACATCGGCGATTCGGGGTAATGACGGATTCACTCGATGGCCAGAAGGGGTGACAGGCGGAAAAGCGGCGTCTACGACTTTGGGTGAAGCGAGCGGATATATTGGGGGAAGAGGAATCGGTCGATTGGGGGAAGAGGAATCGGTTCACCACCACCATTCAGATCGGGTGATCTGAATGGTGGTGGTGAACGGTGATGCTGGTGAGGAAGGGGAAGTGACTGGGGGTAATGGTCTTGAAGGAGAAGGGCAGCAAAGAGACAATGGCGATCCGCGTGATATTGAGTTGTCGGTAGGGTTGCCACATGGCTGGTTAATTGATGGGCGAGGGTTGAGCTATTGCGGCTTATTGTATGACAATATTAAGTGTATGCTCTTAACTTACTCTAGTTCACGGCCGAACGAGTACTTATTAAAATGTGTATCTTTCAGGCATTTATTTGAGGTAAGAACATATAAAATGGAATGAATTTGGCCTCATTATGATGCATACGATCTCGTCTTTCTAATTGTACCAACGTATTAGTCACTCATTGCACTGTTTTTCGACATAATTTCAAAAATATAGAAGCTGTTTTCCAATTTCATAAAAAAGGCAAGCAAGCAAGATTTGAAGCACATGTCGCATCAGAAATGTAACCGTGTGTAGGTAGTTTTCTCAATTATGTTTGAAAATAAACTTATTATTCACAGTGTAACTTTTTATAAAATGGTTGAACATTTTCGGCTGGTAATGCATTTGCAGCGCACTACGTGAAACAAATAAGTCGACTAAAAGCCCCCATCATGTACATTTATTTAGTTAAATATAGAGACGTTCGGTCGTAATATTAAAATTTTATCTTGTAGGTATTACTATTCTTAATTCATGCTACTAACAACTGCTTACGATTAGCGAAAACATTAAAATATAGTCTTCATTATAACTTGAGAGAATCCGATTCGAGCTCTCGTAATAATTTCAAGTTGCAATTTGTCTATTCCGGGAATATTGGGTTCCATGTGGAGAGTTTCCTGGGTACTCATGTTTACTGGGTGAGTAGTTACATACATCATCAGGGCTTCGTCATCGTTTGATCTAAAAAAAATATAGAGGAAACTGTTTGAATCAGTAGATTGGTATAAAATTTAACTTCCAGTTAGTTATTCAGAGAACAATATCTATAAGTTAGAAATAATAGATAAGAGGACCGAGACTATATGTTAATTTTCTTGTTAACTCTGGCTTACTAAAACAGGTCGTAAAGCATGGATACGTAACATATCCAGGGACGTTCAATGATTTTGTAGATAAATGTGTGAGAGACACTTACTATAAAATGTTTGTGTAATTGTTGGAGATGTGAACGTGCGAGTTCTACTATAATATGAGAATGCTCTGTCGTTGTTTGAGCGTCCAGAGGAATTATAAATGCTCTTGGATAACTTTTTTGAAGAAAAAGAGTGAATGGAATTGAGTTTAAATGTGTCATGAATCAAAACAATGGTTTTTGACAAGGAAGAACGATCGTATGACTACGGTGAAAGGAGAAATAATGGAGCAGTTGGATGACTTGTCCAAATAGGATCCTTTACGAAGGATGGGAAAATGGATACAGAAAATAAAAACGCATGTTATTTCTGGGAGGGAAGTCGTAAACAGCATGTGGAATATATCAAGGAATGAACGGTTGTCTAAGGAAGTAAAACTCAGTACACAGAAGTGTACTGCTTACAAATTCATTGTGTGGCAGCAAAAATTGTGTATGCCAGGATAAGCATAAGAGTAGACTGCATGTAGTGAGTATGGGGTATCTGAGAAGTGCTCGTGGTAAACGTTAGAAGGATTAGAGTTAGAAATCAGAGTGTCCTGAAAAAATTTGGAATGGATGCTCACTTAATGGAAATGTATGAAAAGAGCGTACTTCGCTGGTTTGGTCACGTGGGGAGAATGGGTGAGATTCAAATAGCGAAGCAAATAAATGGCATAGGAGTGAATAGTGTATGAAGAAGCGGTAGACCGTTGAAGTCATTGGCGAATATGGTGGCAGATACTCTAGAGAAGGAGTATTAGTAACAAAAAAACAGCAATGTGCAACTAAAGCAAAAGAGGTATGCAAGGGAATGGCACTTCATTGGTTGTTCCATCCTAAGATTGGTTGACTGCAGCCTTGAATCCTTCCCTACATAATGCTAGTTCACTTACTCCCTGTTAGTTGATCATATGCACTTTCCTCTTAATGTGGTTTGTATACATATTACCCTTGGCCTTCCTCTTGGGACTTTTTCCACTATTTTCGTTCAAATATATTATTCACAAACTCATTGTGCCTCAAAGTGTGCTTAATCCATCTGGTTCTTCTTTTTTGTGTTTTATTCTATATGGTCCTTTTATCCTCTACTCTTCAGAAAACTTATTCATTTCTTATTATATATGTCCATTTGACATTCAGCATCCTCCGTTAACACCAAGTTTCAAATTCTTCTAATCTTTTCTGGTCTGCTTTTCAAGTGGTCCATGGAGTGCTACACTCCACACGGATTCCTGCACGTACTGTTTTCTCGTTTGTAATCCTATCTTTTTTGAATACATTATTTGCATTTTCATCATGGACGCTTTCTTTGATTGAGCTATTCTACGCTTGATATTCCTTGTACTTCTTCCGTCCCACGTGGTGGTACTTCCAAGGTAGGTGAAGGAATCCACTTGCTATAATATATTTCCTCTTAATGTGACTTTTTCATTAAGATTCTCTTTTCCTCATGCTACGACTTTGGTTCTATTCTTATTAATTTTCATGTTATATTCTTAGTCCATATTGTTCTGCGATCTTGAAGACCATCATGATTTCCTGCTACGACTGCAATATCATCTGTGAAGCGGATCATGTTTATTCCGTTCGTTAGCCTTAATTCCGTTCAGTCCCATGTCTTGCGCTTCTTTAACTGCCTCTTTCAAGTGTAGGTATGTTGAAAAGCGCTGGAGAGAGGTAGCATCATTGTCTAACTTTATGGCACTATGGAAGAAATTATTAAAACTATGGAAGAAATAATTTAACCTATGGAAGAAACTATTATCAGTTTCACAGGCCTAGCACATAATTGTTTTTTTTACTGGAGCTTTCTGAAAGGAAACATCGTGATGAGAATATATGCATGTACTTCTTACATCTGGAAACTTGTTACCTCTACTCTCTACCCAACAAGCCGTCATTTTAATTTTGCTGAGTAATTGGATGGAGTGGTCATGAAGGGCGTTGGGATGTTAAAAGTAATGATGGAGGAGATGTTAGATGAACGGAAAAGGAGAGAATAGGAGTATGGTTTCTAGATGAATATAGAAAGGAGGTAGGAAGTATCCCGATTTCTCCACTAAAAATGCGTATCTCAAGTTGGAAACGGCCAATCTGGATTCTACAACAATATACGCATGGTTTTAATACATATTAAGCATACATGAGGTTTTTAAGATAAGATAACCAACATCATCATGATAAGAGAATATTTTAATCTCTGCCGTCCGGAGCCCAGAACAAGTGCTAATAGTCGGCCAAATGCCTAGAAAATACAAGAAATCGGTCTTAATCCTAGTTGATGGGTTTGAGTTCCTAGTGCAGCACGTGATGGGGACATGAGGAATAAGGTCCTCTCGATTCGGCTTCAAGAATGGGGGAATTAATGCCTTAGATGTGACTGTTAATATGGGTGGATGTTTTGGGCCTGGCTGCGCTCATTGAATGATATTGCGATAACAGTGTTTTTATCAGAGAATAATTTCACCTTGTGGAGATATTTCTGTCGTTCACATTCCATTTATCGCGGCAGTGGAATTTTTAGGTGTGAATTGTTTACGAGGGGAAAGAACCAATTAGGAAGCGGAGGGGACCATTATTTACAGCGATTGATTTATCGGACGAACCCGCTGAGGCCTGTGATTGACTTTGGTTATTTGAATCCTGCGTTCGTCCTCTAATATCTGCCGTGGATTTTGTCGATGGTAAAACGAAGAAATAAGAATTCAATGCCCCTTCCCGTGAATGGATTTTATTTCTTGTGGAAGCAATCCATAATTGCCAAGCACCCTTTTTTGTGTTCTAATTGGGTTGGGTGATAGAGTTTCATTATATTGGATAAGAACTAAAGTTATCTTCTCTACCATGGTAGATTTCTGAGGCTGTAAGATATTTGAGTGAGCTCTGTTCGTATAAACAGAACTTACACGCCCATTATTATTGCTACTTATACATTCCTATTCTATGCAGTCATAAACTCGCCGTCTTTAATTAAAGTACTCTGCTTGGAAGATCCCTGTTCCCCGTACAGAGTTACCCGACGACTATTTTCCTCGTAAGTTTGTACAAACATATTCTGTTTTCAAGATAAACTTTTATTTCGTGACGAAAATAAGATACAAACAGAGAATATTCATTTTTATTTATTGCTTCATAATTAGCACCTCACAATTAATTAAATTGAAAACATTCTTTCAAATGTTCGAAAGATTTGGTCACTGAAATTGCGTTTGTATTATTGTTGCGAGATGTTTTTTCACGCTAATTTTTGTGATATTTGTACGGTAGGTACATGTTATGCTCACTACCATTTGTTGAAATATACGAGTTTTCTACGGCTGGAGCATCTACGGTGATATTTTTTGCACTGATGCCACATATCTTTCTTCAAATTATGATTTATTTTTATTTAAGAACGAAAAACTTGAAAGTAGATGAGATACGCTAAAGGTTTTTATTTTTATTCTCGTAGGTATTGAACAATTGGAAATCAATACGCTTCGAACAAAATGAACAATTAAATGAACAAACCGCAATTCCACCCTCTGTGAAGTTGGTAAACTAAAAAAACTAATCAGTGCAGAATTAATGAAGCCATCGAATGGCTTTGAATAAACCCTGTTATATAATCCTCCTTGTTCATCTGAAATGGTTGGGGAAAAATTCTTCGGTCGAATGGAGGTGAAAGCTGCAAAAATGTTTTTTTTTTAACTCGATCATTTTGGACGAATCGTCAACCCCCTTATGAAATCTTAAGTGCTTTCCATTTCCCTCCAAAGAGAATTACCCTCAAAACCTTCTACTCACCTCCTTTCCCGCATCAAATTCGTCTGGGGTGCAAAAAATAAATAAATAAAAAACAAACTCCTTTTTCCATGCGCGTCTCCGGGTCTTTCTGCAGCCACCTTAACTCTCCCTTTCACCCTCACCGATCGTCCTCTAAGAACCCATCTCATTTCCCTTTCCTTATTTTTTCGCCTCCTCTCATCCTTTGAGAGTGGGTTGGAGTGAGTGAGGAGGAAGGGCTTATTTGCGTCACTTTCCTCTGAAGGGAACCAATAACTAACCCTACCTCCGCCCACCTATTCCTCCTCATCCCTCTCTCTTCTATTCCCCTCTCCACCCTTCCTCTACCCTCGGCCCATCTCTCAGTCTGTCCTACAACCTCCCACTCTCAAACACTCATCAACGTTTCATTCCTCTCAATACCTTCACTCATCTCTTACTTGTGGGTGTAAATATTTATAACTATGAGTACACATACAGGTATATTTGCTCGTGTATGAGTTCACACAGCACGAAGCTCTAAAAATATTCTGCATGTAGTTATGTATGTACACAGGTATCTTTCAGATTCGGCGAAGGATCTGGATTTCCGGAAGGTTTACCTCATTGAAAGTTTTAAATGCCTCCCGTGTTTGATGGAGACTTGGTAAATATTGAGGTAAAATTGGCGGATTTCTGCAAATGTTTGGAGGAAAAAAATGTAACGCAGTGCAGATATCTTCTTCTTGCTTCAGCTCTCATCCACTATTCTTTTTCTCTCCATCTCTCTCTTTCGATCGACTTTCTCTCCCGGTCCTTTCCCCTTTCGGAGGAGGAGTCGTTAGGCATGTGGAAAAGAATGTCCTTGGTTGGATTGAAGTGAAATGGTTCGTGCTCAAGTGCTACGTCCGGATGACGATCCAGCGCATTACGGCTGAATATTGAATCAGAATCATACAATCCGTCAGCGTTTCACATTAAAATGTTAAGCTCGTCAATTACATGCAAATGTGCCGTGAAATTCTGCGTTTTCTCTCGCAAATGCGAGAATTAATGCTGAGTGCCAGAAAGGGAATGACAGCTTTACATTTATTAATCAACAGGTTCCGATAATGGATCATTGAGGTTCCACTAAGTTTTCCTGTCTGAAAAATCATTTTCTAAAACTATGCAAAATAATAAAATTCGCGATAGTAAAAAAAAAACTGTTACTATAACTCCTGACTGCCACACGAGTTTGAATCAATTTTTCATTTCAAATTAAAATTTATTCCAAGCCTTGGAATACATTTAATATTAGATCTTGCATACTAACAGGCCTTTGTTGAAGAGGGCAAATATTTGAATCACGAGAATATCTTACTAATCAACTATATTCTATCATGGATTATAAAAATAAATTTTGTGGTATTGTTGTTGGAATTGTTTTTCCTGTCGACAAAGGACAATAGGACGGTCCCAAGTTAAAATCCATGCTTTGATTTTCGCTTTTTGGCTTTTCAACTGGATAAAATCTATGAGGTTTTCTCGGGAAGAGACTAAATTGGGATACCACTGGAGCCACTGGGAAGGATGCTGGTCCCCTTGTCCAGATTCAAGCATTTTACTTACCACTGGGTGTTGCAAAATGGAAAACAGTGTATCAAACTGACTTTTGGGTCATAAATGATGATTTTGTAGCTTAATTCAAGAATTCCATAATGTTTATGAAAAAAGGGAACAGTAATTTCGAAAAATCAAAGGTTAAAGTGTGATTTAGTGAAATTTGAACACTATGAAATATGATAAAGTTCACTGTAATCAGATTTAATAAATGTGTTGCTACATATTAAATGAAGTGTACTTCGTAATTTTAGTACATTTCAGCTTCATTTAAGAGAGTTTCTAATGTGTCGGACTCAAATATTAACGGTTTAACATCCTGTAAACCATTACATTTATCTGTAATGTGAAAACATCAGAACCTATTATCTAAGGTCTCTATAAATTAACTAAGGTCATCTGATCATTATCATTCTCTTGCCTGAGATTGAGGGTTAACAGGATCTTGTCAGTTGCAGTATTCCTTTAAGATAATTTTAGAAGTAAATATTATTCTTGAAAACTTAAGTTTTTTTTTCTGTCGTTGGGCATAATCATGCTTTGAATAGATAAAAATCCACCATGACTGGAAATAAAAATACAGGCATGTAGATTTGTGGGCCATTCTATCGACTATAACGCTTCCTAATTCTGATGTAAATTTCTGAAGTACTTTCAATGTGAAATTATTTTTTCAAGGGTGCTTCTGTGGGCTGAATATTTTTTATCAAGTGTTTTGACAAGTATATTTTTGTTTTTAAATGGCACTTAAAACATTTTCCCTCGAAAGTTGGAAATTATTATGTTACTCTTTTTAGGAATCGCCCGTAATTCGGCGGAAATGTTTGGCTATGTGAGCCGAAACGCTCACCATTGTAAAAGAAACTATTAATGAAAACCTTGAAAATTCCTATAAGCACTAAAAAAGTAAAGAATTATGCAAGTGAAGTAGGTTAATTGGACAGCTGGGTAAATGTCTTTGGTATATTAAATATTTCCTTCTCATGGCGTGTTGAAAATGCCATGTTTGAAGCTAACCTTACAAAGAGTAAAATAATTTTCCTTCTCGCAGAATCTGTCACAGAGGTGTGGTACTCCTTGCGTAGGATCCCAAGTGACATGTTACTCCTTGAAAATTTAACCCTCTGGCAATTTTGCTTAGTCCTTCCGTCCATTTACATAATCCAATTTTCACCGCAGTCATCTCCAGTCTCCCCTTTTACTTTCTTCTCCAAGCCCCTACATGCATAGCTGTCTCATCTCGTTATATTTTTTGATAATCTAGTCCCTTTGTGGTCTCATTGCTCTTCGGACTTGGAACAGCCTCGCGTTCCTTGTCGGCCAATGAAATTTGTTTATTGCTCTCAGCTTCTCTTTCTCAAATCGTGGAACCCTGAACTTCGCTAAGGGTGATCAAAAATCATTTGCGAATACTGCTGGTAAAACATGATAGTAGTAGTGCGGTGTTAATTTTGTGTCACTGCTGGTACTTACTACCACTAATAGTTCATCCCTGGGTACCTTACCTAGCAATCAGCTCTTGGGATTCCTATTTTTTTGAATCAATGAAGATATGAAGAAACTTTTAGATGTTTTGAATAAACTTTTTGTACATATACTGCTGACTCCATTTCGCAATGCAATTGAGGAATTGGATGTAATGATAACGTGAGAATACTTAAGTTATATTGAGAAATTTAAAGGTTGAGTTTTAATTTTGTGTAACTGAACCATAAAACGTGAAAAAAGCATTATTTTAATTGTCTTGATAGGCCGCGTGCATTATTTTAAAACGATTGGGAATTAATTGGGAATGACATCATTGCAATAACAGCGTAAGTAGTCTTACACTGTTTTTGAATCAAGGTCTTCAATTGCATCAGAGAGTTAAACGGGACTCCCTGCCTCCATGCCGGCCGTTTTAGAGGAATCCGTGAGCTTTCTCCCACGCGCTGGACTTACAATCCCCCAGGTAAACGGGAACAGCAGCAAAAACATTTGCTTCCGTAATCTCATTAGTTTGGTGTTAACCCTTGAGATTGATCATAAACGTGAACGGCTTACTAGACGTTTGTTTACTAACTATTCTGCTCCATGGCCAGTCGGTTGGGCTAATCTCAAAAACGGTCATCAGAGAATGTTAGTGTGGCCACTTCTGGATCTTTGAAACCAATTCTAGTTATTTATAATAGCTCTCGACATCCAGTAATTGCTCCTCCAATGCTATAGCATTTATCGGAATGAGTGTTTGGGTTCTGATAAATAAAAATTTGTTTGTATATTTGGTAATAATGTTTATTAGCATTGGAAGAATGTTGGACTATTCTAAGGAATACTGTTAATTTTTCTAGTATCATAAAGTAATTATTAAGCGTTTTTCAGTGGACATAAGAGTTAGTTATAAGAAGAAACTGCAAATAGGTATTCAATTCATCTAGAATCACCTTGGATTTGAATTTCGTGTCACGAAAAGTTTTGCACGATATTTTGCCGAATTTTCAAGATGAAATTGATTAATTACCTAATTTAATAATCTACTGAAACAAATTGAATTTGATGCGCTATGCCTGTTTCTAATTTCCTTATTGAGCTTGCTTTTGATATTTACTGTTTCACTACTTCTCGTTTTCACTGTGGTGCGAAGTGGCCATTAAACATAGTTGCACCTATTCACCTTAAAAACCTAAACATTTCCTTGGTTTCTACTTTGAATATTTTTCATTCGAATGTTTGTCATGTTCTCTGTTATCATTGTGTATGTCAGCCTAAGTTGGAATCGATATCATACTGCAATAAGAAAAGTGCTTTACGATACTAACTTTGACCGCTGAAAATTTAATCGCTCGAAGGATAGACGTTAGCGAAAACATTTGCAAGGAAACAGAGCAAAAAAGGAAATGGGTTGACTGTAGGGACGAGTCTCATGGGATTGAGAGACATTATACGTGGGTGTGGGGTTGGTGTATTGAGCCTTTGAATTCACCTGTGACTCCCGGGAAGGCGAACTTATTTTTTCTTTTCCCAGCCCATCCACTGAAAGCTCTTCCCTTCTATCCATACCGTATCTCTCTCTCTCTGCGTTTACTTTTATATGCACATAGGAAATATATTTATTTTCGAATAAATATGTACCCAGTGGCGGCCTTCTGAGGGTATGCGTCTCCATTTAATATTTTCCTTCCATTCTCTATAACTCTCTGCAGAACGAGGTGGTGGAATTTTTTCCTCAGACGTCTAACATAAAAAAGATGCCTTTAATTTCGTCGCAGGAAATTTTATTGCCCAAGACGGCGTGATATAAAGGGTTGAGCAGTTTATGTTGTGGCGGAAAATAAACTCAGTTATCAAAGAAAAATTTCGAGTGTAGATGTCGAGTCTCCCTAGGATATATTTGGTGGTCTTTCCACAACAGGATGGGTCAATGAGTAATTCGTCCTATTTTTGTTTTCGTGTCAAAGGTCAAAGGCCCGCACCAAGTTTTCGACAGATTTCTTTTGATTCCGTGAAAACTTCTTCCCACATTTCAGCTTGGATACAGTTGATTCTGTATGATGTAGTTTTTTTCCTATAGTTACTCTCATTTGTATCGAGATGCTTGGAAAATTTTCCCTATTTTAATATTTTTCACCGAGGAAAACCAATTAGGGTTTTCCCCGGTGTTCACGGGTTTTCAACTGGCTTAGTGATTCCATAGTCCCCTACGTTTCGGGGTTTGACTCATTCCTCATCACCAATGATAGTTGACTTCGACACGTTCCTCATCATCCTTCGGTTCTTCTTCGTTGTTTACGATTAATATGCACTCGCCTCCTGCCAAATACTTTCATACCATACTGCCATATTTTCAGATCGCCAACGTACTATGGTAGATTAGACCATAAAAATAAAATAAGAGAGATAGACTGTAGAACAGATAGATTCAGAATTTCGTTTTTTCCGCGATCGATAAGAAACTATAACGACTGCGTCAGGATTTATAATTAGAAATAGTTTAGTCGACTGGTAGAGTAGCTTACTAACTAATGTTATCCTTAATGTATGTTTATGTATTCTCCTGGTATTTCTAACAGCATGTTTTGCATGCTCTATCGGCACAGGCATATTGCCTTTAAGAGTGATTGATTACCCCCTGCCCAAAATCCTTTAGGCGGACGGCAGGGTATTATGCAGAGGATTTCTAACAGCCAAGATGTGGAGTTATAACAGCCAAGTTGATTTCCAAGACCCCATCTGACCCTCTACGCCGCAACGTTGCCAGGTGTCATAGGCGCATTTTCTATGCTGACACTAAAATCCTTAATTTTCATCCTAGAGAGTCAATCAAAAGACGCTCGTAAACGTATTGAGACAAGGGATTCGATGGCGATGCGAAAAAGTTACAAATCCAAATTCAAATCCGCCATGCAGTCCCCCTGAAATCGACACTACCCGAATCCATAATTTCCTTCTAAGGTGCATTTTATTAGAATTTTACGTTCTCTTAGAGGGTTTTTCAATGTTGTAGAAGAATTTCAATGCAGAAATTGCGTGCATAATTATTATGCTTCTATGTCAATAATTGCTTTAACCATGACTCTGTCATTCGGTGACTGGAAGACTTGCATATTTCTAGGGTAATTAAGTAAATGTTTACCGTAAATAAGGACGTTTCGAAATCTAAGAAAAATAATAAAACTTCATGTTTTGCGATTCCATATCTGACAATTTGAATTCTGACAGGAATAATCTTATGTTGCTATCTAGACTTTCCTATTTTCATGCATTCGAAAAAAAGCGTACATATTGATGTGCAAGTATTTGAAATATTTTGGAATAATTTAAAAACTATGATGCCTTTGATGATACCTAAAGGATCCTTTTGTGTGAATGTAGTACCTTAAACTTTTAAGTGGCAATGATCATTGCTTATGTGGAATGATCTGTGTGGTGTCAGCAGCTGATTTGAAGCATTTGATATGCTACAAGCGTGTCACTTTTTGTTTCAGGCATTACATCAATAGCTTGCTCAAGAACGACTAAAGCCATCTGTATTCTGTCCAACTACCATGCCTACCTTTGACTTTCGCAGGCAAATCCCACACGAAGATTGACGTCCTTTCTCATTTCCTGTGCCTTTATTGGATATTAAGTTTAGTAGAGTCAGTACGGCTGGCTAATAAGGCTTCCGCTACACTTTGTCGTTGCGGACTCTTTGCTAAAAGCTTGAAATCCAATCCTACAGCTGTGATAGTGACCTTCAATTCCTAAAGTAGGAGAAATTAGCGCACCTATTTCTGCTTAATGTGGATATAAACACAGCCAGAGTAAAATACGATGGCAAATCAGATGAACGAACCATTAGTTGTGATGAATTAATGAGAAAACATCGACCTTCAAGTGCAATCGTTGCTGGAGAGACTGGATTGAATAAACGGTGTATTTTCCGCTGGCCACTTACATATTCTATCTCGGGAATTAACTCCGTACGATTAATGATTTAGAATAGCATCCAATATAAATTTATTGTCTTGTACAAAGCTAATAAAATGAAAGGTCATAATATATTCTTTTATCTTACCTACTGCGGAATATAATTTTTTTAAAGTTGCGCGCCATCATAAGGAGTAATGAATTCCAAGGTTCGTTTGCTGCAGCCTTCTACTAACTCATATTCATTTATAGTTAATTTATTCCATTGTAATTCGTCATTTTGGCTTACTTCTCAATTTTCCTCATATGTTCCACCCTATTCTACCTCGGAAATTTGACCTTTCCATTCTTTCTTCCAGTATTTTGCTCAGGATGCTGTTATGCTTGTCCAGTAAATTTGTCTCTTCTTCTTTTCAGACTATTCTCCAAGAGTATTCAATTCCCAGTCCTTTTGAGGTATTCTTCATAGGTTATTTACGATTCATATTGTTTTTATAACGACTAATTTCTATTGCGTAAGCGTCTTTGTTCTGCCACTGTAGTCGTTCATGATTCACTGCCTTATGAAAGGCTGCTCCATATGTAAACTTTTATGTTGTAATGAGATTCTTCCTCAATATCGAGTTTGCGTTCATTGCGTTTCGTAGACTCTTCATTTGACATAACTCTGCCTTTGCTTGCGGTACAGCTTTCATTATGTCCTTCTTACTTCTTAAATCGTATTTGATTCTACTTCCTAGATGTAAATATTATTTCACTCGTTCCAGTTTTGCTGTCCAAGTCAAACCATATCTATATTTTGTAAAAATGAAAAAGCTAATACCTTTTTTATTTTTATTTTGTTTTGGGCATTAATCAGGTTGCGGAACCCCTTTAAAATAGCCTCTAAATATGTCACTTCACAGACTCGTACTAATGAAAAATATTTTGAAAGGCTTTTGATGGCTTTTTGATATGTTTCAGTGTAGATGGCCGTCCGAAAAGTAATTTAAGTTTTCTCTATAGAACTTCAAAATAATCTTTATACTACTGTCGTAGTTCAAAATATGCTGCCGGAGTTAATGACATTCCATGTGAATATCACTGATGTAAAATCTAACGGTATTTCGCTTTATCCAGTGGAAATATATACTTTACGACTTTTGGGAAGAGAAATATAAGGCTTACGGTAATCGGTAATAGAATTGGTTACTCCATATATAGATAAATTTAAGTATCATAGGACTTTTAATGGCAAACCTTGATTCTTTTAAGATGCGAGCCATATTCATTACTTGTAAGCACAAATTTGGCTATAAAGAATGATATTGGCTCAATTTTTATCATAAAAACATTAAGCTGTCCAATGAAGAACAGTTTCTTTACGTTATCGTTATAGTTTTTGTTCTGCTATATTACCTTTACTCACGGATGATATTTATATATAAATTGTTTTACGGTTGATTTAAAATAGATGATGATTGTGATGATGGAATTACGTAGAAATATACCTACATATTTATTTCCTATCTCTTCACATTTTAGAAGTATTCTTGCTCCCCAAAGTTGATTTTAAGTTCATATATATACATTAAATCAGAATAGTTTTTGTTTTAATTTGTGCATGTTGCATTGAAGAAACTCAAACTATGCAAACACGTAGTATAAGAAGTTCTTTAAAGGCACGGCGTGCCAAAATGAATTGTAGTTTGAGTATTAATTATATCTTGTTCGAGACGCACGGATTGACCACTATCTTCTGAGTGTTGCGATCTCTATTCTCGAGATATCAAGAAATTCATGTAACCATGGTTCATAGTTCGATTTGCGATTTGTTCGTCTTTTATGTCAAACTCTGGGCAGTATTTTATTGCATATCAGCGGTATCTCAAAACAATTATCAGCTTAGACCTTGTTGGAAATTTGTTGGGCATCACGCAAGGCTGCCTTCTCTAAATTTAATTTTTAATGAACCGACCAATACCTCAGCCTATGAATCACCTCGTTTGAACTTCATTTTTTCATGAAATAATGAAGTTCAAACTAGGTGATTTACAGTGTGAACTTCATGCAATGCAAAGAATAACTACGCTCTTGAGGCAACTAAGTAGTAATATGTTGCATAATCGGGAACTGGTTTCATAGTTTTCCACCTATATGATACTTTAAAATTAAATACTCGAACAAGCAGTCTAGAATAATTGAGTGAGTTCATAGAGTTGAGTCGTTAGAGGAATGCTTAACATTTGCTTTCATTGAATTGGCGATAATTAATGGAACTGGATATGCCCCATTTTTTTGATATCGCTTAAATGTATCCTGAGAGTGGTCCATTGCGCGTATGCTTGTATCATACCTTTAGTAAAATGCAGTCAAGCTTAAAATGACAACAGTTCTAGCACTCGAGAGGTAGGAGTTTATTCCCTTGGATAACTATTTATGAAAATGTCTTAACTGTTGTGAAGCGTTAAGACAAATTTCAATTAAGCCCACGTCTTTCCATTTACAATATTACAGTTCCCTACACCACTACTTGGGGATTTTATTCCTTCGCCCAAACGCTTGCTACTAACAAAATAATATTGACGCACGGCTAATACTGCTGTACTTCTTTAAGAAATATCTTTCCCATTATCATATACATATTACGTATATGCTTGGCGTGCATTTTTCTAGTAAAAACAAAAGAATTCACGATTCAAGGAGCTCCTTTACCTTACATTTTCTTATAGTCTTGGTATTTGACGACAATAAATTTTTTCCTAGATTTATTAACTTTTTTATTTACTGCACTATGGAGGAATCAGAAAATAAATCCGTGGAGCATTTTACATGTAACTCATGTTTACCATTTCAGGGCGCATTTCGAAACCAAGAGCAGCGATGTAATTCGGTTTCAGATTCCGAGACTAGTTTGTGCACATGCGTCGTAAACATGGCATTTTTTTATGAGTCATTTACGTTAAAATTGTGTGAGGAATACAATCACTTTGAGAGTGAATTACAACTATTTAGGAATTTTCATACTTGCCTAGCGGTTTTTCTCCGTCGGAGTGCATTTTACGAGGGAAGACTATTATGCTATATTCTTCGTACATATCGATGGTTACTTATTGCTGGCATTTTGGACTCCATCTTCAGGGTTTATGTTTTCGCATGGGGGAATTTTAGTGGGGTATGGGCAAGCCGATTGGAATGGCGTGAGGGGAGCAGGGTAATAGCGTGAGGGGAGCAGGGTAATAGCGTTCACGGTCGCCTACTTCACCCTAGTGGGTTCCTGGGAGATTCCTCATCTCTGTCGCCGCACTAAATCGAGCCGACTCCCCGGGCAAGGCAGGCTAACTCCCTCGGTGCCAAGGAGCGCGTAAGGGCTTGAGGGGCCAAAAGGCGCCAATCGCAAGCCGTGTAAAGTTCGATAGGGGCACTTTTATTTACGCGGACGTAGTATTTCTCCCGTTTTTATGGGTCACGGGCCAGATTTCCAGGATTGGTACTTCCCCTTAAGCTCCTCGAGGTTGCTGGTCTCATTTACTCCCTTTGCGTTTTGCTTCCGCCGGAATTATTTTCCTGCCTTCTTTTATTTGTAGTCCCTCCTTTTGATCCTTTTGTCAAGAGTTTTCTTGGCAAAATCACATAAATTCTAACCGGAACAAACCTCGGGGGTGTCTAGCTTCTCCATCGAATTTTCCAATCATTGAGATTGCACAAATGATATGGTACGCAGTCACGCGCACGGGCGCAAAATTGCCCCCCGCAGATTTTCGCCTAAATTAGGATGGCTTGGTGGTGTAACTGGCAAACGCACCTGACCGGCAATTGGGAGAACCGGGTTCGAATGACGGGCAAGTGAAATGAATTTTTCATGGCAAGTGAAATGAATTTTTCATGGCGAATTTCACCGTCTCTGGTGTATATTCTCCATTGAAATTGAACGTGTCGTATGTGTGGACTAATCCAGTTGGTGAATGAAGTTTATTCCTACTGATGTGGCCAGTTTTCAATGTCTTTGACCTTTTTTCATTTTCGAATTTTCTCTTCGCATTAATCTTTATACTCAAATCAAGCTGGAACTTTAAATCCTCTGAATCAGGTAATAATGATTTCTTCTCGAAAAACGAGACAAAATGTTGTAAATTTATATTTTTAGCGGATGTTTGACTTGCACTTTTGGTAATGGGATTTCTATTTACCGCACTATTTTTTCAAATACCAGATTAGGAGAGTTTTTTAAATCAGGTGTTTTCGTAGCTTGAATTTAGCTGTCCACGTAATTTACTACGTTGAATTTGAGCACCCTGGTCTTATAATCATGATGATCAACTAGATGATCAATTAGACGTACGATTATACGTTCTTGCCTCATAATCATCGACGAATTGCACAGATAAAGTAAACAAATATGAATTTTCACTTTCAACTTTAATATCTTATAAATTTGGAATAGAAGGTCTCTTAACTTTGCAAATTACAATCTAAAATTTATTTTCTACTTTTTAGTGAATTTATATTTTTTACTTTTTCGTGCATTTTGAAATAAGACCAGTTCAAAAAAGTGTTTTTATATATATTTTTATTTTGCTAAGTGATAACTTTTAAAGTAACCAAATCACGTAAATATTGATTCCTTATAAAAGAATATTTTGAATCCCGTATTGAACTATATCCAGTTGGCAGTGAAACATGAAGGGTACCTGTTATTTTGGAAGTTGGTAGTGAAGACTTATTTTTAATTTTGTAATATTCCTTATTTGCCTAAATTGTGTTTTAATGGAGTCATTACCCACATACATTTAACTCCATCATAGGGTCGGATATTACTTTTGTCAACAGTGGCATTAACCGTTAGACGGGTACATCTGATAACTAATTAGCAGTTTATTAGTTTGAAGATGAAAAGATTGTTTAAAAAGAGGCCACATTTAACCTCAAGCTGTGGTGACTGGAGATGTATGGGAGTCATTTCACATGTCTACGTCTTTACCTGAGAGTGCAAGGCCCCATGTAGGAATTTAATACCAACATTTGTAACGGTGAGTGAACTCTGAGGTGACCAAAAATCAATAACTCTTGTATTAGCCAAAACGTGGTCCAGGTTAGAGTCGCAAGACCCAGATGTCGTCCCTCAAATATGACTAAAAGGCTTGATGTCCTCCTCTGCCCCGTTGATAGTTTAAGTTCATCGGTGTGTGAGGTAGGAAAATGGTAATGGAACATTTATATACCGGACACGAGAATATTAGGGGGTCGGGGCCTCGATGTTAAAGTCATAGCAACTTTCCCAATTGCATTTGGAATCCGTGTTAATTCAAATCTGGAAATACCCTGAGAGAACTAATTTGGGGCCCTGTGTGCACTTTTAACTTATGTATCCTCATTATATAATAACGGAGGGTTTGGATTATCATCCCAGGCGAAGGTTTAATGCAAACGTTGAATACACAAACTTCGAACGGTTAATTCATTTCTGGTAAACCAACATTTAAAAAAACATCCTAGGGTCAACATTTGATATTCCTAGCGTACTGAGACCTTTCATTCATAGTATATGTCCTTCAAAAATAAATTATACTAGTGAAAAATTTTAAAACCTCAGATTGAGCATTTTATCCGCTATGAGTTAAAATAGAAAGCACCGGTTTGGGGCCTCGGGGGATATTTGAGACCAACCCTTGCTTATGAGCTCTAGGGACTTATCCTGGCTTTAAAGGCTCTGCACATATATCACCCACAGTGAGCAAAATTCAGAAATGCAATACTTTTTAACTCTTGGAGGGCCCACTTTATGGCCCTGGGCAATTTTCGCATGTCCCATGTCCTTCCCACTTCTCATTTGCACGTGCAGAATTTCAAGATGATCGGTTAATCAGACCATCCGTTAAAAGTGCTATAAAATTAGTAGCACCGGTTATGGGCCCCAGGGAAAATCAGATCCTCACTCACACTTATGTGTTATTGCATTTTATCATGGCTGTAAACTTTCAATGGATTTTTTTTGTGCTGTGTGTGAGCAAGCTGTTTGCGAAGCCCAAGATTTACATTATTGTACAATCGTCGGAGCTCACTTTGGGCACTGAGGTCTTTCTAATTTAGCATTTGTCATCCTCGGCGGTTATAGACTCAGAGGTTATTCTGTTTATTTACTTTTTATTGGTGGTATAATTATATTTATCTGGTCTTGGTGCTAATTTGAACTTGATTTGAAAAATATTTTTGACCCTTCTACATTAAGGCAATTTGGAATAATAATGACCGTTCTATCTGTGAGTTATTATATTGTACCTTTTTCATCTTTTGACACAGGCTCTTAATTTTTATGCTCTGGTGTAATAATTCATAATTTAAATGATTGTCAAGATTTTCGTATAATAGAAGAATTATTTTATTATTTACCCCTTACAACTAGTTGTTTTTTATTTCCATACTGGCTCTTTGTGGAACGCCTTTCTCGGCTGGATTTTATTTTAAGGATCTAATGCATGAAAAAATGAAAGATTAAATACCCATCGCAAATAAATTAACTGTCACCGAGTTAAATTTAAGTAAAGCTTTGGCAACGAAAATAATATTAATTTCCCACCATTTTTACATACAGTGGAAATAATTTGCTCATCAAAATTTCGGTAGTTTTCAACGAATGAAATAAAATACAACTTAAATAAAAATGTAAATAGTAAATGTAGTAAAGAAGTAAATGTCTCAAAATCACGGTTTATTAATAACTTATCCAATGCACATAATATTCCCCTTTACATATCCGGCGGTTGATTTCTGCGGCTGAATGTGCTATGGCTACAGGGGATGCTCTTTTGCCTGCCCTTCATTTATTTTTTTAACATTCTTATGATTTATCAGTGTTATTAGATGTGTAGTAATTATTTAGAAAAAAAATGTTAAACTTGCTTTTTATGACGTTGTACCTTCCATTAACTGTAAAATTTACTAAGCTTATTTTTATCTACAATGCCCTTTTAACATCGGAAACATTTTTTGTGACCTAAATTACCCTGATTCCATTAGATTATTGTAAATAATTTCATCATTAGGCGTTACTAATTCCATCCGACGGATACATTATTAGAACGACGTGGCTCTTTGTGCAGCGTCTGTCTTACCGAAACATGTTTGCCATCGTCTTTCCCGAGCAGCTGAGGTTCTATCCTTCGACTGAGTGCTCTCTTTCAAGGAGCTGCCTCCTTTGGGAAATGGCTCTGCTGTTGTCACTATGATTAGAGCATGCCTCGGGGGAGTGAGATGGAACGGGGGAGGGTCGGGTAGGAATGAGAGAAATAGTGGGAGGGACAAACTAAGCTACTTGTAGTGTGCCGAGAGAGGAAAAGAGGAATTCGAACTGGAGAGGAGAGATTGAGGGCAAGAGATTCCGGTGGAGAATGTCTGGGAGATGAGGTTTTATTTCGACGAAGGGGTTGAAAATTATCAGTGATTTTCATCCACCGTGTCCCAGTCTCTTGGAAAGGAATCGAGATGGAGGTAGGTTATTCGGTGCTTTGGGATGGGGTAACCTGATCTCAGTGTGGCAGGATTCATTTCTTAAGGATAAACTTCCTTCTCGGATCCGATAATTACCTCTCTACTTTGCGTGGACCAATTATTTTATCCAAAGAACTTTCTTTAATTTTCCGTAAAATCGGAACTTCTCTCACAAAATTTCTCCCTTTGTGATACTTTTTCAATTTCCTCTTTCTTTAATGGCATTTACTCGTAAATCCGCGAGTTTCCTCTCTCAGTTTTTGCTACTTTTTGGCGCCCGCTTTCGTTTTGTTCTTTCTCATCTTTGAAACTCTTCTCTTTGGTCTTTATGCTCGTTACTTCTCCTCCATCCGTTTTCGGAACATTCGTGAACTTCACCTTAAGAACTAAGATCTCGGAAAATATTAGCTTTGCTAATTTCTTATCACTTTATTCCTTTCTTTATTTCTCTTCATGGATGTATTGGAAATGTTGAATATTCTCTCCTTACAAATGTCAATTTTCTATAATTTTTATGCTCTAACTATCTTCATCCCAGCTCTCTCTACATTTTTTATTAGATTGCATATCAATACTTTTCCTTTGTCTTGGTATATCTTATAAACATTTGTTCTGAGCATGATTTTATGTCATTATCTTGTCATTCGGGGGTTTGCCGCCTTAGGAAAAATGGTGGAATAAAGCTGTTGTTCATAAAATATGGTTCTACAATCATTTTAGGTAGAAACACCATTGAAGAGCAACATAAGCCACATCTTGAGATGGTGGCTTGGTAACCCAGTGGGTAGAATGCCAAGTCTCTTTCTGGAGGTCCAAGGTTTATTTTTAATGAAGGTCCTTTGGTCCAATTTACGTAAAGGCTTGACAAGGCCAGCCAACAATAAACTGTGTCGTTAGAGTGTTTGGTTACAGATCTTAGAGGGGAAAACAGACGTCTCAGTGAAAGTAACTCGCCCTTCTGCTCTGATGTGTGAATTTGAGAGGCCGTTAGAAAAGCAAGAATGTACCCTCTGGTTTTATCTTGCGGAGGTTGATATCTTTAGAAGTGTATTCCATACATACCTTAGATGCGCTATTTAGACTCATTTAGCTATTTTATAATAATCTGTCTGACTCAACGACGCACTTCAATTGCACGAACCTACTGCTGTGAACCTTTTTGTCCCTCATAGTATTCACTCAACCGCGGAAGTTATTTCCATCCTCGCTTCACCATTCATTTCACATTCATACGTTTTGTGGATGAGCGATCTTTACCTTCCCTTATGCTTTCCTTTAGCAATTCAGCCATCTCGCTCTCCACAAAGCTCACCTTTATCAATGTAGAATCCCTAACGCCTTACTACTCATCGCTCATTTGATTAGCTTAACCCTTAAACTTCACCTCGTATTTGTCTTCCATCCTTTCACCCTCCTTGTTTTCCTTCACAGGAAACTTTCACGTGTCTGGGCGTATTTCACTCTTCGCTCGCGAGCAAGCAATCTCTTCCACCTCCCTCCATCTACTACCTCCACCGGCGCAAGTAGTCTCTCTCACTCCGTTCGAATGCGAGAGTCGTCCCTTCGGCAGACCCCACTCCCAACTCATCCTGGCTCATCCTCTCTTTCGCACACTTTGACTAATCTCGGAGAAACTTGCAAAAAGTTCGGGATGGGTTAATTCCCTTCCTTCACTTTCTTCTCTCTCGTCCGATCCTTCACACCCCTCCGGCCACCCAACTCCCTTGAGTATTTACTTCTCCCCCGACCATGACACGCGTCCGGAGACTCTCTCAACTCCAGGGCCTCTCGCAACCCTGCCGACCGACAGTCAGACACTCTTCCCGCTCTTTCTGCATCTCTTCATTTCCTCTGTTTATCTTTCCACTCGCACTTTTCTCTCCCGGCCTCTCCCCTCCTGTCTAACCTTACTCGTCCCCCATGCCAACCATCTCAGCTTCGGCCCACTTTTTCTTCCTTTGAGGGCTCTCTAAAGGTGAGTTCTAGCGAGATATTTCTCTAGTAGTAATGGGGGCCAAAAAAGATTTTATTTTAAAAATTTAGTGAGAAGAATTTAGTAATTTTTCTCCTGTTAAGGCTCTCTTAAGATAGATCCAGTGAAATTTTTCTCTACTAATAGTGGATGTCATAAAAAAATGTATTTTAATCATTAAAGCACAGTAAGAATCATTTAGTAAATGCAGCTACATTAATTATTCAAAAACCTTGTTTCATTAGAATAAAATTTCCATTAATGGACTGAAAATATATATTATATATATCTTTAATGTTAAATTTCCGATTGCATCGTTTTAATATTATATCTTTCGTTTACACGAGAGAGAGAAATATTAACGAAATGGTTGGTTAATCATAAACGGCAGCGGTCAGATTCGTGTACAGATAAACTCATCGAAGTAACTATCGCCGGAATACAAAACAATGAATATTAAATGTCAAGAGTAAAAATATGAGTGCATAGGAACACGGAGCAGTGGTGAAGGCGTAACCATTCAATTCTAGTTATTTGCGGAAATGTGAATTTCAGGCCAGGAATAACCTTTTTCGGTTACCTTTCGGTACCTCGCCCCACAAGGTCACAATCAAAGAAGAGGCTTGGAGAAAATTAATTCCGTCCTTTATACGAATTCACTACATGGTGCGTTATCCCCTTTTAAATTAATTGATTCATAAATATAATACCAAAAGCATTATTTTTTAGTATCAATTTAACCTGAAAAATCGTAAATATTGATATGATTGTGTGTCTTGGAGTTGTGCCATCAGAAAGTTTACTTAGTAAAATAGAATTTAGCGACGAAGTTTTGGTTTTGTTTGAGACTCAATGACGTCACATCGTGAGAGGCATCAACTGCCTCGATGGAATTGTTTCTGGTGTTTTAGCAGCCATATCAATAATGGTAAACCTAAATTCGTAAATGTCATGTGCACAACTGCTTACTTGTTTTAACCACATCTTGCGGAAGCCTTTCTTCTGAATTAATATCGAACTTGCTACATTAGGGAAGGTGTGTGATCGAAAAACTAAGATCAATTATTTCTGGTCCATGTGGATATACACAGCCATGCCACCTGGTAAGTGCAAGAGTACTCAAGGGTGCCACAAGTGTGTGTGGAAGTAGATATGTACTAGGAAACCGGCCATTGTTGTTTAATTTCATTGAAAAGAATGTGTTTTAAGCATGTTGTTATGAGTTTCTTCAGCGTATACAGGAGCGTTATCGTGATTCTGTAGTGGTCGTGGATTGTGTGAGGGAGTTTTAACTAAACCTGTTCGTCTTTTCTCCCTCATTTTATCCGGGCTGTCAAATCTACCATTCTGGTGAGGGAGCATATTAAGGTTATCTGTGTTGATATATAACTTGAGTCTCATGTATCTTACTCATTTATTCTTAATTTCTTCGCTTTGGAAGGAAGTCCATCTTAATTCTTCGAATCAATCAGTCACATGTTTTTCTGTGATGTTTAGTTGTAACCGCCGATGAGACGTGAAAAATGTTTACAATTTTTATTTAATTTTAAATACGTATTTTGACGCGGAAAAATATCTCAGCCTGTATAATTCCGGTCGTTTGGTCCGGTCGTAATATTTAAATTCTTCTATTAAGGACGGTGACATTCGGTGTAAAGACCAAGTTATGGAATTTTCCGGCCGACTAAAACTCCGAAGTTGATTTTGTCCGGACGAGCCTGCGCAATGCGGGAATTGAATGATTTTCCATTGCTCCCCGGTTCAACGGAGGACTTTCACTTCATTCCCGACGGATATTTTCAACGTTCACTTATGCATTATGCATGCCCCTTCCCATTCAACCTTGACGATATGATGTTCAAAAACCCCCCTCTGCCAAAACGAGCTCCCAGTTTCCGACGTTTTCCGTGTACCCGCTCATTTCGGCACGGCTTCATCTCATCGCACGTGTATGTATCCCATCCCTTCATCTCCTTTGCACTTCAATTTTCTGCTCTCCTTCGCGTAATTCCACTGTCATACTCCCTCCTGGCTTGCGAGGAATTCGACCTACCCAACCTGTGATGCTCACCCGACGCACCTTGTCAGCCCTGTCGTGTTTCCGTATCAAGCGCCTCACGACGACATATTTGAGCGTTAGTGACTGTCTCTCCACGCCTAC